>CAEMYA010000029.1:929633-942300 GCA_903131615.1 Diplodus sargus
AAGTGATGATTTTCAACTTGAACATACTCCAGAGAATGATGTTAATGTATGTACTGTTGCTCCTTGTTCTCTTCTTTTGTAAAATTGCTTTACCTTTATAGTGGACTTGTTTTTATATGAAAAAATAACAATAAAGAAAACCTGTTGAAAACATGTTGTTTTGTTAACCTGTGTGTCTTTTTAATTTGAGTATTGTGTTGCTTTCTCACCAGTTGTTCATCACCAGGTGAATAACTTCAAGTGTGTGGCTAACTTTTTTATGATATCTCACATGTCTTATCTGATGTGATCTGCTTAAAGAATTCTTCACTGTAAAGAAGTTTGACACATACTATTTTCTTTTCTTATTTTTTATACTTGACCTTTTATTGTCATTGTAGCAAAAAAATGTGATGAATGCGAAATGGCACGCAATATCAAAGTTGACATTTTATACAAAAAGAAATATAACATTTGTGATATAAAGTAAAACAAACTTAAAAATAAGCGCATAACATCTGAGATTAAAAGACAAAAACAGTTTAAAAATACAAGAGGGGGATGCCAAAAGCACAATACGCATTCAATTATATTACAAAATACTTCTAATTCCAAGGCAAGTTCAGGCACAGTGTTTTTCACAATGAAGGCATTTCCTCCATGGTTTGTTTTTTTGTAACCATATGCTTCCCTTTTAACTTCAGTGTCATTTGCTCCATGCTTTGGAAAATATAAATTCTAAATCCAAAACAACATGCTTTTAATAATTCTAATCAGTTTCTAGCATCATTTTCTCCAAAAATGTCTTCCACATGGGGCAAAGATAGGAGGGTTTTATAACCACATCCTCTCCACCTTTTCGGTTTTTGCTCATTGCACACTGTATTTAGCTAACTGAATCAGTTTAATACAATACAGTGCATGTTTATTTTTCATGTGTGTTCTCTGCAGAAACTGGAAGCAGCAACACCTTCTCTATATAGTACCTATATTAGATATTCACCCCGTTTAAAGTGACCGACCTAATTCAACAGAGGTCCAGCCACTTGGTGCTAGTAGTCTCGCAAATCTATAAAGACACCTGTGTCTGAAGGTCCAGTCAATGGTTAATCAGTATTCCTGGCTACAATTACACCATGAATACCAAAGAACACTCACACACAGGTTACTGAAAAGCATACATCAGGGGATGGATACAAAAACATTTCCAAGTCACTGAACATTCCCCTGAGTTCAGCTGAATACACCAGTCGAAGCTTCATGGGAGAGTGGCGAAGAGAAAACCACTGTTGAAGAAAGCTCATTAAATCTCCACTTGAGTTCATCCAAAGGCATATGGGAGACTCCGAGGGCCACTGGAAGAAGGTTATTCGTTCTAATGAGACTTTGTTTGGCAGACACCAAACACTGCACATCATCACAAACACATCATCCTCACTGGTAGAAGATAGAAAGTAAAATAAATGCAGCAAAATATAGAGAAAAGCTGGAGGACAACCAGACTCAGTCCACAAGAGAGCTGCGACCTGGGAGAAGATTTATTTTCCAGCAAGACAATGACTTGAAGCATAAAGCGAAAGCCACATAGAAATGCTTTAAGACAACAAAGGGAATGTTCTGGAGTGGTCGAGTGAAAGCCCAGACCTCAATCCAATAGAGAGTATTTGTGGCTGGACTTCAAGAAGAATAGAGACGTAACATTTTTGGTCAAATTACAGGATATAAAACAAGAGATGACCATGACTCCATTTATAAAAGCAATAAAAGGAGAAAAAAGAGGTGAAATCACCCATCACTGTATTCTGAGTAGCATTTCAATTAACATGGACTCAGAATGTCAGAGCCAGCCAAACACAGGAGTCATTTACCTGCTGATGCAATCAGCTGATATATTTCAGTATCAGAAGCCGCACATTAGAACTATTACACACTCGAAACAATCAAAGTCTTACATGTCTGATCATATGCAGCCATCTGCGCATACCAATCTAACCACAGCAGGAGGACTGGAACGTGACTCACGTGTAGAAGATCAGCATGTCTAGCAGAGCAGTCTACACTTACAGTGCAGTATGCAGCCGTTCATTTTTACACCCTTATCAACTTTACATATACGTTATCGCTCCCTTTAAAAGTTTGTGGTCACCCAAAGCATGTTGCCATGACAACTCACACATTAATTTATCTAATCTTTATCGAGTCCCCAGATGAAAAGAAAGTATAGACAAGACTTTAACGAGGTTAGAAATAATGATTTTTACTTGAAGTCATAATTTTGTTCTTCAGAGTTTGACTTCATCAAAGGATCTGCCGTTTGCAGCAGCTGACAGCCTTTTAGACCTTTGACATTCTAGCTGTGGGTTTGTTGAGGTGATCTGAAGAAACGTTACTTCATGCTTCCTGAAGCACCTCCCACAGGTTTGACTGACACATCAGACTTGTCTGTCCATAACGGAGTCTTCCTCTGTCCAGTGTCTGTCTTCCTTTTCATTCTGGTCAGCGCTAGTTTGTGCTTTTGTTAGGTGCGAGTAATACACAACATTGTGTGAGATCTAGTGAAAATACATAAGTTATAACTTGGTAGGGAAGCAGCAGCATCCTGGAGGTTATAAATCATATACTCTTTCTATCTGTGATCAGGGGGTGTCATCATGTTTCTTGTTTCTTTTGGTCCCTCTATGTCACTCTTATACTCATAAGGGGTGTTCAATAAGTGACTCATGACCATCAGGTTTCTACTAAACTGGTAGTCGAAGAGTTGACAAATAACAAATGCACATCAGTTCTGTGTGAGCATGTGTAGACCTGCTGACCCTCAGGGAGAGTTCCCGACACTCAAACTGCAGACGGCACATTTATCTTGAGGTGCTCTCACCACAACTGTGCAGCGAATAACTGGGCCAACTTTCAAGGGATTTATGACTGATTTGATCATCCCTCTGGCCATTTAACATACTGTACAGTCATTAAGATGCCATGGCAGGATGATATCTCATTTTTAAGGGGTTAGACAAAACTACACACATCAGTTGGATGTGTAGGGTCCATTAGAATGACAATGAATGTTCATTATCTTTTCAGTCTCCCCTTCTATATCCTGCCAATATGCCTGTAATAATAAGTAATATTCTGAATGATCTCCCGTCATCCAACCATTCCTCCAACAAAGTGAGGACCCTGAATATTTATAAAATGTTGATTACCAGTGCAGCCCTAAAAATATCTATCCCCTGAGAGCTGGGTTTGAAAACTCCCGCTCTAAATAAAAATTGCTAGTGTATACACACATTGAAACCAGACAGGGCAGGTGCGGAGTCAAAAATGCGCAAAACATGAAGCAAAAATCGGTCTGCACACTGCAGGGCTCCACTTATTCACTACACAGATAATTCATTCTCAGTGTAATTTCACAATTGTTTGTTGCAACTATGCCATCTCATTTGTGTGTACTTCTGTACTATACCAATTACAGACTGCTCGTGTGACTGTTCCCATGTGTACATTAGATGGTGCTGTGCAGTGTCACAAAGTCTGATGAAGAGCAGTGTTGCTTAAACCTTCACTCACTTTGCTGCATTTAATGAGTAGACACTGAAGCTCTGCATTGTGTGAGCATGAACTGTATCACTTACAGAAATAAGAAAAGTTTTTGGGTAAAAAAAAAACTTAGCAGATTTATTCACATGAAAAATACATAATCTGATGCAAACAAGTGGATATAAAGGCACAAAGATCACTGAATGTTGAAAGTACATCAGAATAGATGAAACATTTCTGTCAGGACATGTTACTAATGTTTGAAATCACGCCTGACCATGCACACGCTACACTGGACTGCGGCACCACAGTGTATTTTACAAATCAATGCAATTATCAGTGTCCTGCACTGATACAAAATAGTAACACCTTGAATACAAATGAACAAATACAATATCCATTAAAATATACAGTTAAGTCAAACCATAGTGAAGCTCTGTCTCGTGTCTCTGATTAAGACTGAAACACAACACTGATGTCAAACCACATTACATTGTCAGCCAAACATAATATGGTTTTTAATCATCTGAAAAATGATACAGCCTCAGCTCTTTGAAGATGGCAGTTTAACAATCAGAGAATGGAAACAAAGATCTTGAGGAAAATGAGGATTATTGCATGGCTCCATAAAAATTGCACCAAAGTAGTGTATTGATTTGTAAAAAATTACTTATTTTTTTTCAATTGTGTAATACATGCACATAATACATAACACCTTAAATAGCACCGTACATATTCAAAGATGTGTCACACCGCTTGGTTTATTCTGGGCATGCTGCAGTGACTTTAGAGAAATCAGTGTGACCAAATAGATCTCCAATACTGACTGTCAATGGATAACATTCTCCTGTCACCTTTGTGACATAAACTCGTCGCCTGCAGAACAAAAAAAAAGCAAAAACCTTTTATCACAGTCAGTGCCGGGATAATTGTTAAATACTAGACTGGAAGAAAATTATTAATCATCATGTCATTACAAGACAGCCCTGCATCAATACAATTATTTGCTGGATAACTTCTGTAGAGCAAAATGGTCAGTGTTTGAGTTGGCTGCGGAAGCTGCAGAAGCAGTCAAAGCACAGTTGAGATTAATGTGTTTTGGAAATAAAGCAAGGGCCAAGATTTATACATATGTAAGGAAGAGCAGAGGTTAAGTGTGTATTCATGTGAATGAATGATAGCATCTACCAGCAGCCCAAGCCTGGCGCACGATCAGAAACATGGCAAATTACAAGATGTTTTTGGTGACACGGTGACCATCTTAAAGCACAAAGATAATGTCTTATGAGGAGTTAGATGGAGGGTTGATATCAGTTTGCGTTCAGTGGTGAGACTGTTACAGGATGTGTTCACTTGGTGCAGGACCTGGTGCAGAAATTTGACACACATAACTATGTTGTGTGTTCCTGCTGACGTTGCCAGTGGTAAGCATAGTTACAGGAATGAGCTGATTTTGTTCATAGTTGGCAGGTGTGTGAAGCTCACAGTGAAGTACTCTACCTCCATGCTGTGCGCAGTCAATGGGACAAAGCTAATACCTGTACAACGGACGACTGCTTGTTCAATCACAGTATCTCTTTTTCTATTTCTACACATTTAGGATCTAACCTATGGGTGTGGAGGTTTTGAGTTGTTTTTTAAGGACACCTTTAATGGCTCTGTGCTGAATAAGTAATGTAATGAATAAAAATACATTTTGCTGTTGCACAATTAGTAATTTTTTTCAACAATTAATACGTGATGAGTAATTACATTTTCAGGGAACTTGCCCTACACTGGTCTTCAGTTCTTGAATACGGAAGCAGACACATGCCAACAATCCCAGGGTGGCACAGGTATTTTTTTCCCAGAAAACAGGGGGCAGACTTTGTTGAGAACTTCTAGAACATATATTGTCAATATCTCAATCCCCAGCATTCACCCAGGAGGCGGCAGGCTTTCTGCCCTCACCCCGGGTGTGGTCATTCCAAACAAATCGTGTTTGCATTTAGACATGGTCAGGCACGTTTTTACGACCTAATCCCTTGATACCTTAATAAATGCCTAAACTTTGCTGGTAAACTAGGTGTTGTTTGACTTGTGTTTTTTCTTTTCACTACAGAGATTAAAGAGGACCTGCACACAGCCTGGAAATCCTGCTTGCACTCCTAACTTGTGGTGGCTCTTTCCAGAATACAGCCACCGCAATACAATTCACATTGTACTAGAGTTCAACCCACACAGGTCAGTGCTGCACTACTGACCAATCCAAGACCTAGAGAGGAGATGCTCTTTAAATATGGACAAATTCAAGCAATCTGACAGAGGGTGTAGCTTTGTCAGAATTTCACCACCATTCACAATTTTCTTCTTTAGATGTGTATTCCCACCCGAAATTGACAAAATCATACCTGGTCCTGCGAAGGTAAGCAGGTACTGACTGACTTTTCACAGTAAAATCTAGAGACCATTTATGTGTATTTTCCAATGCGAAGCCATTGTTTTGTTTAAAAAAAAAGGGAATCTGGTTGTAGCTGGCAATGATTTGGCAAGACTTTGCTGTAATATTTAAATAGATTTTGAGCAACACGTTCTCACCCCCAACTCATCAAATACAACAGCACAGTCAGTGGCTGAAGCTTTAAGCTATGATGCTCGACTTACCACTCTAGCATTAGTTGGGCTCTGCAGTTATTATTGTTATTGTTATTATTATTATTATTATTATTATTATTATTAATAATAATAATAATAATAATAATAATATGTTATCTACAACATCCCATTCATCTTTAAAAAATAACAGCTGACAAATAGTTTACTTGGCTTAAAATGACTTTTGGACTGTTGTTAACATTGCCGCACAACAGTCTCCTATGTTAGGTTTGGGAATAAAACATACTTTGGGTTAAAACATGCCGGTGAGTAAATCGACTCATGTCGCTTACTAAGTCTGGTTTATGACCGATCCATTCACCCCACACTTTGTAGCTCTTACTACTGCACTAGAGTGGCGCTTCCAGAAGGGTTGCTAGAGGGGTACCTACAGCTTTAAACTTAGATGTGTTGGCCCAGTGACCAGGCTGCTGTATGTATTGGACATGTTAGGAGTGAGAACGGGCTGTTATGAGACGTCTTATTGAAATACATCAACCTTAAGTATATTTCCAATATAGCAACAGTGTTCTGTTTAGGGAAATAAGCTGAAAAGCCGACCCACTGCTCTTCACAAGTTTAGCAGATGTATGTGTATGAACTTATTTAGACAGAATGGCAGCCTAAGAAATCCATGCCAATGCTGCGGGGGTAGCCTTCTAGCACCTTCAACTCCACAGGGTCAAGCTTCCAATAGTGCAGACCACTCAGGAAATTGGCGTAGCCTGTTGGAGGGCAAGAGAAGACAACAGTCAGCTATGGACTTTTCCCAGTCACTGGACCAGAAGCAAAGAACACAAATATGAAAGTCAACATGTAGCTTTCCCCAGCTCCCAGTCCTTACCATATTTGTCCCGAAAGGCTGCATCAATATGACTGGGGACTCCTTCCCACTCGTGCATGCTGCGAGGATGGACATCTTCAATTCGATTCTCCTGAAGACTGAAGGGCCAGTACGAATAGGACTTGAATAGGTAGACTTTCTCAATACGATTGTCTTCCCACTTCAAAGCTGCCTGAATATCTGAAACAGGAAGACCCAGCTGCCTCACTGAATCAGGTCCTGTAATCTTCCTCTCAGCATCAAACACCCAGTAGTTTTCACCTGTCATAGGAAAAAAGGTACAAATAAAACCCAAAACTTGAACCTCATTTACCTGGACTTTGTATGTCAACGACAACCATTAATATTATTTTTACCCATGTCCTAAATGAAACCTGGCACATAAGTTCCGTGAGTTCTGTTGGAAAGTGTTTGTTCAGTCTTAGTAAGGTGGAACAGAGGTCATCCCAGATCCAAAGATTTGTGCCCAAACCCAAGAAGACCCAGATATGTGCAACCCCAAACCAAACTGCACCTGTCTTTTTGGAGAACCAAGAAACACTGGACCCAAACCCTAACCACATCCATCTATTTTTTAAAAGCGGGGATCCAGACCATACTTGTCCATTTACCAGACCTAGTTGGTAAATCTACTTTTACTACAGACATATTGTCATTGAGGAAAGCCTTCAGAGCTGTTGACTGATCTTCTGCATATAAAGGAATACTCTCCAGTTCTGATATACCTGACACTATGGCAGCCACACTAACCTCTTGAGGAGCCGCCACATGAGCTGTTGTCGTTATTTTCAAACCAAAGATCGCTTCTCTGCTTGTTAGCATGAATGGCTATTTGTCTCTCTGTATCGGCTAATACCTAAAAAATAATAATAGCTTACGATGTGTTTCTTGGCTTCAGAAGGAATTCTACTGTAGGTAATAAATTATTTGTTATAGTGGATGAATGCCACTTCAACATGTAAAGAAATCAAGAGCTTGAAGGACCTGCTGAGCCGAGTTACACCTCTAAGCTGTGATCTGAGGGGTAAAGCAAACAGTCAGCTGGTCTAAGGCATACACTGCGTATCAAATTCATCACAGTAGAACTCCACGCTGCATTGAATTGGCCGCGCTGACCTTTCAGATAGAGTACTTTCAGAGCACACACTTTAGTACTTCCACATTAAGTTCACCGCCTATATATCTTACTTCACTGCTGCACTTATTTCTTATTGTCTGACACAGTTTTGCATTTCAGTGATTAACTAAACCCCTAACCCCTAACTCGTATCCCCCTATTGCATATATGTCAACTGATACTTGAAACACTTCGGGTCTCTAATATTGATCTTCTTTCAGTTTTTGTACTTTTAAAAACAATACAATACAGCAATACCATTTTTGTAGTTTTATCTGGAGAACACATATTCTCTTAGAAATCCAAGCCTTTTCAAACTAGCTTCTGTATCATGACTAACCTTGGAAGAACCAGATGTTACCCGACTTGTCCTCGTACGCAGCATCGATGCGATCAGGAATTCCTCTCCAGTGGCGTGATGCCAGGGCTGGATAGCCTGGTTGTAGTTGCCCATCGCGGATACGCCAAACATATCGAGACTTAAAGAAGAAGAGCTCCCCCCTGATCATGGACACGGCATCAAAGTTTGTTCGGCAGGCGTCCGGCTGGGGCACAATAACATAACAGGAATATTCTTATTCGTGGACCAATATGTGAGGCTCCAAAAAACAAAACAGTTGAAATCTTGAAATACAGTATTTGTAGCTTTGAGGTCCACTCTCAGTATTATTGTCATACCATTCCAATGTCTATCTCATTGGTCTCTGTCATCTCGGGCGGTGCCTGCCGAGGAGGGCCATACAGATACTGGATGCCCCTCTTGTCATCCTCACTCAGCTGCAGAGGGTAGGAGTCACTATAGAAAGGACACATCACAGCATCTGGCTCCAGGGAGTGCTGCAGGCCCAGTACATGACCAAACTCATGCGCTGCCACTTGTAGGAGATCTGTGCCTAAACATGACAGCAAAGGATAAAGGGAGAGTGACAGTAAAATTAGACAATAACCGTTGTCTCTAGTAGAATCAAATGAGGAACACAAAGAGATGCATTTTTAAAGAAAACCCCTTTAAAGACCATTTTTTGCTCAACCTAAAATGAGACCGTTTAACTCAAAGCACTGCAAATGCACTGACCCACATCGTTGCCCACAATCCAATGCTCATCATAGTCAAAGTGGATTTCTCCTTCTCTGTGTGTCCTCGGGAAAAAGGCATGGGCGAGGATTCCTCCGGGACCATCGAATGGTAACGTGTCACCGTGCCAGTACCTACACAAGCACAAGCAATCTCATATGTGATTTTACACAGCTGAAGTTATTTCTGCATGCAACATGTTGGAAATCCAGGTGGGATGATAAAAAATATATACTTATAGTTGCACAATGTTGGCTGACTGTGTAATTTTTTTTGGAATGCACCTTTTATGTATGTTCACACAACGCTCCTTTGTGTTTTAAATAATTTATTTTAATTTTGGTATATTAAGAGAGGGATTAACATGGGTTCAAGTAAACAGTCCCCTTTGATTCTCCAACATGCGTAGTTAGGTAATTGGTTGTTATGACTGATTGAGTTAATCTTTATTTTTTTGTAACACTAGCAGCATGGCTAAATGGATCACAATGTCTGTCTGGCAGTCAGACAGTCAGTCCAAGACTTTGGTCTGAAATATCTCTTCTGCTGTTGGATTAATTACCCTGCTAGACAGTCCAACATCAGCTGGTAACCAGCTTGACCAGTTTAAACTGGGTGTGAGCTAGGTTTAGACCGCTGGTAGGTCAGTTACCAGCTACTTCTGGTAACACCAGGCGCCAGCTCCTATTCATAGAAGCTACCAGCTCCTAGAGTTACCTATTACCATATTTTCAATTACAAGGTCTTATTACAGTTACAAGCTAAGTACTAGGTACTTAAGTGCTACTCTTTCATCACTACCTGATCTGTTATCCCAGACCAGAGTAGGTACAGCAGCATGGCCATGCAGGTATGCAATTAACTGACCAGTAACACTTGCAGTAGCAACCTGCTACACAAAACTGGTCGACCAGCTGATCGTCAGATAAACTGGCCAACCAGGTAAATCCAGCAAGACCAGCTAATGATCAGCTAACTTTTGGAGCTGGTTCATGGTTCCAAGGGGATAACTCTGACTTTGGTGATCCACCAACAGCCACCATGGGGACACACAGCATAATTTACATAGTTTCATTTTACCATGCCCTGCCAGGGCCACCAGAACAATAAAGGGCATTCCCAACCTAGAAGAGGATATCCGACTGCTCTCAGATGAACTGTGGAAAAAGGACCCTCTGCTATCCGACTTCATTGACACAGGGGCCACACAGTCCAAAGTGGTCTCCGATGTGAACTCTGCTATTTCAGACACCATCCTCTGGAACCCATCATCTCATTGCCAGCCCTTCTTCTGCTCCACTCCCAGCTGGTCTGAGGTGGTAAGAAGAAGGAGCCAGAACTGCCTCACCTCCGTCCATACTTCTCCCAAACCCCTTTGCCATATTACCGGCTGATCCCATGGCACAGCCAACTGATGCCAAAGACCTTCCTCCAGCCCAGGCTGCAAGAGCTGCCTTGCCCTCGTTGCTGGGGAAAGACTGATAAAAGTTGCCAAAGACACTACTTTCTAGCAACATTCCTATTTTTAAGTCTTGTAACATGGCTTTGTGGGTTTAAGTGTGGGACCTTTCTTTCCTTTATTGAACATCTTTTATTTTGAGCAATATCCAGTGTTTTGAACTGTTGAGTTGTCAGACTGTGAACAGCATCAAAACATCACACTCCTGTCCTGCGCTGCCGCATACCCTTATACACAGAAGTCCATTCACCTCGGTTGCAGCTCTGTTACTACTGCACCTCCGCTGGCGGATCAGAGGTGGAACGAAAATGCCCCTCCATTCTGTCTCTGTATCTTACATACAGAGGCTGGGGCAGAATAAGGGCGCAATATTCCCGGCTTGAAAAGTCTATGAATGGGGCTTGTCTCTGGCATCTGTCCCTCACTCCTCTACTCCCCCTAACTACACTGATCATTGGAGACTCTATAATACATAAAAATGTTTCACAAATGCGGTCATGCGCTGCTGTCCCGGAGCTTCTGCCCCAGAGCTTCTGCCACAGAAATCCTGGACATCCTGGAAGACTCTGGCAAGGACTTCTGGATTCATTCCTGATGATAGAGAAAGTAGTACTGCACATTGGCAGCAATGACACAGTCCACCAGCATTTGGAGATAAAGAAAACTAATTCTATTTGTCTTTTTAATCTCTTGAATAGTTGTGGAAAAAAACGCTTTTATCTCTGGCCCAATTCCAGCACTGGGTCACCATGTGGGGCATTTCAGCAGGATTCTTAGCCTTCATACCTGGCTCCAGTCTGCATTCTCTGTGCACTATATCGGTTTTATCTGCAACTTTGACCTGTTCTGGGAGAAATCCTCTGTTTGGATGAGACGTCTTCTGCTGAACAGGCTAGGTGGACATATGCTTGCTGATAACTTGTTCAGCTGTCATCACATGATTTACCTGAACTCTCTCTCTCCCCTGTGCCCACAGCAAGGACTGTAACACCCATCACTCACACCAGCTCCCCCTTGTGGAATGATCAAACTGCTGTCCAGCCTCTCTCTATCCCTGTTCTCATTACCAACAGACAACATTACTCTGACTGGTCACATTGCTGTCACCATACTAGAGCAAAAGCCTTGAGTGTCAGGGTTAATACTGCAAATCTCCATCCATTAACAAAATCTTCTGGCAATACAAATTCTAACTACACTCCTCTGGTTAGCTGTGCCTTTTAAAAATATGGTCTCTGGCCAATAAAACTTTTATTCTAAATGATTTTATCTCAACCAGTAAATTAGACTAGCAGCTATCTATAAAGAATATCTATGGTCCTGCTGCAGCAAATCGTAGTTTCTCATCTGAATTCTCTGATTTTTTGTCTTTCAGGTATGGTCACATTTTATTGGTTGGTGAATTTGATATATCTATATATAATTTGAAACAACATGAATCATCTCCTTCACGTGAACGTAGCCGCACTCTTCATGTTGTTTTTGCTCTGGGATTAGAAATGAGGGAGATTTAAAATGGTTTTATTTGATATATATTAATGAATGTCAAGTTGGAGGTGTGCTTTACTATGAGTTATTAAGGCAATTCAGCTCGTCTTAGTTCACCACGAGAGACAAACCTGAATTTGGAGGATGTACAGTTGTATTCTTCTGTTTAGTAAAGAAAATAAACCAGAAAAAGTATTTCATTTCTTGACATTTTGTGAGGTTTTTTTGGTTGCTTATCTCTCTATAAAAGCAAGGAATCTCTGTCTGTCTCTGTGTGTGTGTGTGTGTGTGTGTGTGTGTGTGTGTGTGTATGTATGTGTGTGTGTGTGAAATATCTCTGCGGATCAGGATCAGACTGACCTGAGAGTTTCAACATGGCTGCTGCTTGGTTCAAGGGTGTGCAGTGCGGATTTGTTTGGATTACAATGATACCGTTAATGAATTATTTCATAAATGCTTTATACACTCTGGAGCATAGTCTATCAGAGCCCCCACAGTGACATGCGCATTAGAGCCAGTCACTGCAGAGCTCAG
>CAEMYA010000029.1:950523-962186 GCA_903131615.1 Diplodus sargus
TTTTAGGTGGCAGTACGGACTTCAAATGGTATTGATCATTTAGTGTGTCCTGTTCATGTCTTCCCCTCTTCTTCAGACCAACATGACTGCTGCTGTGAGGCCATCCCTGCAAAGAAAGCTCAGTCACTAAGGTCCTCACAGTGAGACATAATCTTCATTAGCCATGATAAATAATGATAAATAACATCTATTTTCCAACTGATCCTTAGCCAATATCCATCCTTATGCTGATGATACCATCTTGTATGCCAGGGTCCAAAATTGTAAACCACGTGCATTCATGTAAAATGTATTTACATCACTTTCCCGTTTTCAGAGGGAGGAAACGTGTATATTAGTACACATGAATGCACTCTTTTCTGTCGGATTAGTGTGATGTTGTGAGTTGGCAAAAAAGGATAAGTAAAGTGAGTTTGGGGTGTCATTATATTCAGAGTTGTTTTTTCATTAAGTCATGTGAGGATTACATTTAATGTTTGAAAATCTTCACTATGATTAAACAGTGATGTGCGAGTTGTTAAAATAGTTTTTAGTGTCGTCTGTAAATATGTTTGCCAGTATGCATTATGATAATTATAATGATAATGAGCCCTATGTAAATAAACAAATAAATAACATCAAGCCACTTTGTTTAACTCCTCCAAAGTCTGTGGCTCTAAACTCATGGCATTTACCGATTCTGTTCATTCAATTGTTTCATTTTGTTGCAAAAAACATAGCTTAAGCCTCCAAATAATGCTGGCTTTCAGTTGTCAGTTTGATCAATCAGGTTCAAGTTCACTGTATGTAAAATTAAGCTTCCTGTTCTTCAACTGCATCTTCTCTTAGATTTCTTCTCAACGCTAAACTTAATTCTGGCCAAACCAGGTAACTGGTGGTGTGTTAAAAGCCCTTTATAGTGAATTGTGTGGACGGTCAGACAACTGTGCACCTATGTATGTAGACAGCATATGCATGTTTCCTGTTTTGTGTGTTGATGAAATGTACAACAATGTGTTACATGTGCACAACACTTAGATGTTCTGATTCTAATCTTTGTTTTGTTCTGAGTATGACATCATAAATACTTGGGAATTTGGTTAGATAGCAGGTTGTACTATGGCCCTGAGAGTCAAAGCACAACACATAATGATATTTCACAAAACATCTGCTTAATTCTCTGTAATAATGTGTTTTCTGAAATGTTGTTTTGTTTTGACTGTCAGACTTAACGTCGGATTGTCCTTAAAAACATCCAAATACGATTTAATTCAACAGATCCATGTATGAAAGATCAGACAATAAGTTATCTGTACACCTATGTTTTCATTGATACGACTTGGCTATCCAAGTTTTGAGATATGAAGGGGAAATTACAGACACTCATTAATCTTAGGGACTTTGAAGTTCTACCTGCTGATATTCTGATATCAATAAATCAATTTTAACACTGTAAAAATGCAGTTAGGAATGTAAGAAGTTAAGAATAGCTGAATAATAAGGCAACAAACTGAAAAGTATAAGGGACCACATAGCTAGATAGCTTACTTAGTTTACAAAGTTGTTCTGTTTGTGTTAAATCAATAACTCATAGATTTGGTATTGCACTATTGCACAAGTGTATATGTAGGTATATATGTATATAAATAACTGAAGATATTCTATATGTCTAGCAAACTCATTTAGTTATACAACTGTGTTGTATAATTATAAATAGATCACCTTGAATCTTAAGAAATGAACACATTAAATTGGTTTGTTGTGGGAACTGAAATTGTGAAAAGAACAATATTTGATTTCTGCTTCTAGAGGGCTCGCTATCAAGTCTGTAAGACATTTGCAGAGTGTTATCTGCAGAGGAGCCACTTCTCTGCTGATCAGAAGTGGCTAGAGTGTCAGAGCTAAGCCAGACCGGAGGGATAAACCATCACATCAGAATCTGATGGGAGGAAAGCTCAGAGATCACTTTTTAACTTTTTGGGGATTGAAAAGTGGATTTATCTTCACTCCTGTTATCAACCTGCCTGTAGCAGTGATCCGTGGAAACGATTACAGAAGACTGGAAACTCCAATGACAAAAACAGGCAATGAGAAGCAAGCAACAGTCCCAGCAGAGACCATCAGCATTAGACCTGATGTGACACTGCAGTAAGGCTGAAAATAATGTGTTTCTGATAAGAATTATTAGGGATTCAGTGAAATGTCTCCATTTTCCAGAGCCCAAAGTAGGGATGTACTGTTCCACGGTGTTGTATCAGCATCAGGGCCAAGGCCATCACACTTCTTTATCAATGTCATAATAAAATGTATAAACTCCATTATCAGTTAAAGGTATAATATGTAACACTTCTATGTATGTCTAAAAAGGCTAGAACCTGTAGTTACATTTCCCCAAATGTTTTTAACAATGTTCAAATCCAGAGAAGTCTGCAATTGTATTCAAGGTGATGGTGCGTTTAATTTGGTCGCCTGTCACAACAACTTCCAGGAGAAAGTCAGAGGGTGAGGTAAGAAGTCAGCAAACGGGACTAAACATTAGAACTTTAACACATTCCCATGCCTGTGAATATGATTTCTGCCTGAGTCACTTCAGATAGTTTCCTTGGCAATGGTGGATGTTTAACAATTAAGACAACAACTCCCATGATCCCATGCTTGTTTTGTCTGACCAACCTTTCAAAGCGTCAGCTCAGAATCTGAAAAAACGTCATTTTGTGTCATACAGGGCTGCACCAGGTGGCCGTCACACACAGGCACTCCCTCCTCACACAGTGAAGGTGGTTACTTGCTGATACAGTTTGGTGTCTGTGTTGCTGATTTGACTGTTTAAAGGCGCCAGCAAAGTCAGCTGTCCCATTAGCCTATGATTGTTGGTACAGTTTAGAGTCGCTGAGTGGGACATTTGCAGCCGCGTAAACAAAAACTGAGACCAACGTATACACTGATGTGGCTGAGATTTAGCTGGAGGGTGGAAATTACTGGGTGAGAGCTGTCAAGAGGCTGGTGTACGGTTGTCTGGTGTTACTTAATCTCACATCACTGAGATATACGTCACAATTCTAAACAGGTCTATTTTCCCCGGGGTCAACAAGAAACACCTGACAAATATAATCTGTCATCGGAGTCATTAGTTGTTGGATAATTGAAGACTTATTTTTCTCTAACAAAACATGGGGACTGTTACTACAGGTCACTGTGGAAAATATGTGTGTACTGTTTTCATCTGATATCAGACCACCAACAGCTTCAGAGCTTTAAGCTACTGTAATAAAGTGCTTGTCAGAATCAACTCATGATATATGAATCTCCTCTAAATAAATCCCAACAGCCACTAATCTGTCAAGTAAAGCGAACACCTGTGCTCTTTGTCCCGTGAAACTAATGATGCAACAAACAGGATTAATTTGGCTTCACAGACAATAGTTGAGTTTAAGATTTAAGCAATGTAACCTCAATTGTGTAAGGAGGTCCCCTCCACCCAGTCTAGAGTGTAATTAAAGTCTAACTTATTGATAAATTCTCCTTCTTGACTGCAAAGCAAATAGGACTATCAATGACAAGAATTTCATGCTGAAGCAAAACTTCAAAAAGCTCTACTGTAACTGGATTATGGTTTGGTATTTGCTCAAATACTCGACAATAACAAGCCACACTGGCCCTGAGTCAGCCTCAGAAACAACAAAGTACCTGGAATGAACTCAGGTGTGTTATCGAGGCCAAATGCAGCCACTCATTATGCTGTCAAGAACAGAGGAGTGGTTTGTTGCATTATGACGGGTATAATGGGCCAAATTTCAAATCGCAACTTTAATCCCAAAAGCAGTGAATATGAACCCATTTAATCACCTATTACAAATTCAATACATGGATATTTTACTGTAATTTACTCAGATAGCTAAAGCAGCTGCAAGGAATTTCTATTTTTAATGATTCAAGGTACAAAAAAATCTATCTGTCATCGTACAACGAAGGGTTGCATAACAGAATGAGTTTGTAAACTTCTCCCTGCTGCACAAACATAGAACGTGCAGTTATTTATATACAAATATAAATAAACACTTTGCGCATTTCATTCCCAATCTGCGTCAGAGTGAGTGTAAACAGCAGCAACGGGACGGTGATGATAACATGGTCAATGTCTTCATATCAAAAGTTCAACCACTGTCAACTGTGACTGTGTGTGATGTGTCCACATCGCGTTCAGCTGCAGTCCTGCGCTCCGTTAGCTCAGAACACGATCTGCCCCTGCAGTGCAACAAGCTTGATCTGAGCGGCTGTGGTGAAGCAGGTCTCTGTGACCACAACAGGGTTAGGAGGGGTTTGTCAGCTGAGTCCCATTTTGTCCATTTTTCTTTTCCTGCAACTGGACATCAGCCAGGAGCAGCCTTAAACCAAGCTGGATTAGTAAGGCTCCCATCTTGGACCTTCCTGCGGCAGTCCAGCTGGTTGAAAGATGCCATGGGCAGTGACTTGTTCTTAATCCAAAACCTGCTCTTTCCTCTTCGATGCTGATGAATGTATTTCTGTCTTAGGTA
The DNA here is from genome assembly GCA_903131615.1 of Diplodus sargus. Taxonomy (NCBI): domain Eukaryota; kingdom Metazoa; phylum Chordata; class Actinopteri; order Spariformes; family Sparidae; genus Diplodus; species Diplodus sargus. The sequence goes on from CAEMYA010000029.1 coordinate 955,038, forward strand.
ATACTTTCAGAAGTAAAGCCGAAAAAATAACAGTTTAAAAACAAAAATGTTCCACCATTCTAATAACAAACCATTTCTGTAAAACCTCAGAAATTCTAAAAATACCGATTATAATTTACCATTTCAAATGTACTTGTTTTGTCAAACGCAAAGTCATATTTAGATCCTGATTGATATATTGGTTAACTAAATTCTTAGCTGACATTGACCTATCACAGATGCAGTATATCTGTATCGGCATATATATTATTGGGCATGCACCGATATACAAGTGCTTTTTCACTGCACTGATTATTTGGACAATGAAAGTTTTATCATTTTTATCTCTTGTTGGGATCTGCAATGCAACCTAAAATAAACTCACATTGGTCTTAACAATAGCTGCACAACAACCAGAATAATGGGCCCAGTGGTGGCTGCAGCAGGGCTGAAGAGGCTTTAACCACTTCAACAAAGTTGAAGCCACAGTCTCAGTTGAGCTGACAGGCTGCTAAATTGAAGGTGAGTGACAGAACTACAGCAAGTGTGTGGGCAAGAGGCAAATATTCATTAAATTTTTTTTTTTTTTTAAAACAAAGCCACACATGCCATTGAAACAAAGCTTTGTGTACGTTGGGGGGATCCTAGAGATGGAGCTAACATGTCACCACAGGATTCTGTGGTTCTGGCGTCTCGCCCAAACTGACGTGCCCCAGCTTCAACCCAAATTAAGCGCTGAGCCCGTCTACAGAGGGGAGCATTGTTGTTTTACCTAATAGGTGGCATCTGTTACATTGGAGTCTTTGTTGTTGTCACTCAAACATGTAAATACGATGTGTGCATGCAGGTATGAACATGCACTTGACTGAAAAAATGTATGCACCACACACACACTCTCACACACACACACACACACACACACACACACACACACACACACACACACACACACACACACAAATCTTTTCTTCCAACCTCCACAAAGCTGCATCACACACAGTGAGCAGATGTCTGGAAATTCCCTGTTCAGTCATGACATCAGGTCGTCTGCAGTACAGCACAGGGAGTGTGTTATCAAAGCTCTCGAGGATGCTGATCTGACAATGCTGGAAATGACTAACTTTATGTGTTGGGATAAAAAAAGGGGGGGGGGGACTGATTTCAACCTGTAAACCACCCCACTATAAATGTGGTAAGATTGACTCCAAAAGACGTCCTTTGGCAGGAATAACTGCTGCACACTTGACATAAACAGCACACACAGTGGAAGAAGTCTCTCAAGTAAATATTTAACTGCAGAAAGTCCCAGATATCAGCAGGCACGCTGTGTGTTGCACACAAACGAGCTGATTATGCCAAGTTGGGGGGAATGTTTGCAGGATAAAGAGGATTAGCATGAATGAGAGTCGGATCCTCCGCTATAAACATTACTCACATCCTTTAAGTGTAAATGATTTGGCTTTTTTTGGTGGATTGAACGTAGATTGTTATTTCCAGTTCATTAGCAATAATGCAGTTCCACTCAAACAAATCAGTTTCCCCATTATCACTGACTTACGTTTCTCGTAAGCACGTCCATGTTTTTGTGTAAATGTTAGTAAGTAAATGTTAGATGGTAATTGCTGACAAAACAATGTAAGTGGGTTTCAACATTTCCCTCTGAAATACAGTCGTACATGCGTAACTGAAGAAAATGGACGTACTCATATTGCTATTGCTTCCTATTAATGTAGAGCAAACTAGCAAAGTGTATGGACAACAGTTCTGTTCACAGCATGAACTGTATGAAATAGTGGACAGAACAACTGTGACATCACCCAGAGGCTTCTGAAGAGCTGAGGCTCAAAGCGCGTGATACTGGCTGTGGCCATCTTGGCAGCGCCAGTCTCTACTTAACTCCCGGTTGATCAAAAATGGGTAACGAGTTGGAGCATATGTGGAGCTGGATGAAGCCTGGTTTCTGAAACATGCCCACCTCGCTCCAAGCTTGCTATGACTAAGACACACTGAAAGAAAAAAGAATCAGAAGACCGACTGTGCTGTTGTTTTTAACCTGCGATGCCCTCCCTGTGCCTCGCCGACCAGAAATTAAAAGAAGTTTGCAGGCAGTGTTGTTGCACTTGACTCTACGACTCTACGGAAATGTTATGGTACAAAATAATTGCGATAAACAATTTTATCCTGATAGCCATCAAAATATGCTTAAAACTCACTATGCACTGAAACACACTGGAATAAGTCTACCTTACATTTAATTAAGAACGTTTCAAAGATATTCAGTGCATATGTGTTCAGTGGTGCAGTGGTCAGCGCTGTGGTCTCACAAACACTGGGCACGGCCTTTCTTTGTGGGGTTTGCGTGCTATCCCTGTGCTTGTGTGGGTTTACCTCCAGGTACTGCAAGGTACAACGTCAAAACATGCACATTAGGTCAATCATCCAGCCAGCACCATTGACCAAAGGCACTCTGGAGTTGGTCCTCAGGCGCTGTACGTTGGCTGGCCACTGCAGCCCCGGGAAGGGTTAAATGCGGAGAACCAGTTTTGCTTCATTGTACATTGTGCGATGAAATATCCGTTTTCTTCGTGTGAGAACATTGACGATCATCCTCACAATGATAATGCACCATGATCAGTCCATGTTAAATCTAACACTGTCCTGTTCCTTGTGGCCATATGCAGTCTGACCACCTCTGATGGTGGTCTAAGCAATCGGATCCCAAATACATCCTCAGTGCGTGTGTAGGGGGGGATGCTTCCTTTTCCTGCCTGCCTGGCTTATTGTGGACAAGGTGATGGTGCCTCGTTATATATTCACTCCAGGACCGCAAAGATTTCACATCAGCCAACATTTTCTAACCCAGAGCCAGAGTAATGGGTGGAGGGTACTTCATGGAGTGGAGAATTTCAGAAATTCAGAAATTCCTGATGTAACGCTAGTCTTTCTCAGTCTAAACTGAAAAACATGACATTAATTAAAGTCTGTGGCGCATGTATGGCTGCTGCATATCTAACGCTAACGTACAGCTGACCTGTCTGTCAGTTTGTTCACTTTAGATGAAGAGGGAGAGGGCCAACAAGAGGATTTAGATAGTTTCAGCAGAAGTGGCCCTCAAATGATGATGATAGTCTCAGCGTATCCTCAGTGCACAATGGTGAGGGACTCCCGCGGACGGTGGAGGCTGCAAAGCCATCGGCAACTATCAGCGCCGAGTTCAGCCGATAACAGCAGTTTGTAAATGGTCCAATCGACCAAACCGAATAATCGGTCGACGTCTAGTCCATACACAACAGGCTGTCGGGGCTTGACTGCATGCTATTGAGATTAATCTGTCAACAACAAGTCAATTAAAATCAAGCACCCAAATATTGACAATCATAAATTGAAAAGCGGCGCTTTATGCTGTGGCGGTGTTGTTCTGAGACAAAAGACTCCCTCACTGTCTGTCTGTCTGCCTGGTGTGTCTCCCTCTCTTTAAGTAGCTGTTTGATCCCTTTCCCCTGAGTCAGCAAAGTGAGTTTGTTTTGAACCCCCACCAGTTGCCAGATGACTTGCCTCTGCCTGCTTAATCTGACTCCCTCACTCACACTGTTGATAGCTACACCGGAAGGCAGGCCCGGAACCCATCAAGCTGCAGAGAGTTTGCAACAAATGCTATCCAGGTCGGGGATACAGTACAATGGCACAACACGCTAAATGCTTTTGCATGCAATTTTTCTTTTTTTCTACTGCAAGAAATTCCATTTATGAAATAGAGTGTCTCTTTCATATGATTCGTCACTCATCACAGGTGAGTTGACCGCTGGGTGCACCAGGGTTGTCAGGTACTTCATGAAGCTGCTTCTGACCAGCTGATAACTCCACCATCACATGCCCTCACTGAGCAGGCTCATTTCTTTCACACCATTCAGCAAGAAAAATCAAGCACACCCTGTCTGTTAGATCAGGCTCAGTGCACAGCCTCGTGTGGAACTCGGCAGGAGTTTGCAGCTCTGCCTTTAAATAACTGCAGACACTTCACTTTAGTTCTAGCTGCTTCACGTTTCAAGACTTTTCAGAGAAACTCGACATTAAACCGCGAGACTTTAATGATCATTTCATTAAGTATATTCACCAGTGAGTTTTTCCTGTGTCCTATGTCCTTTGTCTTGAACTCAGTCGCTGTCACACACTGGCACACAGCGTGCAGCTCACCGTGCGCCTCTACAGCCGCGCAGTAAACTCTGGCTTTGACTCACCTGGAGCTTGCGCCTGCTGCCGGTCCTCCGGTCGTGCACCGGCACACAATGCACGCAGAGAAAAAGGTGCAAAGAGAAGATGCTGCCGCAAAACACAACAGCCCGCATCCTCGTCTCCCGCAGACAGACGGACGGAGAGACAGACAGACAGACAGACAGACAGGCTGGTACAGACTCAGTGCGCGCAGAGCCCGGAGAGGAGAAGCTGAGGAGGAGGATCGGTGCGTGCTGCTGGATGAACGACGGCAGGGATCTTCTGGCTCACCGCGGGATGTCTTTGTCCTCTTCAAGTGACACTTTTACGAGTTTCCAAGTGCTCCACACACGTGATTTAACCCCTTTCACGCAGCCCGTCCCGGGTTAACAAGGACGAGCCAGAGCAGGAACTGAATGCCGTAAAATAACCACGATGTCCAGCTGCTGCTGTGTGCGTGGGTTTACTTATTTTACGTTGGGGCCAAAGTCGTTGGTTCTCAAAGTGGGGTCCGGGGACCCCCAGGGGCCATTTAGGGCGTTCCATGGGGTCCGCCGAAGGAAGGGAAGTCATTCATTTTCACTTTATTTCCACAGCAGCAGGCAGTTCAGACACTTTGTGTGATAAAACATGTACAAAATAAAGAATCTCATCAGATGTGGAACCCTGGGACAAAATCACTTCAAACAGGGGTCCGTGGTCTCGTTTCTGTCAGTGTGGAGGTCCTTGCCATCAGTGATATTGTATAACTGACAGTACATTTACTCAAGTACTGTACTTAAAGGAGCAGTCTGTTGGTTTGATGAAGAAATATTAAGGAGAATAGTTTGTTTTGTTTTTCTTTTTGGCTGATTTTAACAAACTAAATAAACAAACTCTTTGTTTTCATGACTGAATAAACAAACTGAGATTAAAGGGCAACACAATTTCTACTGTTTCCCTTTGTTTATATGTGGCGGACCCTGCCACCTCTCTACCTTCAAACAGTGCTCTTGGTTAGACTTGAAAAACGTATTGCCAGTTTATTGTCAGTATGTTAAACCCTGATCCACCAAGAGGCGAGCAGCCCGGGGAAACCAGTCTCTTCTTTTTGGAAGGTTTTGGGTCGATGTAACCTTTTTGCTCCAGTATTGTACAGTGCACACCATACTCGATTATATCAATTTGACACCAAAATAAGCATGTTTATGTAATTTTTAAACAAGAAGAAACCTGCTGTGAATAGGAAATAAATTCCTTTCTCATTGCCAGGAAACAAGTTGCCTTTCTATTTAAACAGTCACAGTGATTAATTTTGTTCTATCTTTCATTTCAGTCTCTTTTTCAAAACCCCATGCTGATTATGCTGCTTGAATAAAGACCAATGGAAAGGATATACAAGCGCAAACGTCTCTTTCTTCACCCATGAAAATGGAGAAAAAATGTGCTTGCTCATCTGGTTGTCATGTTTCCATCACAGCCAATTGGAGCCGGGGCCAAAACAAACATCTGTGACTACTGCAGAGTGAATGTGAATTGGTTACATGTGCAGTATGAAAGTTGCAGCTTCATTATATTTTTCACAGAGACCTAGACACCTACCAATACTCTATACTAATTAATTACCTGCTATCAGGATCTTCATATGTCCACCAGTTTTGGGTAATTTCATGAAACAACTTTATTTGAGAAGATGTTAGCACACTATTCTTGCACTTATTATGTCCTGTGCTGTTACAGCACCCACATTTTCTGTATCGGATATCAACAAAGCATTATCTTATCTTATTATGACTTTAAAATGATCGGCAACTCATTAGTGAAAGAAAGCATGGCAGATCACAAAGCTGAAGCAAAATATAAAAAGGAAAAGATTTTTTAAAAAATCATAAAAGAAAGACTTTCTGTACCATGGTTGCATGAGACAAGGATGAATGCCTTGTCAAAATGGTTGAAGACCCTTTCTAATGCTGGGTGGGGAGAAAAAAGGGAGAATACAGGCTGCAGATCCAAAAAGAGACGCAACTACAGAGCCAGCTCCACTACAATGAGGAGAGGTCCTGTTTCTCCAAGGAAAGTCTCCTGCAGATGGTAACCCCAAACCTGCCAAGGGTCTTGTGACCAAACCATAATCTTTCCTAACCCTAACCACGTGCTTTTGTGTCTAATCCTGACCAGATCTTAACCACAGTGTAGTCACATTAGAAAACATCATTCGTTTGTGGCCTATAACGTGCAGGATAACGAAACAACCCAAACATCTGCTGTAAAGCGCGGGTGCTTTGTAAACACAGGTGCACAGCCTCGGCTCTCTCCATCGCGACCTTTGCACAGTTGTTTGGTCAGACCTGCGTGCTCCTCAGCCAGAGAGAGATCGGTTGATCAAGCGGAACTTCTCCTGCAACGAACATCAGCTCTGTGATTCTGCTCGACGGCTGACCACAGCTCCTGTGTGGAACTATTGTTGCCTTCTCTTCTAATATGTAGAACAAGTTGCTCATCTGTCTTTAATGTGTCTGCTGCTATGCAGGGGTTTGAAAACCTGACCAGCTGCTCCACTGTCTGGAAGGCAACACAATGCAAACTCTTTGTGGGGAGAAAACTTCAGAATGACATAAGTGTCTGGCTGGTTGATGCAGATTCATGTTGGACAGAAACAATTCATCACGCACTACTCGACACACTGACAGCTGTATGTCTGAGCTTGGGAAACTCCTCAGACTGAGTGAGAATGCTGTGTAATAACTGGGTTGTGTTGGAACTTGATGATGGTTCAGTTGGCAGCAGTTAAATCGGACCTAACACACATTTACACAGGATTCATGTTTAGCATTTATTTGTGAAAATTCAATAAACAGATTGTTGAAAAAACAAACAAACACTTATTTGTGAACGAGGACAACTTTACAGGGATTAACATATAAACATCCATGTATAGAACTTTTATATAACACTCTATATAAAAGTGATTACAGTTAC
>CAEMYA010000029.1:971720-1008830 GCA_903131615.1 Diplodus sargus
TGGTGATACTAAGTGATTATACAAACTTTGAAGCTTATAATAAAAAGATGTATGAATGCATACTAAGATTAATGAATTGCTCACGCATGCGAATCCAATTTTGTTTTGATTAATGAAAATATTAATATCGCCGGATTATTTGTCTCCCAGTAGTCGGACTGGAGTAATTAAAATTCATTTTTGTCATATACTTCCCACATTGTAACACATTGTAACGTATTTTGGCGTTCTGTCAGTGCTTTTAGTTTGACAATGTTGACCCGGAAGCAGCTAGCCAGTCAGAGTGTGTTGGACTGTCGCGGTCCTGTCCTCACCCTACCGCCTCCTCCTCCTGCCTGCCTGTCACAGGACAACAACCTTTCATACAGAGAAGCATCTCAGCGCCAACGGACGGCAGTCCCACTCACACTGTCGGGGGTTACGGCTCGGTACAAAGCGGTCCAGGCTCAGTTACACACAGTGAGATGCCAACAAAGTCGCGCTTCACCGACAGAGCTCGTCGTGGCTTTTGCTCTGATTTTTGAAAGCATCACGGTGGTCCTCCTGTTCATTACGTTAGCCGGCTGGCGAGGTAAGAATGAATGTGTATTACACAAGCAGCCGCTGCAGGCGGGCTGTATAACCTGTCTTTATCAACTTGCACATATTCGCTTCCACTGGTTATCTTTGTTATCCAGACATTATTAATCAGACGTGATTTTGCTGTGACGTTAATGGAGAGGTGTCCTGACTAAATGTGTCGATGTTGGCGATGACAGAAAGCTGTTCGCGTTACACACTGGTGAGCCATAGCAGTGTTCTAGTTTAACGCCCAATTAAGCTTGGTTTCATCAGTAGCTAACAGTAAGGCACATTAATATTGTAGCGGGCTCTTCACTTAACATTGTAACGTAGGGGAGAATTGCAGATAGTGAATAAAGCTAGTAATGGGTTGAAAACACACCAGCTACCCCCGAGCGATGTACTGACACGCTTCTCTCTAAACCTCTTTGACTCAGACGTCTTTTTATGTATTTTGTCTTGTGGCGAAGGACTCATTATAGTTTTTCCATCCAATCGCTGCGCCCGCGAGCCTCCTGTCATGTCCACGTCAAAGAGACCATTCTCTAAAAAGCTGAATGAGATCTGTCGGGCGTCTGAATATTCAAATCTCGCAAAGAGAGTGTCTGCAGATTTGAACCTGTTTGTTAATGAAAGATACTATAAGCCATATAGTTGTCTAGGCGCTTCTTAACGATAACGAAGATGAGCAAGCTGAAGGTTTGATTTTTTTCTAAAAAAAAATTTCAAATTGTGCATTCCTGGTATAGCAGCTAAGGTTATCCGGTACACTTTCTCTGGCGACACTGACAGCCACCCTCCATCATACAGACACATCTCCGAGGGCTGGCAGCGGACCTATAGTCAGTCATTTCATGGCAGAATAAACTTTACATTGGCTGTAAATGTTTTTAATAGGGCGCAGCGTTAGCTGAACATTGCGACCAGACTGTGTGCTGCCTTGACCTGATTGCACATCCATCTTAGCAAACTGGAGGTTGCAGCTACTGTGAGAATGAAATCTGGGACAGCCCAGGTCATCCTAAAAAAGGTGACCATGTGACACATTTCCTCCATAGTTTCTTATTTCTATTAATATTTAAGTAGGGCAACTATAAGACACTCGAATATTGGCAAATAGTAACATTACATTATTTAGCTGCAGTAAGGATATCAACATGTTAGATTTCTATAAGTTCTTGTTACTGTTTGAAGTGTATGTCTTGTTTGATGTATTAAAAATCATAAATGAACATTGATACAATAAGCCTTTGGTCTGGTTGCCACTGGATTCAATATTTTTAATGAACCAATAATTAATTTTAATGCTGTGCGTGTTTGCAGGCTAAATACATTATTTCTCTTTGTTCATTATAAGGTGTGAAAAGTCAGGGTCATGACTGGAGCTGAGACTGAGGATGATATTCCATTAGGCGAGAGGAAGACTGTCACAGATTTCTGCTATCTCCTGGACAAGTCCAAACAACTCTTCAATGGGCTAAGGTCAGTTTTTACTTACCTTGTTGTCTCCTGTCTGCGTGGCTGCATTTTGTGATCAAGCATTTACTTCCAGCAGTGAGTTGTAGGAAGTACATTCAGTGTGCAGGAGTGATATGTAAAAGAATCCAGCCAAGCTTCCCTAGGAAGTATGTTTATGTTGGATGATTGGGCAGTGCAAGATGTACGTCCAGTGCCAACGCTCAGTGCCAATGCAGGAAGGAGTGTGCTTGTTATGTAAGGGTGTGGAAGGGGGCTGGTTGGGTGTGTATCATGTCTGACTGTCATGGGTTGTTACAATGTAATGGTTAAGGTTCAGTTAAAAACAAACTTTAATCAAGTATTTTAAGAGACAAGACATTGTGTTGATGGTAACAATCTCGGCAACTGTTAGCATCACTCAGTTTTGCCCTGCTCATTTTGTATCAACATACGGTGATATGTATTGATATGTATGTGATTCAACCCCTGACTTCATGAAAGTTGGGAATACTGTCATGACTGTGTGTGTGTGTGTGTGTGTGTGTGTGTGTGTGTGTGTGTGTGTGCGTATACATTACATATATATATATATATATATATATATATGTATAGTTTTGTAATATATATATATATATATATGTGTGTAATATTATATTATATATATATAGTTTTGTTATATATATATAATATATATGTTATATTTTATATTTTATATTTATATTTATATTTATATATATATATATATATATATATATATATATATATATACTACAAAACTCTAGGAGTTGTATATTAGTTTTGCTGCGTCAAGCTGTTCTAACTAAGGATGCACATTATATATGGTGCCAATAATTTATTGGCCTGATAATTTGAAATTTATATTATCTGCCATCTATCAGCTATAGTGAAATTATAACATAATCAATATAGTGATAAAACCAAGCCAAATTGCTCTTATTGACTTAACAAGCAAGTCTCAGGTGTGCATAAACTCCAGTTGAGGAACTAGGCTTTACATATATCAAATATTGTGAAATTTGCCATCATAAGCAATATTTTCACAATATTGATTGACGTACTGCTCTGACTGAATTTTGATTTATGACCGTATTATTTCTCACCTGACTGGCCCTCAAGGGTTTAGAGGGAAGTGACAGACTAGCTGAACTTAATATATTATACTATTATGCTTACTATGTATCGAATTTAAAAGTTCCTATTTAGTACTACTTTGTTATTTAAGTGTTGTATATGTTATCAAATAATAGATTTATCTGTAATTTAGTCTATTTATTTATAGATATAGATGTAGATAAAGATAAATACATTTGCAAATTTGTATATTTTATTGTATTATTAGTTAAAAATTCATGATATCGTTTGTTACTATTTCTATGACAGCTGGGTGGCTTCATAGGTATGTCCTGGGAACTTCTGAAGGTTGACCCTGTTAATTCACACCTATACATTTCAGTTTTTTGTAGGGAGTTTTATTTTGCAGTGTCAATTAAATGTCTTGAATTTTTCATTTAAGAAACAGTTGAAATTACAAACAACCTACATACAGCTTATTACTGTGATCAACTAAATATTCACTTCATGAGTCTTATGAAGATCCAACTTACCTGCTGAAAGAATGTTAGGCTGTAAGGGTGTGGTAAGAGAGTGAAGGAGAGACACTTTCTCTCTTCATTCTTTTGTAGCTTTAGGAAAGGTGTTATTTTGTTTTCTTCTGTTAAAAAGACTGAGATTGCTCAACATAGTCAAATTTAGCTGCTTATATACCAGCACAGGTAACAAATTTAGTTTGGGAATGCAGCTAAAATGTGCCCTTCACTGCATAGTAGGGAATGGTTTTAACTAACCTGCGCCTGTAGAATAAAATAACAGCTTTGCTTAACTTGAAACTTTATCAGGGTTATTATGCACCAAAGTTTTTAAGAAGGTTGCCTGGCTGCTCCCACCAAAATCTACCAACTGAAGTTTGTTTTGTATTTTTCTTTTAATCAAAGCAAAGGTCGAGTTCACTGATTGACTCTTAACTGACTGAACGGACACTTGATATTATTCAGTATTTTGGATGTCTTTGTTGTCATATTGTTACAATGGATATCACAACATGCCCAGAAATATTGTAGAATGCAAGCCGACAGATTGGCCATCTGGAGTAGCAGGAGTTGGTGAACCTGTTATCTGGTGGTGAGCCAAGCAGGACAATACTGACAGTGAGGAAGAAAAGGGCCAGGATAGACAGATACATAAACATCATTGATTAGGAAAAATTACACAAATCAACTGCTCCCTGTTTTCACCCTGTTACCTTGATGTCTCATTTGAATCACTGCTAGTTACTTGATTGTGACCACCCATTTCAAAGGGCTCACTAATTTAGACCCATGTGAAAAGTCTGAAATAGTGAAGTACCCCGTCTGATGATTTTATATAACTTTGAGGGTTCATATTTAGCTACAGTAATCAGAGCTTTTTTTTCGAACATTGATCACTGTACTAAAAAGAATAGTTTCACAAAAAACTGAACAGTGCAGCTTTAAATAAGTACACGTTTGGCTGTTGCGTCTTCTCCTCTAGTGATCATCCGATTTGATAGAAATACATGTAACATGAAAAACATCTCTTTATCAATAGATAATTCAATTTGATAAGGTTGATTGAGGGCCAGATGTTGTCTTTTGAAGTCTACTGAGCCTATGAATTGATGAAAGAAAGTTGAAAATAGGACAAGTAGGATATATATATATATATCCTACTTGTCCTATTTTCTACTTCCTTTCATATGGTTAATGACATAAGAATTGGTACAGAATATTGCAAGACAGTAGTCTTATCTTCTTTATGATTTGTTTATTATGATAATAATATAATAAAAATGCTTTATTGCAGACACGGGTCCATATCATACATCATACAACAATGAGAGGAAATACATAGACACATAAAATACATAAAAAAAATACATTACACATATTTATGTAATTAAATATATACTGAATCATAAAAATATGATGGAAATAGTTACTCTAATTGATTTCAATAATTGGGAAGATCATTCAATGTATAGTAATATTATTTCAATCAATTTGACATTAATGACAATAATGATGATAGTGTATCATATAACACTGACAAGACATTGTGACAATTGGTGGGTAACTTTCTGAGAGTTGGACAGCGTTTGTTTTTTGCTTGTCGGTTTCAAGCAATGGTGGCCTGTTTGCCAACATTCACGTGTTACAGCTCAACAGCTCACACAATAACAGAATCTAGATCCATATTTGATCAGCGATGCTTAGTTTGAACACCGTTATGCGTCATGAGTTACCTTTCTCTTGTACTATGTACTGTAGTTGAACAACAACCTGTTGGATGAAGCGTTCCGTGCAGATTCTTTGCACACAGTCTATTGAACTTCAAATCATTTGTCTTTTTGCATAAGTGTGCTTTACTTGAATTTTAAAAAGTCAGGATCCAATCTTGTGCATTCCAAAGTACACACTAGAGCTGGACAGTATATTGATATTATATTGTCATCGTGATATGAGATGATATATCATCTTATAAATGACATTTTTTCCTTGTATAAAGACTCATTACAGTAAAGAGATGTCATTTTCTGTACTATCCGACTGTTGTACTTGTACTAATACTTGTCTTCAGCTACTTAGTCTTTATATCCTCATTACTGATGATTATTGATCAGAAATCGGATTGTCATAACGTTTTGTGAAAGTACCAATTGACATCACTACAGTATTTTCACAATATCCATATCGAGGTAGTCAATCAAAAATGTTGTGACATTTGATTTTGTCAAAATGATTGTGATGCTGTTTTAAGGCTATATCACCCAGCCCTAATGCACACCCATTCATTGTTACTGTGTGTTAAGTGTTGAAAAAATAACTGACTAAAACACCAACAGACCACTAACAGCTGTACTTCCCAAAATGTTTGACCGCTTGTTTGTAGAAATATGGCGATGTTCTGTATGAGACTGGTTCTTTTCTTCTCTCCCCTCTTCCCTCTATTGTATTCTTTGCTACAGAGACCTTCCTCAGTATGGACACAAGCAGTGGCAGTCCTATTTTGGACGGACTTTTGATGTCTACACTAAGCTGTGGAAGTTTCAGCAGCAGCACAGGTTATTTCCATCTCTTATTAGTTCACAGTGTTTTATACAAAATTGTTGGAGTGCCACGTTTGAAATTTGTGGTTCACGGTATGAATAAAGGAGATGTTATGATTCAGCTGTCCCATCAATTAATTCAGCGTCACATCCACACACAAGAATTAAGGAAAAATATTGCATCTGAATGTGATTCATCAGTGTAGTCATGTAGAACTCAAGATGAGTTTAGAAAAAATACAGCACTGTTGAACTGTTTAGTCTTCGCCATATTCTCATCATGTATGGTTCAAAAGGTTTCTAAATGGGTCTTTAGCTGTACAAGTTTCATATTAACACAAACACAGCTGCACATGGAACAGGTGAAGACACAGTGTAATTTGCCAGATGTTCTGAATTATCTCATTATAGTGCTCAGTATTTTATGTTTTCATTTACTGACAGGCAGGTTCTGGACAGTCGGTATGGCTTGAAGCGATGGCAGATTGGGGAAGTTGCGTCCAAAATTGGACAGCTTTACTACCACTACTAGTAAGTCAGCAAGCGCTCTCACTGCCTCACTAATGTTGTTTTCCTCTGTTGCTTGTCCACCCATCTGAGAGGGAGAGTGGAACTGAGCTCTCATTCTGGACATGTTATTGTTAATATTCTTGTTTTAAACTGCAGATGAAATGATACAAGCAGCAGAGAAGAAGGGGTGCTCTGTGTGTTATTCTCTGTGTTATTGACAAGTAGGTTTTCACACACAAGGAATTTGCCTTGGTCTTTTTGCATTACAATAACAAGAGAAAGGAAAAAGAAATGGTAATAAGAGGTACTTCAAAAGTCAGGAGTCATTCCTATAAAATAGAAAGAAATACAAAATAGATAGAAAAATATACCAAAAGTTTGCTTTGCGCCACCTTTCCTTCCACCTGTGCGCCATGTGCTGCTATCTGGGCACAAAAAAATCACAGAAGGTCAGGAAAATATTTGTTCTGCATTGAAATGTCTAAAAACAGCTGGATATGTGTTGTGTATTGTTAAGTTGTGTTCTTGCATTATCACTTTTCAGAATGTTTCAAATCCAGAGAAATCTCTAATTTTACTCAAGTAACTGTGTGTTTCACTTGGTCGCCTGTCACTATAAGTTCCAGGAGAAATTCAGAGGGTGGGGAAGGAAGTCGAAGAATGAAACCAAACATAACATGAATAAAACTTTATCATTACCTTGTCCGCAAACATTTCAGTCTGAGTCACATGGATTGATTTTCACTGGAAATGGTGGTTGTTTGACAACGAAGACTAACACAGTACTTGTGTTAAAGGAAACATGTGATTAAACCATGGGTTTTTGTGTATGAAGGTTTGGGGTTTACGCTGACTTGTGTAACCTTTGTCTCACTGCACTTCTAAATAACAAAAATGTTTTTTTAAAGGAACAGTAACATTACGTTTTTTGTATTCTATCTATTTGTCAATGTAACTAAATCAGAAGTTATGAAGTGTATAGAAATGTTATGAATGTATTAAAACTTGAGAAAATAATGGCTACTTTCTACTCTTGATTTACAGCCTTCGTACCTCAGAAACAAGTTACCTGAATGAGGCCTTTTCATTCTACTCAGCCATCCGTCAGCGCTCCTACTACTTTCAGGTCAACAAAGAGGACAGGTAAGTTCCAAAACATTTTCTCTCAAATAATAAGAATCTGTTTGGAAATGTACTGTGCTTTTTAATACTTTTTTTTTAAAATGATTTTTTTTTCTGCTGTCTTCAATGAATGTGACCAAAGGTCACTTTTCTAATTATCATCCATAAGGTTTTGTGTGATGAATAAGGCTGGGGATGTTCTTTGTTTTTGTAACTGTCAACAAATCCCTGTCAAATTGCTGACTTAAAGCCAAACGCTCAGTTCCCTCTGAAAATGCAAATCTTGAAGATTATCAAGTATTGCATTAGTTGCATTATTTTAAAAGGGTTCTTTATCTGAATCTCTTGAGAGTATCTCTGGCAGCAAGGTGATGTGTGTGTTCATGGTAATGAAGGAACATGTCACCCAGGGCAACAGTGTGCCTCATTGATGTGTTAGTCAATAGTTTTTGGACAACAATGGAGCTGTGCAACACAGAGAAAGATAATGTATCAGACTGTGATACACACATTATAAATTAACGCATTCTGTGTTGGTTTGGGTCTGCAAATGGGATTTGGAGACAAGAAAACAAATATGGAAGATCATCAGACCTTTTTAATTTCTCAACCACTATAACTGGTAGGAAAACCAGGATTATCAGTTGTATGTAAAAACATGGTAATTGTAGTGGCAGCCTTGATGAAAGACAATTGAAACATGTCCGTCTGATGTAAATTTATTTGCCTTAACAAGATCATATTGTCTTCTCTTGTCTTTTATCAGGCCAGAATTAGTAGTGAAGAAGCTTCGATATTATGCTCGCTACATAGTCGTCTGTTTACTGCTCAACAAGATGGACCTAGTCAAAGTTTTGGTGAAGGTATGGACCGAATTGTATTTTTTACAACAATATGCTGTTGAGTGATGAAACCTTGTTAAAAAGTTCAACTAATTTTCATTCTATGCGACAGGGTTAAAATTAAAGTTGTAGTCCCTTTTATGATACACAAGAAAAAAAAGGGCTATTTCATGACTGAGTGTTGAGGATGAGTTCAGAGGTCTCACAGTCTGAGGAGTGAAGCTGCTTTGTGATCTGGTGGAATGGCAGCAGATACTTCTGTATCTGTTGTCAGATGGCAGCAGGGTGAACAGGCTGGGTGGGTGTTGTCTTTTAGTGTCTTTGAGCTCTGTGCAGACATCTCACTTCACTGATGTCACTGATGATCTGTAGATGGTACCAGTGATGTTCTGGGTGGTTTAACCACAGCTGCAGCCTTCCTGTCCTGGGCTGTGATGGCCCATGCTAGTTTGTGATTTTGTGTTTGTGTTTTTATTGCTCGTCTAAGAATTTGAACCAGATATTAGTTTCCTTAATAAGTAAAGTATTTTCTGTACTTTTTAACCAAACGGCCTCAGACAAACTGCTTCTTTCAACTGCTAGTGAGTTTTTAGTAAATTTGGTGAAATTATTAATGTATGGGTATAACTGTGTTACTCACTGCCATCTCAGTTTTTAGTTCCCAGTTCAATATATTTTCAGCACAATGCGAACAACTTTTATTAAAACTGCTTTTTGTTATAGCTATTTGTTTATGTATTTATTTAGATAGCTAACATACACCAAGGCACCCCAATTGGGAAGACATCTTGCAGTAGAACTTGAAGAAGATGAAGAAGAGCAATCTTTATTTTATCACAGATAATAATTAAGTATGCAGCTTACTGAAACTGGTTCCATGCATTTAACCCATTCTGGAGGAACAGTGGTACAGCACTTGGCGACACATTTTGGTGATTTTGGGTAATTTAATTGCTGCCAAACCCCATTCAGTCTCCAGTTACATGCCTTCTGTCAGGAAATATGCTAATTTAGATAGTCACAAAGAAAGTAATTGTGCTGTGGCTGTGGTGCACAGGGTCCAGTCTGAGAAAGGCCACAAAATGTTGGAGATCAACTCCTGCAACCCTGCCAAACTGTGCAACAGTGGATTTAAACGTTCCTTGTCTCCTAGCTAACAGCTGGGCTTAGAAGAAGACTGAATAAGTCCCAGAAGGGCAGTGTCCTGTTTTGGTGTTATCAACCTCCTGGTCGCACAATAGCAGAATCCTGCAGTATATCTGCCTCTACACCTCAACACACACATTAAAACAATTCTTAAGAGCACAAGAAAATTATTATAAATGTATTTGCTCTTCAGGTCCAGAGAACTGTAGTGTCAAGAGCTCTGACAAACCCCATAACAGAAGCTTGTATTTTGTGTAGAGATGGATAAACGAAGATGGTTTTGGGCTAAAGCTTACCTGCCGGGCAGCTACATTCTGTAATGGATCATGGAGTTGCAGGGCCTTATGCTCATGCTCATGAATCTTGCCTTTGTTCCTTTTCTGCATGAAGGTGACAGCGGAACTTGATATGGCCTTGGTAAAACTTGAATGTCCAAAATATCCTGCTTTTCCTTATCAGAGAAGTAAGTCAGTTTGACCAGCATGGCCACAGACTGATCAACACAGTCACCAACTGTCTCCACCTCCTCATTGTAACCTGGCATGTTTGGCAAGTGGATTCAACAGACTGACTGTTACTTTGAGAATATGTAGGGGCTGTATCACTCAATGACAAATCTCAACTGATGCGCTGACTTTGATCGTAGCCTCCACTTTCCTTGTTCAGAATACTGCGGCAAGTTAGGTCTGGCTCAAGGAAGTTGTGTGAGACCTTATTTCATACATCTAGAACCGGTTAAACTTTTGCAGTTCTGTGAAAAAAATGTGAATTCAAATTTGCATGACCCCAACTGGAACTCCATGCCTGTCTGCTACCTGCAGGAGTTATCTGAGGAGATTGAAGATTACACACAGCGATTCAACACAGAGGACCAGTTGGAATGGAATCTGGTTCTGCAGGAGGTGGCAGCTTTTGTAGAGGTACCGACCCTCCAAGATGCAACAAAACTTTCTAGTCCAGCAACCTCTTAATGTATCTTTACAAAAGAAAATTAAACAATACAAATTGAGTTACTGAAATTAAAATCATGATGCAGTATTCATGTGGAATGACAGCCAGGTAAATAAAGTTGTCTGCTGCCCAGTACACTGGATCGGCCTCTCTCACATGGTGTTTCTCTCCCCACCAGGCAGATCCAGTGGTCGTTCTGAATGACAACAACTCTGTCGTCGTCACGAGCAATCGGCTGCAGGAGGGAAGTGTGCCTCCATTGGAACAAGGCATGGTGGTTGGGCAGCTCGTCCTTGCAGATGCACTAATCATCGGCAACTGTAACAACCAGGTTTTAACCCACTAATTCTAATTCACTTCATACACATGAACACGGTTGTTCACCAGTTATATTGAAGAAAACATGTTGTTGGCTCTCAAGCAAACAGTGTCACATGCTGAATACCTTTTGATATATAGAATTTACCTATATTACTTACAGCTCTGTTGTCTTTGTTTTATGGCTGAATGATTAATCAATTTTGAATAGAAAACGGGATTTGAAACAACGTGATCAGCAGATCGCAGAGGCTGTGATTAATTTTGCCACAGGATGACCGTCTGACCCATGTTTAAACATGTGTGTCAATGGTTTCATGCTATCTTTCTAGTGTGACAGTCATGCTTGCCATCCGAGGTGCCATGATCCTCGTGTACCAATCATACTCACCAATCAGACGTGGCCCAAGGCAACTGCTTTTATGCCTACCAACAACAACATGTGAAACCTGAGTAAAACTTAGATTTAAATCTATCACACACTCAATATTGAGCTGAAGTTTGACTTCAACAAAAATTGAAAGCGCAGTAAAAGTCAGTCAGAAAATCACAATTCGATTTTTTTTCAGAAATCATTCAGCCCTACTCTGTTTCTTCTTATTACTCTTGATTAATAGTTTCACTACTGTATAGATAGATATGCATGTCCTAATAAATTCATGTTGCATGCCATGTACTGCTCCACAAAATGTCCTGTTTCTAACCATAACTAGTATAGGGCTTTTTTTCGGAGGTGGTTACTAGTAGTTTGAATGCCCTCTGCGTGTTATAATATCTGACTGATCAAAACACTAAAATCCCTGATTTGAAGAGGATTTTAAATAAATTTTTGCTCAGCTCTTAGAGTTACACCATCCCTGATGTGTCTTTAAAGGCTTTCTTGACAGTAAATGTTTTTTTTCTTTTTTTAGGTGAAGTTTAGCGAGCTAACCATCGATATGTTCCGCATGCTTCAAGCTTTGGAGAGGGAACCTGTAAACCTGGCCACACAGACTTCGAAACAAGGAACGCTGGTGAGTCTCTCATCTGGATATTCTTTTTCAGAGTATAATATTTCCACAAAGGCAACAGTAAACATGTTATGTCTCATAAATGATGCGGTCTCTCTCAGGGCCAATCAGTAGCAAATATACCTGTATGTCACCATGTTTTGGCCTGTAATAACAGCCATGTAATTATGCTATAATTGAGTGCTGAGTGAGATGCTGCAGTCCCTCCAGAGTTGCATCATTCCCCACGGTGATAAATGAAAATGAACAAATTAACACACAATCACAAGACTGGTTATGCTGTGTTCAATGCAGCAAGCTTAAACTGAAATAAGAACAGTAAATCAATAAAATGTGTCTCCACAGGAGCCCAGTGAGAAGCCAGCTAAAAGAGAAAACCCTCACAAATATTTGCTGTACAAGCCAACATTCAGCCAGCTTTTTACTTTCTTGTCTGCCTCTTTTAAGGTCAGTATTCCGTTAAATCGCACCTTCTGGGTTAAAGATCAAGTTATGTACTAACTTTGGGAGATTTTTTCATGATCTGCATCACTTGCATCTAACATAATCCTTTTACTTTGCTTCATTATCTTTTTCCCCATTCCAGGAATTGCCTGCCAACAGCGTTTTGCTAGTGTACCTGTCAGCTACTGGAGTCTTCCCTACTGGGCATTCAGATTATGAAGGTACAATAATTTTTTCGCATATTAGCATTGCTTCACACACAAAGCCTTCACTTGGGTGGGCCAACCAGGTATAATAAAAGCCACCAATGTAAGTTTGGCAACCCATTTTAGCATTTTCAAGTTTATTTTAATACCCAACTGTGAGAACATGGCCGTCCGATTGATGAACGAATGGACAATCTCCCCTTGGTCTACCATTCCTGTTGACATTCATCATTATGTGGAAAACACTAATATTTCCTAAAATATGAATAAAGCGTATTTAAGGATGTATTTTGTCCTCACCAAGCTGGCTAAATATGAGTGCATTGTATATATACACTATGTATATATTGCCTTCTATTTATGTTATGTACAAAGTGTTGCGGACCCACAACTGCTGTAACAAAATAATTTCCCTGTCTGGGATCATTAAAGCAATTCTATCGATCTATCGATCTAAAGCAGGGCTCCTGGGTACGAAAAAAATATGGATTTGCGCCCAAATTTCTGTTTTCAGTTATATGCATTTGTTAAGATAGTAATGTGTGTAATTGGGTGCATCTAAATTATGTGCTGCTGCAAGGGCAGTAGTAAAATCTGATGGATCTGATATCTGTGAAACACAAAGCAGGTGCTCCTGATCTACTTTATACTTACTAACACACTTGAATAAAGCAGTGGGCCTTCACTTTTTGAGGAATTAATTCTCTTTCCTGTGGGCATTGGTTTTGTATTCCATGTATTAAAAGGGCTTCTGTCAGTGTCTTGTGATTTGTCACAGCTATCTATAAAACAACCTCAGTTCTTTTTTCAATGAGACATAGTGGCCTCAACTTTACTGCTTAAGCCACATGGATATTCAGACTGTGCAGGTGGAGGACTTAATAGGTGCTTGATCAACTGTCTGAAATCAGCTTCTCCTGCTAATGCAATGCAATGATGCTAACCAATGTAGTATGGAGTTGCAGTGACATATCTGCTATTTCACACATAACCATGCGTTCCAACTGAAGCCTTATCTTTGAACATTTCCTGTAGGGCCATATGATTTTGGAGGAGTTCTCACTAATACAAATCGAGACGTGGTGAATGGAGAGACGGTGCAGAAGAGGAATCAGGCCCAGAAAGAAATGCACTGGTTGGGGATTATTTTTCTCTCTAATATATCTGTTGTCATTTTTCAAAACATTTCAGTAAAAGTTAAAACATCTGAAATATTCCCTAATGTGTAACAGAAGAAGGTTGTTCATGCCTTTGAATGTGAATTTCTCATGCTTCGTTTTAACAGTTAGTCTGTAGTTGCTAGACCTGACCCAGGAGGAAAATCGGTCTTCTGCTTGTTGTGACTAATCATGACAAATAACATCTATGTGACTCACCAATCTGACGTCTGACTGCTGCCTACTTTATGTTAACAGCAAGCTTAGATACTCTATGTGCACACAACTAGCAACCTGAGAGATGTAGCTTCCTCACATTGATTTGTTTGTTATGTTGCAGCCTTCATCCAGGGGATTTATTCCCTTTCACCCGGAAGCCACTTTTTGTCATTGTGGATTCTTCAAACAGCACAGCCTACAAGGTACGTCAATATAGGTTAAGTTATCAGAAATAACATGTCCAACAGAATCACACCAGATTCCCATAATTTGCATCATATCTGAACATTTTTCAATTCAGAATCAGATATCATGAATGAATGTCATAGAATTTACATCATAAATTAGATGGTCCTTATAACTCCAAAACTTCCTGAACGCATTTCAAAGTTTTATTTGCATTTTAAACAGAAACTTTTAATAGTTAAATGACATACTTTTAATTAATGAAGTGTATTGCTGCCACACAAGAAAAACACAAAACAAAACACTGTCACGTTATAACGTGACCATTTATTTTTATTATATGTAATTTACATGATTTGAACAAGTTGTACTTCATGCTTAGGCTGAGACTGTGAGATTGTGCTGTTATTGAGCATAGTGGGGAACACTGTGATCAGCAGGTATACAGTAAGAAGGATTTTAAAATGCATGAATCCCATCCCATGTTAATCAGAATGATAGTTCTTATGACCTGTCCAGTCCGATCAGAGGACTGAGATCCTCGTTCCACATTACGCACACGCAGATGCACCACAGTGCTCCTCCTGCTCCAGTTAAATGGAGTTTTTGCTCATACACGGTCAAACTGAGTTGTTGTCATCATCATTAGTCATTATTGATCACTATCGAAGGCAAACTCCATGTAGAAAGATAGGACTGTCATTAGGTATACTGGGTTGCTTGTATCCATGGTGCCTCCAGCTGATCAATGAGAATTGATGCTAGCTCCAGACAACGACTGATTCTTTCCTCTGTACAGCCTCATGCATTTCAAAATCCTCCTTACTGTACACATGCTGGTCACAATGCCCGCCACCATGCTCAATAATTGCAAAATCTTTCCCGGTCTCAACCCAAGCATGAAGTAGATCTTGATCAAATCATATAAATGATCTCGTTCGTACAATAAGATTATTACATTCGGACAATATAAACATTATAACGTGAAACTGATCACATTTGTACAACTTCACTTTATAAAGTGATTAGTTTTAAGTTTTTTTCTTGTGTTGAGGCAATACCTATCCGTATTTAATAATGCCAAAATGTGAACAAATGTCAGCGAAAAAAGCAAAGCTGGGCTCAAGTTGTACAGTTTACACTCCCCAAGGAACTGTCCAAAATGCTGACTTTTTTTGTTGTTGCTGTAACTGTATTATTTACATGGAGTGGGGTAGAAGTGGTGGGAGAGGACTATATAAACATATGGCTTATGTAATAAGGTCACACTGTGAATGTATATTGTTATAATTGATTAATTATTAATTTGACCCTTTATGTCTTTTGTTTATCCTTTAGAATTTCACAAATCTGTTTGGCCAGCCTCTGGTGTGCCTACTATCACCTACAGCATATCCCAAGAGTGTACAAGGTGTGTGAACAACAATTCCTTTAAGGACAAATCAGGTGGTAACAATGTGTTAGTCCATCTCAAGTTTTTCTGACATACTGTCTGTGGCTCTCAGCTTTAAGCCCATTGGTTCCTTCTAAAAACGTAAATCTTTAAAAACATCTCCCAAATATTTCACACTTTCTTCACTGTATTATTTAACAAACATTGCTCAAACAGGAGGAAAAAGTGAAAATGTTGAGGACTATTTTAATCAGTGGATTAATCATATTGAGGCAGCAGAATGGTTTATGTGTGGTGAGTCATAATAAACTACAGTGTTCATGGTAATGAAGGGACATTTCACCCAGTGCAACAGGAAGGCTCATTGATGTGTTTTTGGTTTGGTTCGTGGTTGGTTTGGATGTGCACATGGAATTTATTGATGCCAAGAAAAATAACTTAAATCTTAGTTATTTAGGTGTTAATGTATGTTATGATGTACTCACATCTTTAGGTCAGCCTTTCGATTTGGCTATTGAAGTTAGTGAGGCTTGACTCTCTGTTTCGAAAATGCGTCATGTTCTCACTTCCTACCTCTGCTATGTCTCTGCTCACCTGTTCAGATCAGTCTCAGCGTGGGAGTCTCTTCAC
Organism: Diplodus sargus; assembly: GCA_903131615.1. Taxonomy (NCBI): domain Eukaryota; kingdom Metazoa; phylum Chordata; class Actinopteri; order Spariformes; family Sparidae; genus Diplodus; species Diplodus sargus. The sequence goes on from CAEMYA010000029.1 coordinate 988,018, forward strand.
TCTGTTCCTCTACAGCCCACTCTTGGCTTTCTCCTCGGTGTGCGGCCTGAACAGCGTGCGACGAGGACTGTGGGAGAGGGCTCAAGAATTCCTTCGTAAAGTCTATCGTGACATTGGGCAGATGATAACTCGGTCACGGAACATAGGTAGCACATCTATAAATTCTTTTATTCTGCTGGTATGTTAAAAAATGATGGTGTGTGTTTGTATATGTATATGTATATATCCTTTATTTATACAGGTAATGGCCTCATTACGTTCTTTAGAAACTAATCAGGTGCATTCATAAAGAGTAAATCACTGTAATCTAATAATGATAAAAACTTTGTGGTGATAGAGTAATTTGAAAACCAACTCAATACACGCCCAGATAACAAATATTGTGGAGTCCAGTATAACATGGTCAACTTTATCAAATCAATAAAAGAAGATGCTCAATGTTTGCTGCAGTCCAGAGCCTCAATAATGTCATTCACCTCTTTAAATAAAAATATTTAAGACTTAAATCAGTCAACAGTTATCAATATGTCTTGATCAGTCTGCCAGTTAGTCAAATACTTGTTTTCACTCTTTCCACAGATCAAGCCTTTTTACAATTCTTTGGTGACGAGTTCCTCCGGCTGCTGCTCATCCGCTTTGTGTTCTGCTCAGCTGCACTCAGACTGCATAAACTCTTTCGGGTGAGTCACTGCTGCTGTCGTTCTCCTAAGGAAGTGGCATTCTTTATTTGAATAGCAAAAATGCATGGTATGGTTAAGAGCAGGATCTGTCGCTGTACCCAGGCACTTAACACGCACCATCAGGCATGGATCAAAGTGCATCCCACCTCTGAAAAATACCAACACACAATACACTTATACTCACAACGGATGCACACTTAAGTTAAGTGTTAAGTGAATCCCACAATTCATCACAGTCTACTGCACTGCAATAGCACAGGTGCTGCTGGTAATACTAAAGCTAGTCTGCTGATCACCATCAGTAAGGATTGATCACAGAAAAATGAGAGCTGTAGACATCATTGGAACTGAAGACTGCCATTTTGACTGCGACTATCGATGGGAATTGGGTGTGTTACGATTCTCCAAATCCTTGGTTTGATTTGACTTTTGATTTAAAACAAATGTTCAGCACTTTTGGCTTTGCTATTGTTATACTTTAATGCTATGACAACTGTCATTTACATTTTCTGTGAGGTGCACCATGGCGCCCCTGTTGGCACACATATCTTTTGGTGCACGAAGCAAGGTAGACTTCAGAGTTTAAGGCGTGCGCCCGAATGCATCATGAAGTCCCTCTGAGTGTGTCAAACTCCTGCACAGACAAACAGTAGAGGACATCTACCGAGATAAACAACACCAAAACACAACAGAGATGCTCAGCAGAGTTTTTTGTTAGCTGACTTTCACTACAGACTGTCAATGTGGAGGAGAGTCTTACAAGATTTACTCGCCAAACGAAAATTACAGTAGTTGTTTTTACAACTACATTTACAGTAGTTGTAAAAACTTTGCACTGGAGAAAATGAGACACATTAACGTGCATGACCTGAGGAGTAACATTTTTTCAGGAGAGTTCTTTCCACAGTGAAACACCAAAACAAATCCTTGCAGCAGTTGATGATGGAAACAGTTTCTCTTCCAACCATTCCCTCAAAGTGTGTTTGTGGTGATATGTGCGGGACTCACAGGTGTGTCATGTTGTGTGTGTCATGTTGTGCTGGCAGGAGTCCCGGAGCTTCCCAGAGTCGTACCCTGAGCTCCCCAAACAGGACACGGTGGAGAGCAGCCTTCTACAGAAGCATATACTGGACCTGGCGACCATGCTGGAAGTGCAGAGCCTATTTTGGGATGATTCATTGGAAGCCTACTAACATCTTGGCACAGGGCTGAATGGCATCCGTGTACATACAGACTCAACTGCCAGAGCCCTCACAGTTGTCACTCTGTTTTTTACAGGTAACGAAATAACTGATTCAGCACATACAAGTTTGTGTCCTGCATTAACTGTTACTCGTGGAAGCAAGTGTAGTGCGACATCAAAATGTTCACATACATAAGCAAGAGAGTTTAGCATTGTGTAAATTCCCCATTTTGAGTGTCAGCAGCTTGTCTCATAAATATAAGCATCATGTAAGACATAAGAGAAAACAAACAAGTGAGAGACTGCAAATAACATTTCAACTCAACATTCCCATCCAAATATAAGGTTCAAAACTTTATTCCTCACGTCAGATAATTGTAAAGAAGTTGGCAGTCTTGGTTTTGTGTTTTTGAATAATAGTTTTCATTGTTTATTAAAATGAAGGTTGTGTTAGCCTAAGGGATAGAGAATGGGAGAGTCCTGGGCAGCTTCCAGGTGTGAGGTTATCTATCTGTATGAAGGCAGAGTGGGTTGGTGCTGAGCGGAAACACACTCCTAAATATTCAAAACAAATATAGTGTTAGCACATTATAAACACACTGAGTTTGACATTTGAAAGATTTCACCAAAAACATTACAACTGTTGTGGATGTTTGTGTTTGCCAAACAGTGCTCGCTGTATAACAGCTTAACTTGTAGCAGGCTGAAGTGCATGAGGTCATGTTCTGTTGTGTGTTGTAGAGGTATCACTCTCCTTCATGACATAAACCAGCAATCTAAATGATACCTTTAATTGTCCATTGTTTGGGCCTTGTGCATTTTGAAAGTGGTAGTTGTTCCTTTTCCATATCACTGTGCTGTATTTGCATGCAAAAAGGCAAAGAAATGTATCCATTTTCTTCTTTTCTCCACAAAGGATGGTCTCCATCTTTTTAAGGATTTCAAAAGGAATTCAGTTGGGACGTAAATGGAACTAACGCATGTGTTGCATGGGCCTATACATTTGTTGTTGAGTCAACAAATGAAGACAATCTAGTTTGAGAACAGAGGAGATGACTGAGTGTAAAGATAAGATGGCACGTACAGCAACAGTTTGTTACTAGCCAAAACACCACAGTCGTGTTCTTGACGCTATGTTTCTGCCATTGATCCACTGCTTCAAGCTTACAGATGCTGCCATCTTTGTCTCTGTTACTGGAACCACAAAAAAACTGTCGGACTGTTGTGAAAAAAGATGAAGCATGGGGCTGAGGAGGGATGAAAAAGCAAGTTGATACTCGTGCCCAGCCGACACATGCACGAACAGGTCTGTGTGTGCAGACACTCAGTGTAGTAGGACTGCATGCACATATGCTGTCCACCAGGTGGGTTCACGTGTGATTTATCCTAACCAGCAGGCTTAAAGAAAAAAACACATGTAATTATAACGCTGTAAAACTTGTAGTGGCTGGACCTGCACTCCAATTTAGGTGGGTTTCTCTGCACTCTGCTATGTAACAAGCAGTTCACTGGCAGGGCCAAATTGAGTGCAGCCAATAAGGCCATGGCATGTCCATCATGACAAGACAACCAATCACATTTCTTTTTAATTCCCTCTGGAAACTGTGTTTTTTAGCACTCAACAACATTCAATACAACTACTTCAGACAAAAACGAGGAACAGATGAAAAACTTTCCAATTCTCAGTGATAGAACTTAAATGAGCTACTGGATTTGAATACAATACAAATAATAAAAAATAACATAAAAAGGCTAGAAATGGGTTCAAAAGCATCTTATGGAATATGAATCCAGTTCCGAAATCAGCATTTTTCTTGAGGGAATGCATGTGTCTGACTAATTGTCATTTAAAGGAACCATTGTAACCCTCATTTTTATCCCACTAACTCAAGGGTGGCAGTGTCTGTAAGCAGGTGTATGTTAATACTGTGAATAAAACGGATATTTCAGGTACTGCAGTGACAAAATTTCCGGGAAATTGTTAATTTGCTGAAAAGTTAACTCATAAAAAAAATTGATACCTACTTAAGCAATTGGTTCAAGATAAGGCATATCCACAACATAATGAGCAAATGTCCAAAATTTGCTTGCCATTCTTCGATCAAAATGTTAGTTTGCACACTAGACATCTCATAAGTGAATAGGCAGAGTGCCATGAAATGCCCTCGTGTAAAGGTTAAGGCTGTGGTTATTTATTTTTTGTATTATTTAATCCATTAGTCCATGGCTCGATTGTTACCCTGCCTGTCAGTTGAGCACATTGGTTCCTATTAACCACATAAATCTTTAAAACTAATAGATACAGCAAACATGACTCAAACAGGAGGAAATGGTGTACTATTTTCAGCAGCGGATTAATCCACATTTGGTCCCTTTAGAGTTATTTGAGGCAGCAGGACAGTGTGTGTGGGACTGAGTCAAAATTATAACTGTTGGTAGGTCACATCAATTGACATTTTGGGACTTTTCATGGCATTTGTGGATAATTACAAAAAAACCTATGATGTCACCAGCCTTATCCTTTATCAATTTAAACATTGTTGTTTTCACGCACATGTATGCTTAAACTAGGCTGCTAGTTTAGCTTCAGGCCTTTACATTTTGTTTGGAGGCGTTTATTAGTTTTGAATTGTGCCCCACATTTTAACATACACCGAAGTAGGAATCAGGCTGAAGGCAGGGTACTGTAACAAGAGTGTGTCGGATGTCGCTGCTGGTGATTTATCTCTGGCACCAGCAGGGGGAGTGATTGAACAGGCCACTGATGTGATGCTGAAACTGAAACCAGCTGACCGTTAACTGCCCTTGACCATAATGTTCAAATGATGCATCGATGTTGGAAGTTGCCAATGCCTGGCTGGTTGGGATTATGATTTTTGAATGGACAAAAATCAAAAGAAGAACACGATTTTTAGTGTTTGTAATATTTATTGACATTGTTAGAGTATGTGTACAGATAATGTAAAGCGACGTTTTGGCACAGATGTGTTTGTTCAGTATTTAGTAAGTCTATAGAATGTGTAATGAAACATGAAGTTGAAATTGAGGAGGAGTGAAATATTCATGCGGCCAGTTTGTTCTTTGGCCATTTTTTAAAGATGTTACATTCCAACTTTCCCAGGACTTGAAGAGAGGCAGAGGAAAACTACCACTGTTTTCTCCATTTTACATTTGTCTGGGAAAGTAAGCAGTTTATACATTTTCTTCAATTTTCATTGTAATATCAAGCTCCATGTTCCCTTGTGTTGACAGTTATGACTATTACGATATTGTAGGCTTGCACTTTACCAAGTTTAATATTGTTATGATCTTGTTTGTTGTGTTGCTTTCGGGGGGAAAAAAAAGAGAAAAATCCTTCATGTGATTGCTTTTCATGCCAGCCCTTCACACTTGTGAGCTGCTTTTATACAAAGAGTAAAAGTTCTGTGAGTCAGTGATTTAAAACATTTTACTGTAGGAACTTTCCATCTGCTGTCACTTTTTTTAACAGCTCCTGCCTGAAATGTGTCAAACATGTCGGCTTGTTTCTGCAGTGACTTTACAATTAGAAAACCCTTGTGTTTTACAGCCAGTGGTGCTCTAATACAATGTTGTTGGTGGGGATTAATGCCAATCATTACTTAAAAAAAAAGAAAAAGACATGTTTGGGCTTCAATCAGGACAGGAGAAGAAATGTGTTCATTTAAAGTGTCAAAAATTGCATGTGACAGGTTTGTATGTCCAAAAACTCTCAAAGTTTATATGTTATTCTACAGCGTGTTTCCTGAACTCACGTCCATGAAAATAGCAAATATTTTGACCTGATGGCACTAAATAAGCGTTATTTAATGGAAACCAACCAAAACAATTAACTGACACTGTACTCTGATCATAGCTATAACTATAAGGAGAAACAATTCAACAAGATAACTTTTAGCTTCTGTTATGAATGTTTGCTGTAGTGATGTCCTCTGTGCTTCATATTTAAAACAAAATCATAGACACAGCCAATTAATTTATTATGTAGCACTAAAAAGTCTGAATTTGAATTTGCTTGTGTTCTTTCACAGACTAATGCTAATTGAAACAGGATTATGCATCATATGAGTGTTAATATATTGTTTTTGGGGGGTTTTTTTTGGTTTTTTTTCATGTTTTCCTTTCCACAGAAGCTACCTAGCAGCATGGTGCATTAGCGTCAATGGATTCTGCATGATGAAAATGTAATTTCCTGTTTCACATAAAATGATGGGTGTATCAGAGTAGGTTGTGAGAACTGCCCATGTCCTGGAAGTCTTTTCTTTGAGTGATCTGAGTGATGTATCTTACGTGCACAAGAATAGAAGAGTGGGGGGGACTTTACACTTTAATAGGACGTTCAGATTGTGTGGAGAACATATTAAAAAGGTAATGACTTGTGTGATTCAAATTGCAACAGAACAGAACAACTTGTCTAAAATGTGTCTCAACATAACTGCTGTGAAGAAAGTAGCATGTGTAAACCATTTGTGCGAACAAAACGGAGTATGAACAAGACAGTTTGTGCAAATGAGATACTGAGCTGTGAAAACAAGACATTTACAAGATATTAACTTTTACAAACAAGAGACCTAATAAAAAAGCTTAGGTACACAAAATATAAATGTATGGGTGTGAAATATTAACAAGATATTGACTTGTGCCAGCTAGTTATCAATTTTGTGCAAACAAAGTATTAACAAGATACAGTATATCCCTGTACGAGCAAGATATTCATTTTGTGGGAAGGAGACATTTACAGGATATTAACTTTTGCAAAAAAATAAAATAAAATAATTTTGCTAACAAGATGATTAACAGGATCATGTGTACAAATATGACAATAACAAGATATTAACTTTCACCAACAAGATGATAGCTTGTGCACACAAAAGAATAATTAGTGCTCGCCTCCTTTTTGATAGTGTGCTTGACTATCAGAAGTTAGAGTTGGTGGCTGATATGACATCATGCAGAGTCCACTATTCTCACTGGGATTATAAAGCCTTATGCAAACTGGACACTGTGACAAAACCAAGCAACATGAGGCTTTCCTCCCTCTGCTGCCATTGTCTTTACCTGCAACAAAATCTTTGTTCAATGTTCGAGGATATCTGAAGTGATTCATGTGCTGTGACTTGATTTAGCCTTATTGAGTAAATGTTTCACTCTGATTTAAAGCCTTTTTTATATGACAATATACCCATTTTTTTCATCCCTGGACCCATGTTGGGGTGTATTGTCTTCTTCTTATTCCTATGCATTCCCATGAAAGTACTCCCAAGTACTGTGTTTATTCATACATTTTTTTGTATTATTATTTTATTTATTTTTTGTTCTTTGTGAAAAGCATAGAGCTACTATAGCTATTATTTAGTTGTACAGTCTTGGTTGTATAACAATCGCTTAAATTGAATCTTGAATAGTTTCCTTGCAGAAAATGTCTCGGCTACAAATAACATTCTCGCTGGAAAGCTGCTTTTTGTTGTTGTCCCTCAGAATGAGCGATTCATTTTCTAAGGCTGCCACTATGCACTTTTTTCAAACATTCATTCCAAGAAAGTGCGTCGAAGAAGAAAAAGAGAAACTAGCAACGTGGAGGATTTGAAGGTTGGTTGTAGGTGAGTGATCTAGTGAGACCAAATCAGTGCTCGCCCTGCATAACCAGCATTAGAATCCACTGGAGCACAAGAAATCAACTTGTTTTTGAAATGACAAGCACAAGAGCCACTGCTCCATATGGACCCGCACCCATAGAGAGGCATGTCCACATCTCTTGGAAACACATTGCAAATAACTGCCGTCTGATCAATCCTGTTTTCTCCCGCAGATATGCAGGGGTCATTTCTAACTTTTTATACGTGTAAAAATGGCAAAAAGATGGTTGCAGCCTTCCTTTATAGCAACATGTGTGACTTGCTTCTTGTGGTTTTCAGTCAGTGTCAAACTGTCAAATGTATTTTCCAAAATTCCACTTTAAAAAAAAATGCACAGATGAATATCTCTGTGAGCAGCATGTTTGTTTAGAATAGAAAGTGCCAAAGACTGGTGTACTCTCACTTTCCCAAGATTGAGATCAATTCTTGTATGAGATGGGTTTTTCTTTTCCTCTGTTGCCACATGGAGCCAATAAAAAATAAAAGAAAATCTGGCTTCCTTAAAGGGCTGATGACTGTCTTTGTTGTTGTTTTTTTAACCTATCCTGCCAAGCTTTATTTTAACCCCTAAAACATGAACTCCATTTATCACAATAATAGTTCTTAAACACGATCTGTGATATCACAGTTACATCTGTAATCTTATAGCTATATTTAGGTTTCTTTCAATTCTAAATCAAAAATTAAGTCAAAGAAAGAGGGGAGGGGGGGAATAATTAAAAATGTCAGATAATATTAATACATTACAAGGTAACATTGAGCCAGTGAGATTAGAACATAGGACTCCATTCATGTAGCTTCACTTGACAGTACAGTAGACAGTAACTTGATACAGGGATTCAAATGGGATGAAAATACACCAGTATGATGATTATATATTTATTTTTGTAATTCTTACCGGAAGTTTTATTATGAAATCGTGTCTGCCTTGACACACGAGGAGTTACTAGATAAGGATGGGCAGTATGAAAGTTTTCACCGCCATCCAGCGGCCATGATTAGGAACTACAAGTCGATATTTGTCAATGAAAATGCTGATACATAATATTTATGGGCAATTAATTTTTAATTGGTCCAGAGCCTTGTCTATCCATATTATCATCCAGTATTTCCGGTATATTTTGAATGTTATAGATTAAAAGTATTCACTGGAGTTGAGTTTCCATATTTAATGGCGCCGTGAGTATTATGAATCCTTATCGGCTGAGGTATCACAGCACTACATTAACGGTCAATGCGCCTCTCCAAAATAAATGATTTAGGTTTCGGTTGATAGCGTATTTAAGTTGCTTCTCCTAAATAGATGTGCATTAATTTTAGATCGACTAAAACGATTTTACATGGACCGTTTTGGATACCGGTGTACGAGTCTCCCGTTCAGTGTATTTTTCTGCATAACGACGTGCATATAAAGAGGGAGGATTGATCTTGACACACTGCGTATCTTTGATATTACCACAGTTTGTTGAGTTAAGGGAGTTGCTAAGAAACGTTAAGATGTCGACTCTCGTCCAATCACTGTTGGAGAAAGATATCACATGCTTTAAATTGACCAACCAGATAGATGTTAGCGTCACTACCTGTTGAAGTTTATCCAAGCTTCCACTCCATGGATGTACACACTCCAGCAGATTTGTTATGATAACTGACTTATTTTATACATTATAATATTCCCTTCTTTAAAGGAAATACTGTTCTGTAAATTCAATACTTTTTCAGTTCCTGGTATTTTAGCTTCTCATATGGTAAGGAGACTGTTTGTACATTTTAAGGAAGAAGGGATGCTATCAGGATTAGCGACTAACGTTAAAGCTATGGCTAATGTCAGGCTAAAGTTTACCTCTTGCTAAGCTACTTAACCTTTTGATTATATCGTATCAAGACCGACATACCGACCGAAACATTAAGCCATAGTAAATATCTTCGATCCTTTGTGTAGATCTTAAAAATGTATTTCATCATTGGATCGGCTTGTGTTCTGAATTCTATTTATTTATTCATTTTTAAAAATACATATTTTTTTGATTGATATGTATATTTTATTGATATATGATTCCAGTTGGATGAAATGGGTAACTGTCAAAGTTTCAACAGTTTAACATAATAACAATTTAATAATCTTCTCAATATACCCTCAGTAATTTATGTTAATACGTTTTACTACAGGATTGTTTCATCCTTTTGACACTGTATGTGAATTTATTTTCCCTGTGCGCCCACATGCACCTTAAACCCTCCTGCACCTTGTCCTGTAGAGCTCATGTCTTTCTCTGGTAAATCTTCATGTGAACTGTACTAACCACCTATTGTTCCACAGAGGAAAGCAATGAGAACTCGGTCAAGTTCTCCTCCAATTCATGTGCATGTCAATGACGCCACACCGGTCCATGTGCACGTGAAGAGCCAGAGAATGAGTCCTGCCAGGATTCCTCAGGTTAAAGGTTTTCTGTATTCATAAAATACACCATGTGATTTGTTTTTATGTTTGCAATCATTCTTCGCTTGCTAATGAACACCTTTTGAAGATTTTTGCGTTCGGAAATCTTGTGACTCATGTCATCCAGTGTAGTTATTAAGCACAGACAGGCCTGACAGACGTCAGTGACATGCTGTTGCACCCACTCTGTGTTTTGAAGGTGGAGGCCAAAGCCAACAGAGGAAGCCTTCGTCCTACAGCCAAGGTCAAAACACGAGTGCCATGGATTCCACCTGGAAAGGCGTCCAAACGGGATGCTTCCTACAAGTGGGAGGTGAAATCACACCTAAATTCCATCCTCATTTTAAAAGATTGTTTTTTCTGTGAGCATGGGGAAAAGACGTATCCAGGTGAAGATGTTTTGAAAAGTGTCATTTTAACCAAGGGTCCAACACACTGCCTCGAGATCACACCACAGCTCCCTGAACCAGAACCAGAACATTCCCAGTCTGCACTGCGATTGGCTGACCTGACATCAGAGGAAGAGGAAGGGCTCCACGGACGAATCAGCCAGTATGAGAAGACGATTGACAGCTTACTGACTGAAGTTAGCTCTCTGAAGAACGAGGTCAGTTGGTCTGACTAGATCTGCATCACACATGTCCTCTAATACATTCCCTGAAATTACACCTTACAGAGTTTGTATGACCAGAGAGACCCGGTGAGATATTGTGTGGTGTGTGTGTGTGTGTATGTCCACATCTACGTTTGCATGCAGGTGGAGCTGCGGAAGAAGGAGCAGCTGCTGGAGCGTCAGTCGGAGCAGCTGACTGTCTCCCATCGGGTGATTGCTGAGCAGGAGGAGGAGCTGGCGGAGGTGACCAAGGAGCTGCAGCAGACTGAGCGGGAGAACACCCGGTTACGGCAGTCCATGGAGAAGATGCTGGAGGAGACCGACTACAGCAGGCAAATATTACACTGAACACATGAGAGTGGAAGTACAATCAGATCTTCTTCTAAAATCACAACAGGATTTTATTTTTGTCGGAAATATATTAAAAAATAGACATTTTTTTTATATGTATAAAAATATACATCTCCTGATAATCTTGTTGTCTTATTTGTTTACTCTCAAACGCATGCATCTCTCTGAAACACTTGCTAAATACTGCGGCTCAGACCCATGACAGCATTATTTATACATTTAGAAATGACTTTTCACATGTGATGTGAATCCTGCATTGTATCAGATTTTAAATGTCAGGCTGCAGAGCAGCTGCTCAGCCTGATGCCTCTACAGCGGTGAGGAGAAAGATTTAGATCCCGGTTCTCCATAGCCTGGAGGCAAATCATCAGAACAAGAACATTTGTTTTAATTGGTCCTTTTTAATGCTTACATTTTTATGTCTGATTTGACAGTATCCTCTTCGATAAACTGTTATAATTAATTCACTGCAAATAGTTTTTTCAGATATAATCACTGTAGAATCTCAGTAACAACAACTGCAGCCCATCTGTGTTTGTGATCAAACATTCATGTGTATCTACAGGATTATTGGTAGGAAGGCAATGTTTGTGTACAAATGCACTTATTTCTGTCTTGTCCTTGCAGATTAGACGGGGAAAGTGTGCAACAAGACAAAGATGCTCTGCTCAGGAAGCTGATGGAGGCTGAGGAAGATGGGACGGCTGCTGCCAAGCAAGTCTCGGTCTTGCGGGAATCTGTCTCCAAGCTATGTGCTGTTGGTGGCAGCGTGAGTTTTAACTCTGTATCTGGCCTAACGTGTGTCAGGTTCAGTATGCTCTGGAAAGCAAGAGGCTGCTGTTATATCCAAGGACATCAAAACAGAAAATGTGTTGAGCACAGATTAGCACATGTACATTTCATAAATATGCTAAATAAATGTTGCTATTGTATGATAGAATTCAGTGATTTAACAGATTTATTCCCCACAACTTTGTCCATCTTTGTCCCTCTCTGTCTGTCTGTTTGCTGGTGAAGAGGCTGTCTGGCTCTGAGTCTTCAGGGTTGGCTCGCCAGAAGGAGCTGTTGCTACAGAAACTGGAGACATTTGAGGCCACCAACAGAACGCTGCGGCACCTTCTCAGAGAGCAGCACGGATCCCAGGTACTGAGTGTGACGCAGCTTCAAAGCACTGTCCGTTAATACACCAGAGGGTCAGATGGAGAACCGGGAGCATGGGGAACACTCTGGTCTTTTGGATGTGAGATGCTACCTGATACATTGTCGGCGTACAGTATATCCTCTGTAATCACCTGCACACAGTATATGTTTCCTTCCAATATTCGAACGTCATAATGCCATTAGAAGAAATAATTTCCTAGATAACTATCCCAGTGTGATATCTTGGACAGCAGCCCATCAGATAAAACGAGAGCAGGAGACTTCTCTCAAAGAGGCTCACACAGTGCGGAATGGCCGGTTACAAAAATGTGATTGAAAGTGGATTTAGCTGCTGATTTATTAAGGCAGCAGTCGTCTCCTGGGACTGACCTCCAGACAGATCTCCAACTATGATGATGTAGTGATCTCAACTCTTGGCTTTTGAGCAGATGGAGTCGATTCTACTGTCGGAGCAGAAGGATGCATTACTCAAGAGACTGGCGGATACAGAGGCAGAAAATGCTGTGAGTTAAGTAGACTACTAAATCAATCGAATTAGCCTAAATGTTTGTATTTTTACGTTCAGTCAGCAGGCTCGTACCTGTCATATATTTTCCCATGTATTATGTCTTGAGTTTTCCCTCTGTGTATGAAATATGCTCTATGAATAAAGCTTTCCTTTTACAGCATCTTGTAGTGAAACTTCAAGAGAAAGACAGAGAGGTCCATCAGCTCTCCAAACTTTTGGATACTGAAAAGGTACTGTGGTGATCTGTGATGCTTTTTACACTGAATACAGCTCTGTCAGTGATCAGAGCGAAGAAGTGTCTTACTGAGACACATTTAATCCTTTAGACCAAACAGGATATGTATTTGACCGTAATGTATATTCTGCTGGACTGCAGGATAATGCCAAGAGCTCAGCTGACTTGTCTAAAAGCCTGGAGTCAACAAGAGCTCATTTACAAGGACAGCTCCGCAGCAAAGAAGCTGAGAGCAACCGGCTAACTGTGCAGATAAAGGTTTGTTTTGGTCACAATCTGTCTGACTTAGCCTATGCCAGTGACTGATGTCTGATCTACTGCTGTGCAAATGGGAAGAGCAGATAATGATTCCAGCTGTAAATCCATGGTTTTGTCCCTCCCATTGGTTCAGAACCTGGAGCGAGCTGCCAACCAACAGAAAGCAGAGGTGGGGCATCTGACAGAGCAGCTGGTGAGGCTGAAGCAGCAGGCCAGCGCGGACAGAGAGGCTCTAAAACGAGCCACGCGAGCCCAGAAGCAGCGGGCTGAACGCAGCGAGGGCACTGCAGGCCATCTGAGTGTTCAGCTGCTGGATATGGTAGGGCTGTGTCACATCAATCCCTCAAGCCTAGACTTATTAGTCAGAGTCACCCCAGACACAGGCATGCTACATTTCTATAATTACTGTTAAAGAAGCTGTTCACCCAATAATGTTTATTCTGTCATCATGTCGCCATATGCGCAAAACCTCTAGGCACTGGTTGTTTCCTTTCGTTCATCTTACAAACCCCTCACACACAGACACACAGACACTTTTTAGAGTTAACTAATGTAACTTAATCAAGTAAGAACATTTTACTGTGAAGAAAATCTACATTTGTTTTCTTTCTTTTTAACAGGAGAAGCAAGTGTCTGATGCACTGTCAGCAGCTGAGAGCTGGCAGAGTCGCCATGCCAAAGAAGTTAAAGACAAGAGTAAACTGGAGTTTGAAATATCGCTGTTGAACAGGTAACTGCAGCTCTGTTATGGCTTCAGCTGTAGACGAGTTTAACCATCTGTTGTCATGATAATCCAACACTGTGGAACTAGAGGAGCTAATGAAAGCGAAGTGTCATGCAGGGGAGGGACCGCTCTGGTGATAATCAGATAACCCAATAAAGCTTCATAAAAACGTTTCTATTAGATTTATGTGACGTTTTCACTAGTCCTGCAAAGTCACAGATAGCATGATATCCGCTCCAACATGTCAACATTGCACACGTGTTATTGTTAGTGTATAGTATTGAATTAGCGCATATATCTATCTGTCATCTATCCACCTCCCCTGCTTTTATGAGGTGTGTATTACTTGTAACGAGTCATTAGGCTCCATGCAAGAACGTTTCATTCATACAAATTGACTCTACAGGATAGCAAGACTTCACATTTATCTCATGTAATAAAATAAGATTAAGTCAACGTAAATGTTTCTTTCAGTGTAGTTTGACATGAATGTAGATTGTTAAAAAGGTCTTGCTTAAAGGTGCACCATTTGATTTTTTGGGGGGGTGAGAATTGTAATCAAAAGAGAAAGATTTATCATCATCAATGGTTTACTGATGCCTAATCAAATTAAAGGTCAGAAAAACTAATTTTTGAGTCTCATTCTGAACTCGTCAAAAGTGGCCAACCCTAGTTGAGAAAACACGTTGACCGCCATCCCAAGGTGTTTTTCTTACAAATACAAACAGCTTGTTTATTCACTTATTCACAAAAAATACATATTTCTGAGTTTGTATTATAACCTCATTATTACACAAATATTGACATTCTCAGTTTGAATTTCTTCTCCAAAACTACATAGTGCCCCTTTAAGCGGCTAAGCTATTCATGATGGGAGACATTCCAGTGGACATGAGCGACACATATAAAAGTTTTTGTTTGAATATTAGTTCAGTCTCTTTGATACATTAGAATTCTTGTCAAAGTAGTGTTTTTCATCCATTGGACACCGACTAGTAAAATATTACTGCTGATTTTGGTTCAAAACTTCACCATTTTGGTCATATAACTAAAAATGTGACAGCTGCATGTTGTGTGGTATAATGTAGCCGTATAGCAGAGCTGAGAGAGCAGCTGAATACTTCAGAGGATAAAGGCAGAGTGGAGAAAGAAGCCCTGCTGGATCACCTGCACGGACTTACCGCAGAGAGCACTGCTGCTAAACTGGAGAACCAGTCCCTCAAGGTGAAACAGCCCGCAGACAGCAAACACAGTTACTGAATGTTAACCTGACCAAGCCCTGTCGCCTTCATCTGTCATCCTTTTGCATCTTGGATAATGTCCTTCCTATCCCTGTTTTTCATTCTAATAAACTTACATAACTCGTATTAGATCAGGAGGATGAATTGCCCTTTTAATTTGATAAGTGATGACACATCATCTGAAGCTGTGTGTTCTTGTCAGGCTACAGCATCTGCAGTGGAGGAGAAGCTGGCCTTGTCTCAGTCAGAGCTCCAGCAGGTCAAAGCTTCCATCAAGCAATATGAAAGC
This sequence comes from Diplodus sargus, assembly GCA_903131615.1. Lineage (NCBI taxonomy): Eukaryota > Metazoa > Chordata > Actinopteri > Spariformes > Sparidae > Diplodus > Diplodus sargus. Next base: position 1,003,352 of record CAEMYA010000029.1, read on the forward strand.
CTGCTGGACAGCTATAAGATTCAGGTACGTGAAGTGAAGATCCAGTCCATGAACGCTGTTATTGCTCATGAGGAGTCTGATCCCAGTCTTCTGTTCGGAAACCGATGCTACGCAGGTTGGAAAAACCCGGGCCGAGGCGGATGAGTACTGTGCCAGACTATCTCAGGCAGAGAAGGAGGTCCAGGTGGTGCGGGGGGAGCTGGAGCAAGAGATAGAGGAGGTGCGCAGAGAGCTGCTGGGTCGACTGACGGAGCTGGAACCTCTGCCTGAAGCCTTACGGCGCTCTGAACTCCAACTGCAGGAGGCTCAGGACAGGGAGCGCAGCCAGGAGAGACGCAGCATGGAGCTGAGCACAACCTTGACTGATCTCCGCATGAAGGTCAGCAACAGTCCCAGGCATAGAGGCTCCAGTTAGCTTCACAGAATAATGTTTAAAAGCACAGAGCTCGCCTCCATACTGCATTTTCCTTTGTAATGTGTACATCTAATCAGTCAATCAAAAACTAGGAAATGGGCCTGAATTGCATGAGCACTAAAAACCACATTGAAATGTGACAAAGGTAACTATTAATCTCAAACAAATTGAACGAATTGAGGATATCGTTTGCTGTTAAACTTATTTCAATTGAATTTCACATCACACACATGCAATAAGTTTTACTAATAGCTCTTACCTGATCAAATCTGATCCCAGATCTGATCCTAATTTCGACTTGTCCTATGTTGTGCTAGGTGGAGACCCAGGGCAGCCAAATGGAACTTCTAAGACAGAAGAACAAGGTGCTGCTGGAGGAGAACAGACAGCTTCAGCAGCGAGTGGAGAGTTTAGAAAGGTCGCTCAACACTTCTTCTTCTCTACACTGGCTTGGACACTTTGTGCCCCCCTCAGACAACATGTGTCCGCCATTCTGTTTGCAGGCCAATCAGCCTCTCAGTTCCCATAGTTTGTGGGTGTTCTTGGATGTAAACAGCAAGTATAATGTTACCATTTAGTCAGTGAGTTACTGTATTGTTGTTTTTATTTTTTGATATATATTTTTACATTTTGGCAGATTGACAACATTTGAATTAATTGAATTAGATATTATCAGTTCCTGTTGCAATCTAGTGATGGATGTACAGACAGTTGTTACTGGATTAATTTGATAATGAAGAAAACAAAAGCCTGATGAATGTTCTGTCGTGAAATCTAGCATCTTTCTACAAGGATTTCTAAGTGGATGTATAGATGTTTATTCAGGATGGACATCAGATCCAATAACATGAAAGTGTCTCCCCTGATACAACAATAATAATATATTTAATTTGTAAAGCACTTTGCATTTAAACAAATCGAGTGCTACAATATGTACTGTACAAGTATCATGTCTGCGTGTTCAGATTTGACAGAGAGATGACTCTGAGGTGGAGATGTATATTTGAAGCAAATTGTGGCACTGATTGTTTTAGTGTACCATAATTACTTCCATGAGATGTCTGTCACTGCCACGGCCTCACCACCATCTGCTAACTGTGTTGTTGTGCGCCCACTCGACCGTAACTGTTGTGTTTTGAAAACTGACATCTACCTTCCCCTTTCTGTCACTTCCTTTGGTGCATGTCTCCTCTTCCGTACAGCCCCTTCAGCTAGTTTGCAAACCTCTGGTCCGGACTATTTAGTGCGTCTGTCATACTCCCACAAGCTAATCCTGTAAACTAAGCTAAAACTTAGTTTAGTTTTGTCTTTTTAATGGGTTAAAATGATCAAGAATCTGAGTATTACTATTTAGCTGCAGATTTCAGTGTTGGAGGAAACAAGCACACTACATATACCTCATAATTCTCAAATGCGTGTTGATAGTCATTATTGTAACCGTTCATTGTTTCCTTTTTTTGGGGTCATCTTGCAGAAAGCTGGAGGAGGCTGGCAGTCAAAACAGCGACCTGCTGACCGTCATTGCCAAACGAGACAACACCATCCACAACAATCAGCTCCACCTGGATGAAAAAACAAGGGAATGTTCCCTGCTGAGCCGAAAGCTGGAGGATGCTCTGGATGATGCTCGCCAACAGGTCTGAATCTGAAAACAGTAGTTAAACATTTGTGATTCTCAAAAAAGAATGCAATAGTAGGTCATCAGTAACATTGTATAGAAGGGGCCTAGGTAGCCTACAAATTTGATTGAATAAGAAGTCAGTATTGACATAAAAACAGGTGCAGACGCAGGGGTTCTTTGCACATAAAATAACACAAGCTAAACCTGAGAATACACCCCAGGGCTTCTGTAGCTTGGGTGTGTAGTTATGTCTGATCTATTTAATAGCATGTTGTTAGGAGTGTGTAGGTTGCACTACATTTTCCCTGCTGTTACACATTAATTAAGTCCAATGTGTCATATTTATCTCCAGATGTCAAAGACCAGAGAACGTGCTGCCACCAAAGAACACTCCACCCAGTCTAGGATATTGGACCTGGAGACCCAGCTCAGCAGGACTACCTCAGAAATCAACCAAATGCGACGCAGCAAAGAGGAGGTAAAGGCCTCTCACCATGGTTTACTCAAAAACTGTGTGTATCATCTGTCAGTAGATCTTTAGGGTATTATTATATTTCTGATGCTCAGGTGGAGCGGCGGTACCAGAGCCGACTGCAGGACATCAAAGATCGCCTGGAGCAGTCAGATAGCACCAACCGAAGCCTGCAGAACTACGTCCAGTTCCTCAAAGCCTCCTATGCTAATGTGTTTGGAGACGTGGCCCTCAGCAGCTCACTGCATGGCCCCTCACCTATCTGACTGTCAGAGGGGTATTGTACTCTACATGTATGTATGCACACATTCCAAAACAGTACTGTGGGTAGAGCCTGTTACTTTTTGTTTGGCTAACAAAGAGCTAGAGGCTGTGAGGATGCTAATCTTGCTTGTTTGCTTGGATTTGAACCAGCTGGATAAAGAGCTGCAGTATCTATTTGCTGCTATTGGTGCCTTTTCAATTTTTTTCTGTCAACATTTATTCAGAACTGAATCAATAGACAATGCATGATATGACTGGATTAAAAACTCAATCCTAAGAAATGTAAAATATAATTATTTTATAGTCCCTTACATACCTTTCAATTACTCCTATGGATTTGACCAGGGCTACGCAATATGTCCTCAAAATAGTATCACCATATTTTTGGGCAATATCACGATTAGACAACATATATATGTATCACAGTGTTTTGTAATCTCCTCCAAAGCACTTATTGAATACAAGACTGGGCAAAAAAAATCAAATATAATATTTTTGACCAAATGTCTTGATATGGATGTTGTGAAAATATTCAGAAAGGCTGAGGATAACGTAAAAAACCAGAATAGTTCAAAAGATTATATAATCACAGTTCAAATGTGATAAAGTGGTTTTAAATTAATCCGACAAGGCATTTGTTGGAGATCTTGAAGAATTGGCTGATGGTCACCTCCAACTTCTTTGACATTACCCAAGCTTATTCCACCAGGTTCTTTAATCCATTCAAAGTATTTCTAACACCTTGTAAGTCTAACTAAAACTAACCATCAATTTTGATTTGAGGGGAGATGACGGCTTCAGAACTTCAGTAAAGGTAATTAACAAATTACAAAAGCCAAACAAATATTGTTTCCCCTTACAACATGCTCGAGGTTAGACGGTTCGTACCAACTGCAGAAGGTGTCTGTAACCTGCTGCTTTCTCCATCCCTCACCATGCCATGCCATTTCAATGTTTGAAATCGTCTTGCTATGTAGACGAGATTTGATCAGTCACAGCAGTTTGGTATTAATGTCGCTGAAGACAACTACTGGAGCCTTACAGTGTTTACTCACTGAACAACAACTGCTGAAAGAGAAAGCAGATTTTGGTCTTGAAAGACATTTGAACTAGTTGTTTTTTTATTATGTCTCTATGGCAGCGACCGCAGTTCATTGTCTTATGTCAGCCTGTTCTGTCCCTGCCTGTGGAAGCTTCAGTGTCATTAGTCCAGTCCAGGCACTTGTATGAGTCCACCCTCTTCACTTCGTCTTCCTGGTTGACCTCCTGTTCCTCTGGCAGTCCACTTCAAGCTCATGAGTTTTGCTGATATTGAGCTTCAGGTGATTGTCATTCTCACTCAGAATTATTCACTTGAATAATACTTGTCAATAACTTCCATTCCACCAGAGAATACATTTAATACCCTATTAATTTAATTCAGAGTCTTCATTACATATATTATGAGTCTCGACAGACATGGATGTAAACTGTTGCTTGAAAAAATGAAATACGCGAGACAGTAATTCAATTTTTTTCTTCTATGATTTTATCTGAAGACCTGACATCAACACCAATTATATTTCCAGTCTTTACATTTATATCTACTCTTTGATTGTATGCAGCTGAAAACATTGGTGCTATCACTGTCCTTTGGCTGGTTCAAGACAGTGCATGTTAAAAATGCTAATGATTGGATTTACAGTTTCACAAACTACATGATCAATAGTTGTTGCTTGTGTTTTTATTCATAAGTGTTTTATAGAGTGTATTCAACAACTGAATAAGTGACATCCGTTGTGGATAACTTATAGGCAGCAATAAAATGTTTTTCACCTGAAGTCAAACTGACTGGAGTTTGACATTGCCTGTGTCGTTTTCTGAACTTTTATTTTGTACATGTCCTACAGTATTACAAAGAGGATACAGTCAGTTAGTTAGCTGTCAATCAGAAAATCACACTTCAATGATCATATCTGTTGTCATTTTGTCCCATAGCAGATTACTGTCTGTGAACACCCTCATCAAAACTGTGTGTCTCTGTCATGTTCAGCTGAAGAAGACTTGCTGACGTAGTAAAACTGAACTACACATTAGGCCTGATGACTTATGACTTAATCAACTTTCCTACTCATTTAATCATTTAGAGCATGCATTCTAACAATGTAGAGGTATGATTGGAAAAAAAATCATTTTCATTTTTAGTTCCAGTAGGAGAGGGCAAAAATGGAAAAACACGCAAAACAATATATAAACCAGTATGTAAGAGCTCATGAACAGATGATCACTGTCTGATAAATCCTTGTGGGAGTCAGCTGATAGAGTCAGCTGAAGGAATTCTCACAGACAGCACTTAGGTTTTGTGAGAGGGCTGACATGCACAGTTGAACACAGTCTTTGTAGCTCACTGTTAATAACTAATAGCCATAAAAAATCAGTTTACACTAACTCCACAGTGCATGTACCAACAATAAAGGCTAGTCTGCAGGGAGGGCAGCACAGTGTCTCAACATAATGGATTAAAATAAAATAAACTAGCCCAGCATTATCCGACACTCAGTCTATTATGCTTGACGAACAGTCAACTACAATGCAGTCAGATAGAAGTCCTTTTAATTTGTCTTTTTGACTTTTTAGAACTAAAAGCACATTCGCTATTGTCATTCTCACAGTTTCGGGTATGTTCGGTATTTATCGGCTCTTTCCGTACAGCTGCAGAAAATGACGT
>CAEMYA010000029.1:1008843-1031241 GCA_903131615.1 Diplodus sargus
AAAAAAAACAGCCATCATCGAGAGCAGCCTCTCATCCGTCGCCGTCGATCCGCCCAGGCAACCTCCACTTTGTGAGCTCTTTCGACAACAGACCGAGGTATGAAAAATGTTAATATTTTCGTGGAGTTGGACGTTTTTTGTAATAGATTAATTGCGTAATGTCGTGCGTGCTTTCCTGGTCGCCCTTTTTCCGTTAATTCAATTGCTCCCCGGCAGCCATTCGCTAGCTCGACGGCTAACATTAGCGAGCTGCAAGCACTCATGTTGTTGAGTGATATTTAGAGCAATTACTGTTGGTGAAATGACGCAAGTCAAGCTTTCCAGTTTGCCTCTTGTCTGTCTGAAGATTTGTTCTATATGATCTGAATGTTAGCACTAACCACCAGACCAAATTACATTATGTTAGCCTGCGTTGACACCCTTCGACCTGCGCTGCATTCGGACAAAATGGTTGGTTTAATGTTAACATGCATAAGTCTGTATATGTAACGTCAGTCAACTACTGTGTTTTCCGCCTTGAAAGAGTAACGTTGAGATGTTGCTTTATTACTATTACTGTTAGGGGTTTGTCATTAGCTGCTCTTTGCTAGCTTGTCGGGTAGTTAATAACGTATATTTACAGGAACTTAACCAATTCTTATTCACACATATTTGGTGATCAGTGTGTTCTTTCACAGTTTGCACAGTGTGCGTTTTAAATCATTAAGCGAATTATATCCTGCAGGATTGTGAATGACAAGGTTATGTGGGTGGCTACATTGGCTTGTCGGCCATGGCTAAGAGGGAGCCGCCCAGTGCAGTTGAATACCTTTGGACATAAGGCCCCAGCTGTCGGTCCTCTTATTGCCCTGCACTTACTTCAGTGGGGACAATATCGCAGTTAATTATTTACACGTGGAGGGATATTCTCATATATATATCTTTGACGCAGTTTTGACTAATGTATTGTCGACAGCTATGGCGTTACGTGTTCTTACTGAGTGGACCAAGGCTAGACCCAGCAGATCACTACAAAATGTGTTAAACATAAAGATACTGTATAGTTCGCATGAATATGGTTGTGACAGTAAAAACCGCTGGCCTTTCCACAACGCCAAGGCGCTATCTCGCACCCTGTAACTGATGGTCCAAGCCAATGGCTTTGACAGGGTGGTGCCAAGTTCCACACATACCAACTGCCCCTCCACTTTGAAGAGGAATTTAAATAGATAGCTGCTTCATTCAGCCCACAAGATAGAGCGCAGAGGTAATGCAAAGTAACTGGTGAGAACAACATGAATAACCATGTCAGATCTCCAGGCAGGGTTCCGAAAATTTGAGGATGTCAAATGTTATTGGCCAGAAATGTGTCATAGCCTTCAATTAGCTTATGTTGCATGTATTCCAAGCCTGGGTCATTGACCCGAGCAGATGCTTTTGAAGCACTTTGAGGATTTATAGGTGTAGAGAGCTGATATAAGTGTAGATCTATTCGTTCATCCAGCTGACTGCCTGTCCTGATGAGTCTTAGAACCCAGACACACCCTACTGACATCTAAGAAATGGTGGGGATGAAGGCCCGACTGTTGTGTTGTCTCAGGTCACCTGTTTCTTGGCCAAAATGTGCACTTGAACACACTGAAAAGACAGCAGCCAACGAACAAGTAGCTCCAACATTCTGCGCCTGCTAGGGGGGAAAATATCTCTTTATACCACTGGGTAGTGGTAAATTGTATTTATCATTCAAAAGATGAAACTGGAAGAATCAGGATTGTGGATAAACAAACAGTTGTTATCATTAAGCACTGTGTTTGACACCGCTGAATTGATATAGCCACTTCTATTTAAGAATATGTCTGACTTTAAAAAGTTCCAAATGGCACTGGTGAAGAGGTGGAGGAGACAGATAACTAGAAACCACACTGATACCAAACCTTTTGACTGGTCAAATATCCCACTTAAACTCGTTAAGATCGGGATTTTGTGTGCAGTGGGAACGTGTAAACTCTGTGTTTACACCCGGGTCAATTGACTCTGCAGTAGACCCGGGTTTTTATCACCAGACCAAAAACAGATGCTTATTTCACAATGGGTCTGTTGTTGTTTTCTCTTCTGTTAAAACTGTTCAGGAGCATTCGTGTCATACAACTTGACGCTTCAGATAAAAATTACAGACGGGCTGCCTTGCCTGTGGGAAGTGGGAATGGGGTCAATATGTGATTTTTAGTGGTTGTACCCTCGTTTAAGAAAAAAAGAACCTCTTTTAATTTCGGTGAAAGAGCGATATAAATCGGTGAAATCATGGATACATTGGCAGACTCAAGATTCTTTCCCTTTCTTTTTCTCGTCTTGTGATCTCTCTCTTGGCTCCACTGCTGATTTAGCATGCTCAATCGGTTGAAAAAGAATCCAACAAGGGCCGACTAGCCAGTGCTGCTGACAACTAGGGCCACGGATGTTCACCAACAGCCCCAGTGTTGGCCATTGGCCAACCCTTTATCTGGTGTGTCAGGGCCCTTATGGTTCCACTGCTATAGAGGACACGAACAGAACTTGACGACAGTTGTCATAATTGATTTAATTAGACAAATCGCACATAATGCATGCATCATTGTTTGGCAGCACTACCAGCCTGTGCTAGAGTTCTGGACAATTTAAGGAAATATTGCAGTGTGAATTAATGTTGCTGTGACACCAAACCATGGAATCAAAATGGGACAGATCTTAAAGCCTGTGTTACAAGAATGAAAACCTACAACCAAACTCCCTCTCTACCTGAACTGTTTATAAATAGTCTTTTTCATTGTAACTAAATGGCGACCATGACCCAAATAGAAAATGGGTCTCCCTGTCTCTAAGGTTTCAGGTTTGGTGTCGGGCCTGCAAATGCATTCCATCTTTCAAACTCATTGTCGTTCTAATGCCAGCATGAACTACCTTCCAGACATGTTTGTATGGTTCATTCCATCTCTAATGGACCGTGATTCTTGATTGCATTGTTTTCTGAAACATTATCATAATGAACTTGATGATGAACAAACATAATGCTTCCGGTGAAAGCATCCTCTCATTGTGACTACTCACTGCTGATTGCCTGTTACAGATTGTGCGATCAATGTTATGCCTTATACAGAGTAGCCCAGATACGCAACATGTCCAACATTACTAAGCACAAACTGAAGGTAACATCAGTGATTGTCTGGCTGTGTGCCTTTTCTAGTTTGTATATGAAGGAAGATTCGAGAGAAGTGCAGTCTGTGGTGATGGGATGGTGTTTTGCTGAGTAAAGGGTCGGGAAAGAGCTGGAGGGAGGGGTAGGAGGTTCAGAGCAGAGAGACGCATGGGCTGGGCTACATCTTGGCTTGCTCTTTTGTACAGCATAGTCACTGCAGGTGCAATGCGTCTGTCTGCGCTGCGTAGTATATGAGAATTTGCTTCTTCAACCACTGTCAGACTGTTGAGGAGTCTACTATAGATGTACGCACTGGTGCTGGCTATGACTTCGCCACAGATGTAGATTTCCGATCATCCAAGATACAAGAAAATCTCAGGATCCAGAGAGGAAACATCTGATGTGTGTATCTTTTTGTTTTTGCACTAGTTGTCTTATTTTCAACCTGTCAGATTATCAAATCATATCAGTCAGGATGAAAGTTGGATGTTTGTTTTAATTAGAATTCGATATGGATTTGGTAAGTGACTGGTCCTCTCAATTGTACATTCGTTTGTCGTTGTGTCTGTTGGCCTTAGTACATACTGAGCTAGGACTAATGCTCAGTGAATAACTTAATATATATGCAGTGTGGAAAAATAGACAGTTGATTTTTACTGCGTCTTTTCTTGGTGTGATATTCTTTGCATGAAAATGATGTGCAGTCTTACCTCTTTTTTTTTTTTAAAAGAAAAATAGATAGATAGATAGATAGATAGATAGATAGATAGATAGATAGATAACTTTATCTGTGGACCTACATCATGCTTTCCAAAGTCTGACAGTGTTCAGTCCTGTAGATTATATTGAGATTAATTTGCATACTCCTTTGTGGCTGTTAGTTGTCAGCCTTGTAGAAGTAAAGAGAGGCTAGTTTTACTGACTGAAAGTTAGCTCCCGTAAGCCTCTCCAAGCCAAGACTCATCAAATATTCAGTGTTTTCATCTGTACTTGTTTTCTAGCTGTGGTGGCAGGGAATACATTTTGGTATATGTTCCACTTTCTTTGATTATCAGTTTCCCATTGAATCTAGCTGTGGTTGTAATGTTCTCACTGTGGTGGTCCTGTGTGTGTGCTGTTTTGTTTTTTTGAACCTTTTCTTGTAAAGTTAGATAAATTCAATGTGTGTGTGTATATGCGTATGTGTATGTATATGTGTGTGTATATAGATAGATGGATAGATAGATAGCGGTTGCTTTAAAAACCTCATTCCTCAGTACAGTCTTCTTCCAGCTTGCCATGCTGTAAAGCAAATGGAATGACAGTCACTCGAAGGTCGTACATAGTTCAGTTTGAGAGAAAGGAAAAGATGGGGTGTTGCTGTTACATCATCACAGCCATCATCCTCTCCCCTCTGTTCCTTGCAGGAAATAGGCTTGCCTATTCTCATGGGAACTCTCCCTTTTCCTACAAATTCCTTTAGCTTCCATCCTCCCAGTATGGCGTCAGTGTGAACCCTATTCATAACAGCTGGTTAACCATAATAACTGGGAGTTGCTAAGTGAATGACTTCATTCTCTCTGTGGAGCTCTGAAGATAACAGAGAATTTAGGGAATAGCAATGAAATACATCAATCTCCTGGAAAGACGCTGTATTCTCTGAGACAGAATTGAAATGTAGCTTGTTTTATGGTACCAACAACACTGAAGATTTCTATACACAGTCTGTACTTGGCTAACAAGCTTCTATTGATTTAAGTGAAAGTATTCAGACTAGGTTTCTATTTTTTTCTACTGGAAAGGATGCAGAAACCTTGGTACAGGCTTTTGATGAATGATCCAGGTAATTCCTGTAGTATGTGAGCACCATTTTAATGGACTATATCATCACCCTCCATTCATCCACCTGCAAGCAATGTGCTTCATTTCCTTTATGTATTTTCATTGCTGCCGATTATTCTAACAATAAACTAAGAATACAAGTATTTTTAAGAATAAGATTAAACAGAGAAATGTCTACTGGACCCCTTTAATGAACAGTTAATGATTTCCTTAAATTCTAATGTATTTGAATATGATTAATATTATTGTTTACAGTAGCACCCAATAAAAGCTTCTTAAATGGAAAATGGTGTATTTCCACTGAAAAATACAACTTCTCAACAGCATCTGCATTTTTAAAGTGGTAAGCCATTGGTTGATATGATCCATATGGCAGCTGTTGTTTGGGCTATAAGGTAGCTAAACTAGCAAAGCTTACCAGACTACCAAATGCAGTCTTTCAATCTGCATTGCTTAATTTAAGGGGAAAAACATGATTTGGCATTTTTTATCTCAGTTGCTTGATCTCCTTGATGCATTTTTTAAAACCCTACAGAGTTTGTTGGTTAGGTTAGCGTTTATTAATATCCTTCCATATAGAACATTGGAAATTAAATGTAGAAAAAGTGACAGTGAGGTAAAAATATTAAAACCAAGAAAAAGGTGGTAATGGTGACAGTTGACATTTGCTGCTTCTATGCCTGTAATTGTGGATAATTGGACTTTGGATGGGTGATGACTTTGAGTCACATTCAGCTGGCTTAGGTCCAGGTTCCCACCGTCATTATATTATGCCTGTAAGAAGTGTTTGATAGGGGTAGCAAAGTTAGTATGACTATAACTATACAGCTGGCTTACAGCCCTGTGTGTTTTCGGTGTGTTCTTAGGCGAACAGAAAACCCCTCCGAGGTGAAGAGAGGGAAAGTTGTTATCTACTAATGCAGAACGAAGTGTTATCAGTAGTAGCAGGGCTGTATTTAGGTGCGTCAGAAAGCTGTAAGCAGCCCTACTTAAAATTTTTGTCATTTTTTTGGTTTGGTTTATGGAAGATATAATGTGTAACATTTCTGCATTTGTATATGCAGTGAAAGTTACATTGAAAATACACACACACACACACACACACACACACACATATACTGTATATGTACTGTATATATATATATATATATTTCAATGTAACTTTCACTGTAATTTCTAGGGAAACATAACAAAAATAACCAAACAAAATGTGAATTACTTTATGAAAAACATTGAAACTTTAAAACATTATCCCAATCCAACATTTCTACCAGAGTCATTTCATTTCATTTCATTTTTTTTCACCAGTGTTGGGTTTTTAACAATGAAGTCAACTCATGTTATCTAGTTTTTAATAGTTTAGATTTAGTGACCCCCCCCCCAATAGCAGAAATTACAGACTGCATTTAAATTTCACTCTGGTTATATGCAGAGCTTATATTGAACTAGGTATTGATTTAATCTTCTTACCTTTCACCTCACAAGGCAACCAGTCCTTTTAAATGGCTAGTCATCATTACTTTGAGTTGATAAGATGTCACATGGTGGTAAAGATTTGGAAACCATTCACAACAGATGGCACTGAATGTCTTGAATTTTGGGGATGTGAAAGTAATTATACATTAACTTATGTTTATGTCCTTTTTGTGTGAGAAATGTCTGTTTTGAACAGACAATGTAGGTACATCCCCACAGCTAGTTTGCTGATATTATTGGTCAATATTTTCCTATCACAGATTCATCTGTATCTGTGTATATGTGGTCCAATATGGACTGATATTTAAGATAATAATGCAGAAAAAGATGCCTCATTTCTACTTAACTGAAATTCACAATCAGGTTAACTGTTACAATACACTGACGTGGTTTGGGAAAATAAAGTCTATTGTTTTCTGTTGCACAAATTGAGACTAAGAAGCTGCACATGGACAGTAAGCCATAGTGTCAGTCATCTTACATTTAACAGAAAAAAAATGTGAACAGTAACAAGAGTTCCAGCAATCTAGCTGTAAATAACGTCTATTATGATTAGAAACAGAAACAGCAGTGGGACTCTCCTGCTCAGTTTTGTCAAAAACTGCATTTTTGCTCTGTAAGCACATACAATGTTAATCAACTGCCAGTGGAAAGATGATAATTTTGGTTGTTAGAAAAATCTTTGCCATCAGTTTGGGTGGACACCCATTTATTAATGGGACTGTTTGGAGGCGGGCTACTACAAATTTGCAGGGCTGATTGCCATTTGCCCTTTCAAAGATCCGCCCCTCTTTTCCAGAATGCTGCATCTCAAGTAAACTTCATATTTAGCAAACGTGCTTGATATTTGTGGCATTGTGCTGATTGCGCACATCACCAGCCCTCTCTGTGTTATTGAGAGTTTTATCCGCTGTTTTGTGTCACTTATTTTCTTCAAATAAACTGAAGTTTAAGTTAGAGGACTTGTCAATTATCTGTCCCGTTTTGCTGACATCACTGTGCAGAATGAGGCTGTGGTCAGTTAAATCACTGTGACGATTTAAGCTCTCTGTGAACTGGGGCAAGTTAGGGGATGGGGGAGGGGACATCCTGGACAGTCACTTTTTTCAGGCCGTGGGTTGATGCCACTAATCGGCTTACGGTACACGCATTGACACTATGTGTGTAAATGTATGTGTGTGTGTGTGGACTCACTGGGATACTGGCTTGTCTGGAAAACTAATGGCACCTCTGGGGACCAAAGCATATCAGTCCTCTGGCTCTGGTTAAAAAGCTTTGCATTGCTGACTCCACTAATCCTCCTATTGAGTGTCGACATGGACCAGGAGACTGTCTCACATCCATCCATCGCTTTTTGTCTCACTGTCTGCAACATCAACAAAAAAATTCACGCTCATCTACATTTAGGCCTGACACATTGCTCACACACCCCACCCCCACCCTGCACTCAGCTTGTACATCAGTTATTGTGCTTGGGGTGTGGTTGACCTTGCTTTAGATCAATATCCTTCTCTCTTCCTCTTTGTTTTCTTTGTTGATGAGTGGAGTCTGAAATACATTAAGATTTCTCACTGGTGAAAGCCACCACATAACCACAGTATGAAAGTAATCTGGTAGAACTACCAACAGTCACACATTTATCAGTTTCACTGCTAATTATTTTTACTTTCAATTTCTGAATGGTTTTCATTACAGCTGGTCAGACTTTAACCGCTTACTCCTTTAATTGCCTGATTCCTAGAGATGAAGCTTGTGTGGATGCTTGTTCAACATCAACATGATTGCTAGCTAGACATTCCTCACAGTTTGAGGCTACACTGGCCATGGGGCCAGAGGCACAGTTGACAGAGAAGCTGACTGCTGCAGTCCTATTGTGTAGTGAAGCTTGGTTACTGTTTGCATGCATGTGGAATTTCCGCCCCCACCCCTCTTTGGCATTTTACTATTTCAGCTGCTGGCCCCTTAGTTGCTCAGCTTGAGACAGGATGGGGGATTTTTGTTGAGGCAAACACTCTTGTATTTTATATCCTGCCTCATAGTTCTCTGCCAAGTTTCTGTTAAAAGATGTAGAAGTTCCTGGATAAACATATGAGCCTCTTCCCCTCCTTTGTACTCATTGAAGTTTTTAAAAAAAATACATTTGGCTGCATAAGGAAGATATAATGTCTAAACGAGTTTTAGCAGTATTTTGTGAGATCGGTTGGGTATCTGAGACAATTGAGATTTGTAATTGTAAAGTCTGAGGATAGAGTGCAAGTTTGAGAAGAGCCTACATGTAGCAATCTCTGGATATTATAAGTTATGGAGCCCTTTTATTATATAGACTAGACTAGGTTTGTCTGAAATTTCCCTTTATCTAGTTAAATACATTTAATGTATTTGGGTGGTGTGAGCAGGTATGATGTTAAAATGTCACCTAAAAATAAGTATGATAATTGCCCTTCTGCTGTTTTTCTGTACATAGCTGAACTGTCATGTATGTAAGCCAATTTATCAGGAAACAAGTGAACAAAGTCATTCATGTTTAAGTTCAAGAATTTACTTATGAGTATTATCTTTGATATGTTTTCAGAAAATGGACACCGCAGGGGTCAAAGTGCTGGAGACAGCAGAAGACATTCAGGAGCGCCGGCAGCAGGTGCTGGACCGCTACCGGCGTTTCAAGGACCTGTCGATTATGCGCCGGCAGAAGCTGGAGGATTCTTACCGCTTTCAGTTTTTCCGCCGTGACGCAGATGAGTTGGAGAAGTGGATCCAGGAGAAGCTGCAGATCGCCTCTGATGAGAACTACAAAGACCCCTCCAACCTGCAGGTTTGTCAGCCTGGTTTTTATGTTTCTCTGTGTACACTATTTTATCTTTTTCCTCATAAGCTTTGAATACAGAAGACTTCTTCAGTGTTGTATGTCAATTTTTGGTAATTTTGTATATCATGTCTACTACTCAGGGTAAGCTGCAAAAACATCAGGCCTTTGAAGCTGAAGTTCAGGCGAATGCTGGGGCCATCATCAAACTGGACGATACTGGAAACCTCATGATCAGCGAGGGACACTTTGCCTCAGAGACCATTCGAGTAAGACATACAATGATGAAAATATGGTTGCACTAATATGCATATGAATATTTCCAGAATGTCCTGTCTACTTTTTAACCTGATTCATGTGATTTAGTCCTACACACCCTACCGGACACAACAGAGACCTATAGTTACAAGTTTTAATATGGCTGAGTATATACAAGTAGGTTTTGAGCTGCTGTGGACAATGTGTGACTCTTGAGTGCTGTGAAAACTCTTCCATATCCAGCTCTGCACACCAAGCTATCCCTTCTCGTCATTCTGTTGTTAGGAAATAGACTTTTGATGCATTTATATGGGTCATCTCATTGGGAATGTTGTTTGTGGAAATGTTTTTGCCTCCAGGTGTGTGTTTTTTTTTAAACTGCTTATATCAGATATAATTAATACCTTTATAAAGTCCAGAACTTTCTGTGATTTACTACTATCTACTACATTTTGTATTTTAGATACAAAATATATGATAAAGAAGTGTATAATAATTAATAATTCTCCTTGTACTTGGCACCTTTCCCTCCTGTACACTAGACTCGTCTGGAGGAATTACATCGCCTATGGGACCTCCTGCTCCAGAGGACCAAGGAAAAGGGCATGCGTCTCCTGCAGGCCCAGAAACTGGTCCAGTACCTGCGTGAGTGTGAGGATGCCATGGACTGGATTACTGACAAGGTCAGACTTGTATTTAAAAAATGTTACAGAAAAATGGTTTAACAAAAAATATTGCTACTGTAGCGAACAAGTGTTTAATATATTTATGTGTTTAAGGGCATTCTTTCATCTTCAGAAGTCTTTCCATAATAAAGACTAAAGGTTTCTGTATTTGCTTATCAGCCACTTGAACAAAAAAACGAGCTGTCCTCATTTAAAGGAACTAGTAATTGGAATTGCCTGAGGGTAATATTACAGCTTAATCTGAATGAGAAATTAAATTTAGGATCATTTAGTTGGGTGTCACATAACTCCAGGGCGGTCATTTTTATACCAACGCTAATAAAGCAACTGAACTTCAAAATACCTGAGTAATGGCAAGCTGTATCTGTAAATCAAGTTAAAACTAAGTGCATTAAGAATCTTAAAGTTGACCAAATTGTGATGTTATTCAGTGAAGTTGGTAGGAGGGATAAAGTGGTGCCAGCCTCAAATGTTACACATGTTGGCTGTTAAGAAGGTGCAGCCTCAGATTTGACTTTCTGACCAGCAATTGTCTTATTCTAACCTGGTAAATGAAATGTAATGATCAATTAGCATAAAAGGTTAGAAGTTTGACTTGTGTGTTTACATGAAAGCACGTTAATATTTGCCTTAATGTTGTTCATCCACTTCCTCCTGTAGGAGGCCATGGCCACCTCTGAGGAGCTGGGCCAGGACCTGGAGCATGTAGAGCTCTTGCAGAAGAAGTTTGAAGAGTTCCAGACAGACCTGGCTGCCCATGAAGAACGTGTAAATGAGGTGAACCAGCTGGCAGCCAAGCTGATCCAGGAATCCCATCCCGAGGTTGAGCTCATTGTTCGCAAGCAAGACGAGGTCAACGCAGCCTGGCAGCGCCTGAAGGGCCTGGCCCAGCAGAGGCAGGGCAAGCTGTTTGGGGCTGCTGAGGTGCAGCGCTTCAACAGGTAAACGATATCAGAGCAACACGTGGACAGCTTTTGCTCACAGTGTATGTTGATTGTGTTGTTGCCAATATTATTTATTTTAAAATAAGGTTACTCACTCTCTTTTTTTAACATACTGTGATAAGAAATGGTCTTTTGACACAGCGTGAATAAAAACCTGTGTGTGTTCATTCTTACAATAGGGATGTGGATGAGACCATCAGTTGGATCAAGGAGAAGGAGCAGCTGATGGCCTCTGATGACTTTGGTCGAGACCTGGCCAGTGTGCAGGCTCTGCTTCGCAAACACGAGGGTCTTGAGAGAGACCTGGCTGCCCTGGAAGATAAGGCAAGAAGATGTTCTACAGAAGATCCACATATATTCAGTAAGTTTAAAAACTTGGTATTCTGAGCTCTTATTTTGCCTCCTGTTTCTTCTCTTTCAATCAGGTCAACACACTTGGTGGTGATGCAGAGCGCCTTCAGCAGACACATCCCCAAAATGCCTCCCAAATCCATCTGAAGAAAGACGAGCTCGTCACCAACTGGGAGCAGATTCGCACCTTGGCCGCTGAGCGCCACGCCCGCCTGAACGACTCCTACAGGTAAAAAACTAGACACCATTTGGTGACAAACTGTCTGCAGAGCCATATATCTGTCTTACTTGTTGAATATATCAAATATGCTGCTTATATCTAAAAAAAAAAGAAAAGAAAAAGAAGAAGGAATATGAGGTCTGCTTTTCCACAGACAGATATTGGCTCAGTGACAGTATACAGGGAATGTAAGGCTTCATTTCTCTCCAATAGTCTGCTCACTTCTGCCCTCTTGTGACAATCTCTTCAAGGCTGCAGCGTTTCACTGCTGACTTCAGGGATCTGACCAGCTGGGTGACAGAGATGAAGGCCCTTATTAATGCTGACGAGCTGGCCAATGATGTGGCTGGAGCGGAAGCTCTGCTAGACCGCCACCAGGAGCATAAGGTCAAATAACACACCAGGGCGCAGCTTCTTGGAAATAGATTTGTATTTTAGTTTGTTCCTTTAAAAGCTGAACACCAGCATTGACTGCACATGTAAATCAAACAAAACAATTTGAGGTCAATAAGTGTTTTTATTTTGTGTTTCCAGGGTGAGATTGATGCCCATGAGGACAGTTTCAGAGCCACTGATGAAGCTGGCCAGGCCTTACTCAATACAGGGCACTATGCCTCTGACGAGGTCAAGGAAAAGGTACGCCTATGACAGCATCCGTACTGTACTTATTGTCATATTGTATTGCTGTATCTTTACCTGCACACTACCATTTACCATGTTTATAAAGGTGTGCCTTATTATTTTTTTAGCTGGGCATCCTTACAGAAGAGAAGGAGTCTCTGCTGGATCTGTGGGAGGTTCGTAGGCAGCAGTATGAGCAGTGTATGGACCTGCAGCTCTTCTACAGGGACACTGAGCAAGTTGACAACTGGATGAGCAAACAAGAGGTAACCAACACCTTTCTACAGGAAAGAATTAGCCCAGTGCGTATTGTGTAGTAGATAAGATGTGCCAATTTTATTGTCCTTTGTTCATTGTGTAGGCTTTCCTCCTGAATGAAGACCTTGGTGACTCCCTGGACAGTGTAGAGGCATTGCTGAAAAAACATGAAGACTTTGAGAAGTCACTTAGCGCCCAGGAGGAGAAGATCACTGTAAGTTCCTCCAGTTTGTTCACTTTTTTCACAATTGGAAAGTGTTCAATCGCATACAGTTTATATTGAGTTGTTTCAAAAATTGTGTTGTTATGAAATAGGATACAGTTCTTCATATCTCTTCTCCTTGTTCATCCAGGCCCTGGATGAGTTTGCAACCAAACTAATTCAGAACAACCACTATGCCAAAGAGGACGTGGCTACCCGCAGAGATGCTGTGAGTACTTCCCTCAAATCAAACTGTACACTAAAGCAGCTGGCAATTTTGTAATTTCTCCCAGTGTGAACTATAAAAGTAATACGTCTTTGCTTCTTTCTTTTGCACATTTATAGCTGCTCAGCCGCCGCAATGCCCTGCATGAGCGTGCTCAGTCTCGTCGGGCTGCTTTGGAGGATTCTTTCCACCTGCAGCAGTTCTTCAGGGACTCCGATGAGCTCAAGAGCTGGATCAACGAGAAGATGAAGACTGCCACAGATGAGGCTTACAAGGTAATTTATCAAACAATAGGTGGTTCTTGTTTTAAGATGTGTCCATGAAATGTGTTTGTATATATGTTATACCCACTGTTTCTGATCCTCTGCCTCTGGACAACAGGACCCCTCTAACCTGCAAGGAAAGGTGCAGAAACACCAGGCTTTTGAAGCTGAGCTGTCAGCGAATCAGAGCCGCATCGATGCCCTGCAGAAGTCAGGCCAGGAGCTGCTGGATGGAAAGCATTACGCCTCCACTGAGGTGGCTGGCCGCATGGAGGAAGTCAGCTCCCAGTGGAAGAAACTGCTGGAGGCCACTGAGCTCAAAGGTACTGACTGCAGGAAAGCTTAAGTTGCCCAGTTTTGTACTGAACTGAACATAGTGTAGGTGTTTTGTGGATAGATTTGATTTCATCCAAGAACAAAGTTTATATCTTCAAATATCTGAAGACAGACCTGGGGACGATAAACATTTGAGCAACCACAAACCAAAAAACAACAACAAGACATATGAAAGTAGTTGAGTAGCTGAGTTTTGTTTGTAAATTTAATTTAATGTGAATTTTTTGCTGTCTGATGTTTTATTTTAGGCATCAAGCTCCGTGAGGCCAACCAGCAGCAGCAATTTAACAGAAATGTTGAGGACATTGAGCTGTGGCTGTATGAGGTTGAGGGCCACCTGGCTTCAGATGACTATGGAAAAGACCTGACCAGTGTCCAGAACCTGCAGAAAAAACATGCACTGCTGGAGGCTGATGTGGCTGCTCACCAGGTACCCAATGCAAGATATATAGTACATCATAAAAGCATACCTGATACCTTCAAATACCCATGTTACTTGTACAGTATTAACCAAATGAATTGTTATCTCTCAGGATCGCATTGATGGCATAACAATCCAGGGTCGCCAGTTCCAAGAGGCTGGGCACTTTGATGCTGACAACATCCGCAAGAAACAGGAGGCCTTGGTGGTGCGTTATGAAGCCCTGCGTGAGCCCATGGCTGCACGCAAGCAGAAACTGTCAGACTCTCTCAGGCTTCAGCAGCTGTTTAGAGATGTGGAGGATGAGGAGACTTGGATCCGTGAGAAAGAGCCCATTGCTGCCTCTACTAACAGAGGTAAAACTGAGTGCAGTCAGCATCCAGGCTGCCATCTAAAATAGGTTATACAGATAAGCAATTAACTTAGAGGATGTTTCAGTTGAAGCAAACCACTTATATATTTCATATGATTGATTACATTTTTAATTTTGTTTTAATTTTTTTTAATCTGTCCTGGTCTTTTCCTCAGGCAAAGACCTGATTGGTGTCCAGAACTTGCTGAAGAAGCACCAGGCCCTGCAGGCTGAGATCACTGGTCATGAGCCTCGCATTAAGGCTGTCACCCAGAAAGGAGAGGCCATGGTGGAGGAAGGTATTCACTGCAATTCCAAGCCTTGTTTGGTATCGTCCATAAGATTTCTATAAGTTAACTATTATTTTAACATGACCTAAAATGCTGTGCTCCCAGGGCACTTTGCTGGTGAGGAGGTGAAAGTTAAATTGGGTGAACTACATGGACGCTGGGACACACTGAAATCTAAGGCGTCCCAAAGAAGACAGGATCTGGAGGACTCTTTGCAGGCCCAGCAGTACTTTGCAGATGCAAACGAGGCTGAGTCCTGGATGAGGGAGAAAGAGCCCATTGTGGGGAGCGTAGACTATGGCAAAGACGAGGACTCTGCTGAGGTACAGCACAACAGATGTTTCAACAAAATAACAAAAAAACTCATATTTCCTAAGACACCGTTACTATTTAAGTAAGAAGTACATGTCTTGTTTATATCCCTTCGTGATGAATAGTATTTCTTCCACAGGCTCTGCTGAAGAAGCATGAGGCCCTGATGTCTGACCTGACTGCGTACGGCAGCAGCATTCACGGGCTCAAAGAACAGGCCCAGTCCTGCAGGGTAAAACCCAATTCTTCTTAAAACACAACCTCATTCCTGTTAAGGAATTCTCAGATAATCAATGATCAGATAATGACGCAAAATGTTGTTTTTTTTAATTGTACAGCAACAAGTGGCACCAACTGATGACGAGACTGGGAAAGAGCTGGTCCTGGCCTTGTATGACTACCAGGAGAAGAGTCCCCGAGAAGTTACTATGAAGAAGGGAGACATCCTCACCCTGCTCAACAGCACCAACAAGGTATAGATCAAACCAGCTCAGTTTGACTGCACCATTAACTGGACTTCAGGCCAAAACTAGCCTGACCAGCAGAATGAAAACTGAATTGGAGATGGTCTTCATTCTACTTCATTTTTTATGGTACCATTCATTGGCTTAGACACAACACCTAATCCGTTTTGTGCACGGCCTAATCTAAAGGAATTTAAAGTCAGTGTCGAAAGTACCAAAACTAACTAGATGATAGATCTAATGATTGTAGTTGGTCCCCAGTAGACCTCTTAGTGCAAGGTTGATCATTAAGCTTTTTGGGAGCTAGTTATTTATTATCTGCTCTAGCATTTACAGCGTTAAGTACACAGATATGGCAATCATAATAGCCTGAAATGTGAAATTGTGTATTTTTTTAAATCATGAAATATACAATTTTGTAATTTTAGAATAATATAAGTGTAGTGTTGTTGTTATTATCAATAAAGAGATCCCATAATTTAGTGAAATTAAACAGCCGTCAAAGCCCTTTTTGTAATCACTCTGTGATATTACTATTCTCTGTGTCCTCCTTCCTACAGGACTGGTGGAAGGTGGAGGTGAACGATCGCCAGGGCTTTGTTCCTGCTGCTTATGTGAAGAAGCTTGACCCCACCCAGTCCTCTTCCAGGGAAAACCTGCTAGATGAGCATGGCAGCATTGCACTGCGCCAAGACCAGATTGAGAATCAGTAAGAAACCCTCACCCAAACCTTCTGTATTTTTCTAATTAACTAATTTCTCTTTTCCAACTAGATTTGTCTGATTATTCCTTTTTCAGTCTTCCTCTGTTCTTTAACCTCTCTTACTTCCATCGAATCATATTCTCTGCTCAGTTTTCTAATACTAATGACCTTCCCCCTGGCCTCTTTCTGTCTCCTCTGCTGTCCGCTGTATTTAACAACTAAATCTTGCCTTGCTGTGCGTTCGCCTTGCCACTGAGCAGGCTTGTCACCAAGGAGGCCTGCAGCGTGTCTGTGCGCATGAAGCAGGTGGAAGAGCTGTGAGTAGGAACCAGCGTCCCTCTGAGTGTTCTTGTGATTGTGATACCACTAAATTTCATCAGCAGTTTTACATCCCTCCCAACCCAAACAACCCCGATGTTGTGTGACGCTGTGTCGACTTCACCCTTGTCTTCTATTCGGTACAGGGATAGAAGTACTTTTGATGCTCATCCCTAACATCCCTCTCATCCCAGGCCTGCCCGTGGATGTGAATTTCTTATTTTCTGTCATGTCATTAGCCATTCTGTTCTGCACATGCTGCGCTTTGACTCACTTTTGCATAGGTTATCTCAATGTCCAAGCTAGGGTTGGGCCATTGTGTCTTTATTCAAGTTAGCCAGTTGTTGTGACTCGAGACAGGCCGTCCTATTGGGATTA
Organism: Diplodus sargus; assembly: GCA_903131615.1. NCBI lineage: Eukaryota > Metazoa > Chordata > Actinopteri > Spariformes > Sparidae > Diplodus > Diplodus sargus. The sequence goes on from CAEMYA010000029.1 coordinate 1,025,698, forward strand.
AATCACAGCACTTCATCGAAAGGCTGGCATTCATTGGTCGGCATCAAGAATTAAAAGCCACCTCCCTTTGGGCCTACAGTAGCATACCGTTATCAAGATGTTCTTCTAGACAATTAAAGAAAGTCTGCATTACATAAATGGTTATCAATGTCTCACAGTTTAATGACCGGAGTTTAGGGCAACCAGCAAATGTATCATGATCAATTAATCATTTTTATTGATAATATTGGTACAGTCATTCAAATTCCAATAAACTCTTCCTATCAAAATTTCTTCCAACTGCTTTGGCTAGTCACTTCAGCTCTACAGGATGATTTCATGATTTTTGTTTTGAGAATCATTGGTTATTCCAGAAATGGAGTAATGAATACAAATTCCTTTCAAGCTTATTCTCCATCATCAACAGTCATTTTTAGTCTTTGAAAATAAACCTAAACTTTAAGCTTTTATATGCACATGACATGATTTCATCAGATTCTGTGGTTGTGACTTTTCCCAAGGTACGGCACTCTGATGGAGCTGGGAGAGAAACGCAAGGACATGCTAGAGAAGAGCTGCAAGAAGTTCATGTTGTTCCGCGAGGCCAATGAGCTTCAGCAATGGATCAATGAGAAGGAGAGTGCCCTCACTAACGAAGAAGTCGGCTCTGACCTGGAGCAGGTCGAGGTCTTGCAGAAGAAGTTTGATGACTTCCAGAAGGTAATGGCTGCAGTTTTGAAAATGTTTTTCCTCTACCAGAAGTCATTCTGTCATGTTCAGGTTAACCCTTTGTTCCACTACCTTCTGTAACTCAACACAAACACTTATTTAGCTAGTCTTATATCAGTCTTTCTGACAAAGTGACTGGCATCCAGTACAACACCTAAAATTGATACCTTCATAATTTACCAAAATAAACCGTTGTGACTTACATCCACCATTTTTCCAACCATCTTGTAAATGATTTCGTTGGAATTGGAGCCAGGGACAGACCTGAAGAAGAACTATACAGAAATTGCCCATCTTCTCACCGATGCTCTCATTTGCTTATGTATAGTCATCAGTATTAAACTGAGACTGTTTCTTAACAAGTTAAGTGCCGTGACTCCACTCTTACCTTCTGTGTATTTGTTAAGATTGCTTGAACATGTCATGTCTGACAGTGTAGGATGTTGCTCTTTTGTTTGGTCCAGGACCTGAAGGCCAATGAGTCTCGTCTGAGGGACATCAACAAAGTAGCTTCTGAGCTGGAGTCTGAAGGTCTCATGGCTGAGGAGGCCCCTGCGGTTCAGGCTCAGGTAAGTTCTTCCCTCCTGGTTTAACTGTATGAATCAATTTACATGCTTTAATTGTTGCATTTTAATGGAAATTGTGTTTTACATCTGCAGCAACAAGAGCTGCTTGGTGCTGCACCTGGCAAGGTTGGAATCATTTCTGTAATTTACATACATTTTGCTTGATATTTAGGAAATGTTTTAGATATCACAACAATGACATTTATGGGTCGTGCCCTATTTCTTGGAACAGGATGAAGCTGATTCCAAGACTGCATCTCCATGGAAGGTAAGCTTCCTCTAACTGTTTATCTGTATGTATCAACCAAATGCGTTCCAGCATTCAATTGTTTTATGTATTTTTTTTTAGAAAAATGCATCAACTGCAAAGATCTGACAGACTGTCAGTCTTGATCTGATACTGTAACTGTGCATGACTGTTCAGCATTGGGTTGATGTTTTGATACTGGTGTGTCACTTCTTGTATTAACTGCAATCATGCCCAGAGACATTTTATTGGCATGTGGATAATGTTACATATCTGCATGGAATATGATTAGACATTCATGAGACGCCTGGGAGCCGAGAGTTCCCAAGCCTTTTTAAATCTCCCTGAAATTTAAAATGATGTCTCGAGATGTCTCAAGTCATTTCCAAATGTTCTGTTTGACTCATCATAATATAATGTTTGGGGCTGGTTCAGCTCCAGCCATGGTTGCAGTTCTGTCTCTGCCCTGACTGGTGTAATGTCTTGGTTGGTCTTTGGAGAAGACAAAGACAAACCCTGGGAGTTTCCATACTACTCTTGACTGGTGTGGTGTTTTTCTGTTTTTGTCCTCCTCCTTTTCCCTACCTCTTTCTACCATGTTTTGTTGACTATAGAATATACGCTTGGCTGTTCAAACAACGGCTAACTTTAATACTATCAAGGTAAGATTAACTAGTCCACCCCAGCCTCCCCCTCCCTAGCTCCCTTGTCCTGCATTGTGGTCAGAAAACTAACCCCGTCGTCATAGTTTCTGTTATGGTGTCACCTGATCAGTCTTGTCCTGTTCTCTGAAACCCGACTCAAACTAATTCAAAGAGTGTTTGGTTTGGTTCCATCTTCTTTCTCATGGCATATGTTTGTCTTGTTATCATCCATTTTGTTGACTGTAGTATGAATGATTGTTGGCATACTACACAAGCGGAGTCTTTAGCATCCTGTTTGCTGTTATTTTCTTTGACCTCATTCTCTGTAATTTTCTTACCATGTATCCAGTCCTGTGCATCTCACCCCCATCATGCACCTGCCTTTGTTTGTCCATCACCGTCTGTGCTCATCAGTCACGTGCACATCTAGCGCACATTGCATTTGCATGGTCATATTTAATTTAGCACCCCTTACCTTCAAATAATGATCACAAAGTGTATCTGATGTTGCTGTGTAATGCTAATGGATCAATCACTCCGATCCCCTCTTGAGGGTGTGTTTAGTTCACCTACTATACTGCAAATCGTTGTAAAAACATTTTTTTAATAAACAGGCTGCAGAAGGGCTAAGCAAACCCTGAAGAGTGCAGAGTGTATTTTTAATGCTAACCGTTTGGTGTGTAGGAGCTGAATAATCGCTGGCGGTCCCTGCAGCAGCTTGCTGAAGATAGGAGCAACATGCTGGGAAGTGCCCATGAGGTGCAGCGATTCCACAGGTGAGATCTGAAGACTGTAAGAAAACACATGGTGTGGTGTCTTTTACATGACCTACACTAAGCTCTGTTAAGTCGCACTTTCATGTACATGAAGTCTAACTTGGGTCACAAATTTGTTCGTTCCTGCTCAGGGATGCTGATGAAACCAAAGAGTGGATTGAGGAGAAGAACCAGGCCCTCAACACTGACAACTATGGTCACGACTTGGCCAGTGTCCAGGCTTTGCAGCGCAAACATGAAGGCTTTGAGAGAGACCTGGCAGCCCTGGGTGACAAGGTTAGATTATCCTTTAGTCAAAATGTGAGATCGTAGCTGATCGACAACCAAATCGCTGGTCTAAGTGTATTTAGTCTCTTGAGGCATTTCATAATTTTTCCTCCTCGCCTGCCCAGGTGAACTCTCTTGGGGAGACAGCAGAGCGTCTCATTCAGTCCCACCCTGAAGCAGTGGATGATATCCAGGAGAAATGCACTGAGCTGAACACTGCCTGGAGCAGCCTTGTAGGACGTGCTGACCAGCGCAAAGACAAGCTTGGCAACTCTCACGACTTGCAGCGCTTCCTCTCTGACTTCAGGTGAGCACAGCTGTTGGATGTCACGGTCAGATTTATTTGTTCAGGTGATGAACTAGAGTGAAAATAGGATACAGTTTGCTTTTTGGTAATTTTATGGCTATAACTCTTCATCTTTTACACAGAGATCTGATGTCATGGATTAATGGCATCCGAGGACTGGTGTCCTCAGAGGAGCTTGCCAAGGATGTGACCGGAGCTGAGGCCCTTCTGGAAAGACACCAGGTATTCATTATTATTATTATAAATTTTCTGTACAAAATTGATGCCTTTGTCCTCTCGGTTTTGACCATCCATCTTTCTTTTCTTTTCCCATCTTTTCAGGAACACCGCACAGAGATTGATGCTCGTGCTGGTACCTTCCACGCCTTTGAACAGTTCGGCCAGCAGCTGCTGGTGCGAGGCCACTATGCCAGTCCTGAGATTCAGCAGAAACTGGAGGCTCTAGACCGTGAGCGTGCTGACCTGGAGAAGGCCTGGGTGCAGCGTCGCATGATGTTAGACCAGTGCCTTGAGCTCCAGGTACTGAAGTGTTGAGCCCATGGCATGCCCCGCGAGAAACGGTTATTGTGTCGACTGACAGATGTCTTTGACTCTCCGCTGACTATCTTTGTCTCCTTGACTCTCTTTTGTCCCCTTGTAGCTCTTCAACAGGGACTGTGAGCAGGCTGAGAACTGGATGGCAGCTCGAGAAGCCTTCCTCGCCAGTGATGACAAGGGTGACTCCCTGGATAGTGTGGAGGCTCTCATCAAGAAACATGAAGACTTTGACAAGGCCATTAACGTGCAGGTCAGTACAATGATTTGCCGCTCAGTAAAAGCTTGAAAATTGATCACAATTGTGTTCCATTAATGATGAAATGTTGCACTGCTGTACAGGAGGAGAAGATTGCTGCTCTGCAGTCCTTTGCTGAACAGCTGATTGGAGCTGACCATTATGCCAAGCCTGAGATCTTCAACCGCCGCAAGGAGGTCCTTGACAGGTAGGACACAAAACATAAAACAGAGCATAAGAATCGTTTTCCTTCACTCCATACATGCACCCAGACTAATGTTCAGCAATTAGAGAGACATTTCCAGTGTAGTTTCAAGTACCATCACTCACATTGTCAATCTGAACAGGGATTAGATCCAAACCAGTTCCTAGATGGGCAGCAGTAGGATAGACATTTTTTAGCTTTTCAACTGAGACAGGACAGAACCACTAGGTCATTAAAAGCAAACTAAAGGCAACCTTTGTCAAAAAAAATAAAAATTGCATTTGAGCTCTATTTGTAAACTTAAAACTCTGTTTGAAAGGTGGCGCCACCTGAAGGCTCAGATGATCGAAAAGCGTTCCAAGCTGGGTGAATCCCAGACCTTGCAGCAGTTCAGCAGGGACGTGGACGAAATTGAGGCTTGGATCAGCGAGAAGCTTCAGACTGCAACAGATGAGTCTTACAAGGACCCAACCAACATCCAGGTACAAAAATGACTTCCACTAGAACGGGTCTAACTCACAGAAGTTCAGTGCATTGGAGCTAGTCTGAGAGGAGTGTGACTGCAAATTCCTCTGATCAGTTCAGTGAATATAAAAGACGGCACCTGATTATTTTTACAGGGATTGTAAATAATACAAGTACCACTCCACGGATGGTAACTGATTGTAGAGCAGGGGGGTTTGAAGGGAGACGGTCGTGTGTTGTTGGATAAATTAGAATTGCTTATCTGTTTGTCTTGTTTTATTGATGATACTCTCCTTTAACAATGTCAAATCCCTCCCTGTGTCCTGTCTGAAGTGAGACTGAATTTTTCTCCCACTGTCTTATTTTTTTTTATAGCTGTCCAAGCTGCTGGTAAGTTTAAGTAGTTTGTCAGCTGACTAACAACCGAGCAGGTTCTCTCCATGTGTCCACGTCTTTGCTGTGTGTGTAGACACGATGTAGAATGAGCACTCCGTCCATCTTGAGTTTGTCCCTCATCAGCACCGTTTAGTGCCAGCTTCTTTTCCATCTGGGTTTTAATTACTTTAATTTAAAAAAAAAAAAAAAAA
>CAEMYA010000029.1:1038598-1049506 GCA_903131615.1 Diplodus sargus
AAAAAAGGAATATAATCTGGTCCCACTGGGTCATTGTGCGTTATTTGTCAGCTTGTGTGCAGTGACATCAGGTTGCACTTTTCATCCTCGGTAACAGAAAACTGACTTTCATATTCATGAAGTACTAATGCACCGGTGCAGTTTCCACTTCTGTGTGCAGTAGCCCTTGCCTTGCATGGTTTGGGTTACCAGTAGATTCCTGGCATGAATGCAGCTCCACTCTATGGCAATAAAAACAGCAAATAGGTCCACCTTCAAATGTGAAGATATTTGGTCACAATAGTGACATGCAAAATTTCACACCCCATGAACCGGTTAATTTTCACCTTCAAACACTCTATTTAATTGTGGTTCGGTGGATACTTGATGTAAAGGATGCGAGTCTTCCTAACAGTGTGTCAGAGTGAATGCAGTAGTTTTACCAGCCTCTGCTGCTTCTTTTCTAATATTAGTTTTTGTTGGTGTCAGGTCATGTATGGTGGAAGAGTCTGGTACCCTGGAGTCCCAGCTAGAGGCCACCAAGGTAAATATCACTCACTGTAGATACCACCTACAAATAACTACATGTTGAACAAAAAGCAAGTTTCCTGTTAGCTGAATTCTGAGCCGAGGTATAGGCTGGACACCATGTGACAGTTTTTATTGATGTGTTGTGTGTGTGTAGCGTAAGCACCAGGAAATCCGGGCTATGCGGAGCCAGTTAAAGAAGATTGAAGACCTGGGTGCAGCTATGGAGGAAGCGCTAATCTTAGACAACAAGTACACAGAGCACAGTACGGTGGGCCTGGCCCAGCAGTGGGACCAACTAGACCAACTGGGAATGAGAATGCAGCACAACCTGGAGCAACAAATACAGGCCAGGTACACACCAACATGTCCCTGGAATTCAGACACCCCTAAGGTTGCAAATTTAAGGCAGTGTCGATGCTGCATTGTGCTCATGTTCCTCCATTTTTCTCCCCCAGGAACACCACTGGAGTGACAGAGGAGGCTCTGAAGGAGTTCAGCATGATGTTCAAGTGAGTGTCTCTGACCTGACTTTATCATGACATATTACTGTGTCTGATCTGACAAGTCACATTCTCATCTACCCCTGTTTATTTGCAGGCATTTCGACAAGGAGAAGTCTGGCCGCCTGAACCACCAAGAGTTCAAGTCATGTCTACGCTCGCTGGGCTACGACCTGCCCATGGTGGAAGAAGGCGAACCAGATCCTGAGTTTGAGTCTATACTGGATACCGTTGATCCCAACAGGTCTGTCACACGTTTCATAAATGAGTTTATTAGGGGTGTTAAGTGTCAGCAGTATGGCTGTGTGGTATTTTGAATACTGTTGTGTTTGCTGCCAGCCTAACTCTGAGGAATGTGTTGTTGCAGGGATGGCAACGTATCGTTGCAGGAGTACATGGCATTCATGATCAGCCGCGAGACAGAGAACGTCAAATCCAGTGAGGAGATAGAGAGCGCCTTCCGAGCTCTCAGCACTGAGAACAAACCCTACGTCACTAAAGAAGAGCTCTACCAGGTCAGATGTGTTCACTGCTCACTCTGTGGATTCAGTCTGATTGTCGAGGCTTCATGGAGGTCTAAATGTCTTCTTCTTCCTTTCAGAACCTGACGAAGGAGCAGGCAGACTACTGCCTCTCACACATGAAGCCCTACCTCGACAGCAAGGGCCGCGAGCTGCCGTCAGCTTTCGACTTTGTCGAATTCACCCGCTCGCTCTTTGTCAACTGATCCCTCGCCCACCAGTGACCAATCGGGATGCGTTTTCCCACACACACTTCCACACGAACACACGGCTGAAACTGCATGATTGTGACACTAGGAATACTCACTAATAACAACTATCTGTACTATTTATCTCGCTCTACCCTTAACTCTTCGTGCTTCTCATGATAGCATAGTGAATCTGTCTGCATTTGAATGTGATTGTTTTAGCTGTTTTAGCTTGTGCTTCTGATGAATTTAACAACCTAATAGTAAGAATAATGTTGTAACAACACCTGAACAACTGCAGTGTGCTTTAATAAACGCTACTGGTTAGAACTGGAAACCAATATTCTGTTGTTTTAATTCCATTTCCACAATTTAATGACTGTCTTTGACATGTGAGCATTTAGAAAAATTGAGATATGAAGCAGACTTGAACTGTCCCAGAGTTGTGTGTCTCATCCCACCACCTGGTTAGCTATCTGCTCCAGCTGGCTGCTCTCTCTGGGCTTCTGCTCCATCAACTCTCCACTGAGCTGCCAAACACCAACGGTCCCATCTGTCTTCCCCACTGCTAAGAGGTTAGGGTTCTGACAGTTGAAGGCCAAACAAGTTGCAGCTTGACCCACACCTCCCGGCTCGATGGTAGCTGCTGGCCTCAGAGACCTGCGGCCCAGGTCAAATATCTGCACATCACCTAGAGAGAGACACACAGGGTGTAAGAGTCAAGAAGGAATGTCTGTCTGCATCATCACGTACCAATGGTGCAGTTACACAGCACAACATGTCATGATGTGCTGTAGTAATAGAATAACACATGGCACTTGTTTAAAAGATATTAATCTACTATTATATAGTAGGTCAATGCTCTAACACCAAATTACGTGTATTTATACCGTCCATACATAAAGTTCTCATGTTGTACCTTGTCCGGTGGCTGCAGCAAACACCAGCGGTCTGGTTGGTGACCACTGCACCTGGAACACGTAGGAGTCCGAAACCCTGAGAGAGAGCAGCGGGTTGGCCTGCAGGAGAGAGTGGACGTGGGCCAGACCATCTGTCCCCGCACTCACAAACAGGTTCCTGCAGGCACACAAGACATGTCAGGATAAAGTCACTGTTGAGTCACCTGTAACATGTCTGCTGATCATTGATCATGTGTGGGTGAGCAGAGCTGTGACCTGTGAAAAGGTGAGCAGTGGACGGAGTGGACGGGGCCGCTGCGAGGCCTAAATGAGAAGACGGCCGGGGCTCTCAGTGTCACGCTGTGGCCTTCGGTGGGTGCTGCAGCCGGTGTCTGGGTTGAGAAGGAACATCTGAGCAGCAGGCCACCCTCGGAGCCCACCAGGAAGGTATCAGAGTCCCAGGGAGACAAGGCGAGGGAGGTGACGCCCACAGTGCTGCTGCCTCGGGCCTATGGGCAACAGAAAGCGACATGTTATCCACTCTATATGCAATACACACCAACAGTTGGAGAATCATTCGATTTAAATGATGGAAATGGTATTTATTTGGTTAGTTTGTTGAGGGATGTGTCATTCATATATGTGCTGTTATCAAACAGTTCCATTCATCAAAATAAATGCAGTCAGTCTTCACCTAATCAGCATTAACAGTCCATGTGAATGTGACCTGTGTGTGTATGAACAGAATACCCTCCATTCACCTGAATGCTCTGTGTGTGAAGTAGCCATAGAAAACACACAGTGGTTAACCCAAGCTCAGACTGAAACTGTTTCCCAGGCACTGGCTGTAAATGCTCAGTATTTAACACGTTGATGCTGTTTATCACAGTCATCATCTTAGTTCAGTGTGTTAGCATGCTAGCATTGTGATTAGCACTATACACACTAAATATGACTGAGGCCGATAGCTATGTCATTAGTTAACAGGGAGGGCTCTGCGATGAGCTGGCGACTTGTCCAGGGTGTACCCTTAAGGTTCCTCATTTACAGTTGTATGCTATCAAAATACGTTTCATTTCTATGCATGTCAAGTAATCAGTGAGTGATCCTGAATGGTCCCTGGGCCATCACTTGAAACCTAACAACATTAAACGGAGTCTCATCTTGTCATCTGTTCAAGGATTTAGATTTTTTCCTGAGGCTCACCTTGAAGCTAGTGCAGCTGCTGTGGGGAACCTGCTGTCGTACCAAAGCATAGGCATCAATCAGGACCAACCTGCCCTGGTCTGAGTCCAAGGTCCACAGCAGCACCCTTCCTCCTGAACTGGCACTGAGCACCCCAAATTCTCCTTTCTTCTGCAGGGGCACCCAGGCAACCTATACACAAACAAACACACACACACACACACACGTACTCAGAGGGCACATGGTTGAAGTGTTGCAGATAAGTTCTTTATTCATATTCTCTTCTGCAGAGACTCCACAGTAACAAAATGTTTCATAATGACAGACAGCAGCATACAACAACACACTTACTCTTGCAGCTGAGCTCAACACAAGGTGTATATCCAGACACTAATGCTCAACACTGGCATCAAGCTGGCCAAGTATGGCAACAAGTATCAGTAGTGGACCATGCTGATTGGATAATGGCAGTGTTTGAATAGAAAAGCAAAACAGACTGTGCCGACTCACCTGATAAACAGGCTCTCTGTGGCTGTCTGCCGACATCCCACTTTGAACCAGTATGGGGTCCTGAGTCCGACTGGTGTCCCACACCACCACCTCTCCACTGTACAAACCCCCTGCAGCCACAGCAACACACACACACGCACACACACGCGCACAGCTCCTCTCAGTGTGATTGTGGAGACCTCAGTGAAACACAGTTAAAACAGTTATTCTGAGCTCCACTGATCTTTACAAGATCAGTAGTTTCAATGACCAACTATTGACAGGTTTCTTATAACTGACCTATAATCCAAAATTAAACATGTATATTATGCTATTATTTACACATGTTTAGTCTTATTACTGTTAATAAGCATATTATAGGAACTTAAAAGGAATTTATCACCAATGAATTCTTATTGCAAAAAACCTTGGGGAAGAAACTTAAACTGAGAATTTACATATTTACAATATTATTGAGGCAATGACACAAACTCAGAAATATGCATTTTTTTCCATAAGTGAATAAACACAAATAAGGTCCCAGAACACTGTCTGAAGCTAGAAAGGCGGCAGGGTCCGCCACATGAAATTGTGTTGTCCTTTAAGGTCAGTTTGCTTATTTGCTTTATTCAGTCATGAAAACAAAGAGAGTTTGTTTGTTCAGTTTGTTTAGGCAGAAAGAAATCAGCTAATGAAGATCTTTCTCTTCTCATTAACATTTCTTCACCTAAATTACAGAGTGCTCCTTTAATATAAAACAATACCAGAATATGTACAAATGTAATCTGCTGACAATTCAAATCTTCTCTTTTTCTCAGGTTGACGGCACAACATGTTTAATTACTTCAGAAAACCTGAAGTCCAGATGAAATGTTTGTATCTGAGTTGGTCTGATCCTGTAAACAGCTCACAACGTGACATACAGACGAACGGTGTACCTGCGATGAGGGCGGGCTGGCTGGGGTGGCAGCTCAGCGCGGTGACTGCAGTGGGAGCATCAAAGACCAGATCAGCTTGTTTGGGGTTCAGGCCTCGACGGTCCAGGTTCCACGTGCACACATATGACCTCTCAGTGCTCCAGTCTCCATCATCGATCCTGCCCATCAGAACATACACTCACAAATATGACCCACACTGACAACATGATGACATAAGGAACGCTTCTACAACACTTGTTGATGTTTGCTGTTAATCGTTTGTATCCTTCATTTTAAATAAAATATACAGGTATGCCAAGTATGCATGGTGAAACACTGACATACCGTCCGTAGGCACAGGCGATGACTGCACCTGTACAGCTCCAGGACACACTAGTTACATGAAGGCCTCTCTCTACAGCACTGGGATGTTGAAGGCGATGGAGGCATGAAACCTACAGTACAAAAAAAAAAAGAACTATCCATGAAGAGTCACTCTTACAACTCCAGACTTCCAGATTATCCTGTGGCTTACAAAACTGGCACCATTTTTGTTGGATTCGTTGGTCCTTCTTACCAGATTACTGTGATCTTCCCAGTTCACCTGGAACCCATCGAAGGCGTGACTCTTGGCATTTCTCACCAGCTCTCTGATGACCCTGTCCTCAACCCGCTGCAGGAAGTCCTTCAGGCCAGGGGGCTCCGGCTCGTTGTGGTTCTGTTGGAGGAGCTGCTCCGTAGCCTGGTGCCTCGGCTCCGTTTGCGTACCGCTGACGGTTGTCGACACTGTCTGGATCTCTGCCTCAGCTCTGTGCACCGCTTTGGTCTGACAGCCTCTCTGAAATTCCAGCAAATAAAATGGAAAAATATTTATTGACTGAATGCATAAACAAACTCAGATTTTTTGATACAACACTGTTTTACTTTGTTTATATGTGGCGGACCCTGCCATCTTTCTAGCTTCAAACAGTGTTCTGGGACCTCTGAGAACAGCTTGTTTATTCACTTGTGGGAAAAAAACAACAACATATTTTTTGTATAATTGTTTGTATAATGACCTCATTAACATTTACATTATAAATATTAAAGTTCTGAGTTTGGATTTCTTCTCTAAAACTACATCATGCACAAGGATGCCCAACAATCAAACCGTTACTGTAATCACCATTAATGAGACTTCAGCAGCTGGACAGGCTTCTGATGCTCTGTGACTAGAGTGGCCACATATTTCATTATGTTTAGGTGAGTGCTACAACTGTAGACTGTGGTATTCTTCAACAAATGTGTTGTTTAATATGTCAAATAAATGAATTTTAATAAATCTCATAATCAAGTAGCATTTGTTTAAAGCTATAGGTTGTTCTCTGGGGTTACCAGTATGGTTTGACCTTTGCGCGCTTCCACCTGTGGCTGTTACATTTCCAAGCAACACCTGAACGTGTCATGTGTCGGCGAGCCTACTGACAACTGTAACGTTAGAACAGGTAACGTATTGTTTCTGTAAATTATTCAGCACGAACCACACTGTGACTAATGCTAACAGCAGTTTGAGAAATAAACCTCACAAACGTGTTGTTCAAACATACCGACTCCTGCGTCGACTGCTGAGATTTCCTCCATTGAGACTGGATACTCACTGAGTCCAGGGCTTCGTCCGTAAACATGCTAACATCAATGAACGTGTTTGCTCAGGCTAAAGAGAAAATAAATAATTCATTATCTTAATCGGCGTTAACACCCTTCAGAGGGAACTGACAGAATAGCAGCTGCGTGGTACCTTTCACATGGCTAGCTTTCTAAGTTTGGTGTATTAGCCAAGCTAGCATTTTAATGCTGAAGCCTGTTTTCACGAAGCTACCGTTACCCTGGTTACGGAGATAAAGTCAAGAGGCAAGAGAGAAATCCCCTCTTCACTTCCGCTTTCTCATTTTCTCTTTTGAGAGGTTCCTTGTTTTTATCGCGCAAATGAATGTCCTAGTTTTTCTTTCAAAATAAAACATCAACAAACACACGAATAACTGTTCCACTATATGTATAAATGGCTAATATTATGCAATAATAATGTCATTAAATATATTAAGGACGCATGCGCAAGTTACTTCCTGTCAGGCACCCTTGAGAAGTGCCTTCAACGTCTTTTCTGTGTATGAAATATTGCCTCCTCTACATAGGTCACACGTTTCGTGTAAGACACAAAAGACAAGTGAGCAAAGCCCACTGGAGCACAGCCCTCCCACATCGTTAGCAGCTTTGCTAACTCTATAATATATGGTTTGAAAGAGCCGCTTTCAGTCCCACTGTGTCACACTGACCAAACAACGGGCGTTTGACGGCTCCTTTTCTTTGACTTTACTAAACAAGGCGGCAGCGGGAATAAAAATGAAAACAGCATTTATTGCATACACATCATGGATGCGGGAGAATGGAGAAGGCCTCTGCAGAGCGCCCAGTCTGTTTTCTATTTCATGACCCTATGTGATGTCTGCCGCCTATTGGTGGGAGAACCACATGACATGCTATATCTCAAGAACATGACAGATGTGAGGGCAGGGTGGAAATGGGTCACACCAGATTGACCATGAATGAAAGCCAAGTCAGACCAGTGAACTGTCAGGAGTTATGTGTTTAACATCCACTGCACTCTCATTTAGGTCCAAATTCCCGTTGAGCAGATCGGCCCAATTAGTTACTTACATTAAGTTACATTACATCACACTGTGTGCGTATCTGTCTTCACAGCAGGACTTTATATTGCTCTCATATCAATAATTTGTGTCTGAAGTCTTCTTTGTGGCTCATGTATTCTAGAGAAGAGCTGCTACTTCTAAAGAGCATGGGGATCCTACCAAATATATACAGAGTAACAACACAGAACGTCAGGTTATGATGTGTATTAAGCACTTAAACAGAACATGGGGAACATTTCAAAGAGCAACACTATCAATTACCCAAAAACGATACAACACAAGCTGGTTAATTGTTAAAATGCTCAGTGAATACCTCTCCTATTAACATACTGACCGAACCAACTAGTGCTGCATCTCTAAAGCAATGATCCTAAACTGACATTACAGCAACATCTAATAAAGAAATTTAAAAAATGATGAATTAGTACCACTGGAGCCACAGCAGCATGTCCAGTCAGCATTTTCAAACTGTTAACATTGACTGATGGGATGGTTTGGTTTACTGAAAGCTCCTGTTGGACGTTGTTTAAGTTGATACCAATTTGTCCTTGCTGATAAACATACCTGAACGTTGTGAATCACCCGATACAGAGTACCGATCTAATACCAGTCCATTCAAAATCTATATTAATTTCAGCTGTATAATACTAACCCTGTCTGGGCTGTATGATATGAATGTGATCGATCGCTTGGCATTTATTGACATTGGAAGTTGTGCAGTATAAAATCTCCACAGCTATATACAGGTGTACAGGAAACTGATGGAAACTAGCATGATCCAGTTTCTATTAAATGATGTGGTGCTGGATCTGTGTGTTGACTGATCAGAACTAATTTAAGCATGCAACAGAACACTGAGATAAAATTCTCTCCAGTTATCCACATTATGTCACTGAGGGTGGGATGAAAAATCAATATTCCACTATATATCAAATCGCTTCCTCGTGTGATACAATTATCGATCCACGGGCACCAAATTTTGATATTTTAAACATTTTATTAAAACATAAAGGTGCTCTGCAAAACAGATCCCCCTGACTTACCAGTCACTACTTCATGACCCCTTGTGGTGTAAACCTTTTGTATCAGTTAGGGGGTTAGTGTGTGTGTGTGTGTGTGTGTATGTGTGTGTGTGTGTGACAAAGAGGCCATAAGCTAAGACTCATGCACTCATTTATACATTGTATCTTCTAATTCATGTCTTTTGGGATTTTGGGAAACTGACACCACAATGTAGTGGTGATTCCTGCACTTTGCCTTTTTAGGGGTGTTTCCTATTTTCCAGTTAGACAGACATTGTGATGTATCATTAGATATGTCATGATGTATTTATTATTGCAGAAGTGCTGTATCGTGATAATATACAAGTAAAGTCCCTCCCCTTCCAGTCGACACTATGGTACAATAGTTAACAGGGAGAGACAAATAGTTTTTCTGACATAATTTCACACATTAGTTAAAAGATAGTTTTTCAACAAAAGTATGTCATGAAACTAATTGATGAATCTACATAAGTGGAAAGATTACTCAGAGTTGAGTGACATCATCTCGTTTAATGTTCACCAAGACACAACAGAATACACGTAGAGCTGATGCTGAACAGGAGCAGCTCACATAACTGCAGCTGCCAAAATGTCCACACTTGATTTTCACATTTTCACACTTTTTTTGTGCCAAGGTGACAGCAATGTTGGCATTGGTAACCTGTATCAAACGAGATGATGTAGTTCTCAGGGCAGTTTTACACAAAACTCAGATATTTTGCCATTTTTGCAACAAACTGGGACTTCATCTTTTAAATCCATGTCATTCATGGCACAACTCAAACATGATCAAAATGTATTGGTCTGGCACCACTGACTACTGTACATATTTTTCCTGATACATGGTCCTATGGGGCGCACTGGAAGGGGACAGACTTGGCCTCCATCATTACCGTGGGCAACATCTAATGAATTATATCGTGTGCTACACTGATTCCCAACCCCATTCGTCACATGTCTAATAACACATTCACCTTTGCTACACACTTGTACTTCTGGACTGGTCTAATGGTTAAAAAAATAATAATAATAATAAAAAAAAATCATGATGTGGGTCTGCAGCTGAATGTCGGAATGTGATCAACCTAGTCCAACCATCATGTATACATTTATTTATTGTAACAAAGCAACTGGTACACTTAATTTAATGTGAGCAGGTTTCCAGCAGAACAGGAGAAAAGCTGCAGACTCAACAGAGGACTCTACAGAAATCTTTTTCTCTCCCATCTCAAAATGTTAAGCCAAGCTCAAAATTAGATTTTTAGGTTGTTTTTTATAAAAAATGTACATTTCAAACTTTGTTGTGGGTGCCTGAAAAACAAGATAATGACAAATTCTTTAACAGATGTCCAGAGTTGTCAAAGCCCTGCTGCCCCACCACACCCAGCCATTACATGGTGTACAATTAATGACCGTCTTACCAAGATACACGTAAATCCCCAAATCATTTACAATGGTTGAAAGGAACAAGCTGGTGCTTTCAATCAGTTCCATTAGAACAATAAGTCACAAAGGAAAATGCAACTTCTAATAAGCCTTAGTACCCCCACCACTGGATATATTATAATGTACATTTATATATATAAAAGTGGCTAAGGATGCTATGATTAAGTTATCACTGCACCATGGCTTATTTTTATTGAACTCACAACTTCAACAGAAACTGTCATATTTTACATAGAAATTGCTATTGTACGTATTTTTAAATCTACGTAGGATGACGTGCAGAATGCTACAAATTTTTTTTTATTCTTTTGCATGTCTTTGGGAGATGTAGAGAAACAATGACAGGTGAGACTTCAGGAGAGCGACACCACCACCCCACCCCACCCCACCCCACCCCACCCCACCCAATGTAGACCTGCTGTGTATGAAGCCGATCTATAGACATGGCATTATGGACAGGCCGTGGCTGCAGAGGAAGAGGACGGACACGCTGACGACACACAGGAATCTTTTTTTTTCTTCT
>CAEMYA010000029.1:1056742-1074006 GCA_903131615.1 Diplodus sargus
AAGGGCGTTTTGTTTTCAATCTACCCAAATTCTCCCATATGACCCCCCTACTCCATGACCTCCACTAACTTCCTGTTGTAGCCTACATCCGATTCAAGGCGATGGTTCTGGCCTTCAAGCCCCTCCTCCCCCCAAAAAAGTGTATGTGCGTTGTACAATTCAAGATAGTGCACCAACTCCACTGGTCAAAGGTTAGGCTGTCCAAAATTAGACCGGAGATAAATCCTACCTGCGATAGATGCAAGCATGCTCATGCACCTCCCCACACACACATGTCCAAAACTACAACTCTCTGCTAAACTTGTGTATGTGACTCGCCTCATCAACAAGGTCTGATGGGTGGGTGGGGGTTGGTGACTCAGGATTAGTTACTGTCTGTATTATGTTTGTATTTTTATATTGTGAAAATAAAAAGACCTTGTTTAAAAAGCTTGTATGTTCTTACCCTTAGCACTTAAATCATAGCACTTATGTACTTGAGATATCCTCAATAAATAGCAGTTACTATGCTCAGACAAGGGCTTGAAAATTGTTTCTATTTTTGATTTTTGATTTTATCAACAGTGATATGTGACATAACCCTAACCCCACTTATTGTAAGTCGCTTTGGACAAAAGCGTCTGCTAAATGCCCTAAATGTAAATGTAAATGTAGGTTATGTAGCATACACATGCTATTGAACAAAACAAAATTATAGGCAAAGAACACATAAATTACAATCAGCCGCAAGAAAGTGAGTGGCTAATATTTCTCGTAAAGCCTTGTTATGCAGTTAACCTTTTCCTCGTCGAGCATTTGTTTGTCTCAAATGTACATATGGTTTTGTCACCATGTGTGGTCAAGTGCATTATTGAAAGGCCAACAGTTTCTTATTCATTTTATAGCCCCTGCCCACACTATTTTATCTTCCCAGTCCACTTTTCTCAGCCAATCATACACATGGGGCTACTCATAGTCAAGTTTAAGGAGCAGATACTGTTACCCAAATCTGCCAGTGCTGTAACCTCATGGAGCAAAGGACCAAAACACTCTTTTTATTTACGCAACCTGCCCATAGTACAAAAAACTCTCTGTGTGTGGCGTGGCTGGCAGTTGAAATGTTTTTGTTTTTTTTAAAAGCTTCCCTTATGGAAAATAAGCCTCTGTCAGTTGATGCTGGTTTTCCATGTCTCAGTCCACCATGCATAACCTACGAGGAGAAACTGTTCCACTTCATTAATATTCTATTTTGTTCATATGTTTATGAAAAAACACATTTAAACAGGATGAATATCAACTTAGCCTCTAACATTAAACAGCTTTCCTATTATCAAACGGTTATATTGTGTTTGGTTTCATGAATGACCGAGCAAAATAGAAATGTATATTTTTCTTCAACTCTTTTGCATTATGTTATATAGCTTGTCTCTGTCAGAGCTGAATGTATAAATCAGGTATGGGCGGGGAAGGCTCTTGAATGCATCACCGGGCTACCTCGGCAGGTGCAATGAATAATCGAATGTGATTGGTCCCTGTAGCGTCTCTGTCATTACCGACTGCCAACCAATCCAGCCGCGGCCCTCTGACGTCAGTTTTGTGTCCAGCCCCTGTTAAACTCAATTCAAACTTTTACTCAGATTTTGTCTCCATGATAAACACAGGCAGCTTCAAGGTCTGTGAACAGCTTCTGCAGACGTTGAATTTCTCATGCCGCTGTCGGTTTACCTCAGCTAGAGCTGCCATATTCCCTCAGGGGCTGTTTCACCGACTGTCTGGCCGAAGGAGACCGTTGGGAGTCGGAGCGGACGTTGACGTGGTGTGAATGTCCATCGCGGACCACTGACAGCCACCATGTCAGGTTTAACACTACAGGTAAACTTAACGCCACGGCTTTTCTATTACGTCAACTGAAGTTAAATCATAATGGAGACGTTCAGTGCCAACATTATGCAAATTAATATCATCTGACGTTTAGTTAAATAACACCACTTGCTACAGTGCCACTGGATTTTCCTGTTTGTCTTGTTTGCTTCTCCTCATAGTTCCTCCGTCTTTGTGACTGTCACACAAATACCTTTGTTTAATTGTAGCTTTTAAACAACGTAGTTTCATTGAGAAACGATGGTTAGAAATAAGCTCCCTCCTCAACATGGCTTTGACTTTCTACCCGAATCAGTATAAAGGCAGTGAGTTTCTTTTTGAGCAAACATCCAGTCTGTACCTGAGAGAGTTTATTTCAGTAAAGCTAAGCTCACACGTAGCTGGGCTAAGGACCGTCCCGAACGCTCTGCCTTCCTGAAAGAAGGTGCATTGCGTTTTGAGTTGAGTGTTTTAAAGTTTGTTTGTTTTGTTTTTTTGCCTGTAATATGACATCATCAATATTAAATCAAGTAATTTTTTTTCTTTCCGCAAAGTCTATCCTACTTAAAATAACTTATTTTAGAGCTAGGTGCCGTCCACTGATCTCTCTTATGAAACATACTAGCTTCGCTGTCTGTTAAAGAGATCCAGACTTCACCAAACTTCTTGGACAATAGAAGGTGTATTTGTTGGGGTAGGCAGCAGGTGTGTCCTTTGGATAATAGCTACAGAAAAGAATAGACACCTGGCGTACCCAACACACAAGACAACCAAGTCAACAGCTGATGAGATGGGCTCAAGCTAGTAGAAAAGGAGTAATTATCTAGTCATTAGTGTAGGTTGAACATTAGTTTAGGTGTCTGCCCTGTATATCCACTTGTAAAGTAGAATGATACATGTACGATAAATGCATTTAAGGCTGAAGAATGAGCATAACGCTGACCTTTTCATGCAGCTTATTTTTGATTTGTTGTGTCTTACTATAGTCTGTCTTGTGAATTTAGTTAGGGCTATTATTTTGACTAAGGATTAATCATATGATCCCCTATTTTCTTGATTCCTAGTGTCAAGGCGTTATCATCAAATTGCTTGTTTTGTTTGACCAGCAGTCCAAAATCTCAAGATATTATGGAGACAAAGAAAATCAACAACTGAGAATGTGGAATCATAGTTTGTTTTGTTGTTTGTTTTGTTTTGTTTTTTGCTTTAAAAGATTAAGAGGTTACCTAGATTTACTATTTTTTTTCCTTTCAATCAACTGATGTTCAGAACTAACTAAATTTTCCAAGGATTAACAGTATATCAACCCAAGAATATAGAAAAATATATGGTAAATAAATAGGCATTAGTTATGTCTGAAGATGATGAGTGGAGCTTAAAAGGTAAACAATAAGATGTGTAAGAACTGCTGTTGGAGCTGTCTGGGCTGTGATAGCAAGATGACCGGTAGTGATAATACAAGTTTGATAGCTGTGAATCTACATGTCATACTGTATTTATAAGGCTGCAATGATATTCATTTTCTATTACTCTGCGGGATAATTTTCTGATTAATCATTTGGTCTATAAAATGTGAAAAAATTGAAAATACCACTATTTCCAAGAGGCCAATCTTCATGTCTAATTTCGTCCAACCAACATTTCAAAACCCTTAATTTACTGTCACATATGACAAGGAAAAGTTGGAACTTCTCACAAATAACAAGCTGTTACCAGAAAATATTTAACATTGTTGCTTGAAATTTGATTAAAATTATTAATCGATTATCAAAATAGTTGCATTTTGTTAATTTTTTATGATCAACTTACATCAATCAATAATCACTACAGATCTACTTATAAGCGTCCAAAAAAACTGCCCGCAGTTGAGAATCTGGGTGTCAACACTATGATATACTGGCACTATGTCCAGGGTACATACATGACTCTTACCCAATTCATGCAGGTAATTAAGTGCTAGTTAATTGAGCCTGATCAGGATGAGAAGATTAGTAGATGAATACAAGGAATATATGGATGGATGATCAATCAGCTGACCATATATTTTTGTCTAGTGTCACATATGATAAGGATGGGTGCAGCAGCTGTCAGAGTGACTGGCTGAGAGCCGGTTTGTTAGCTGTCGAGCTACAAAGAACTGGTTTTGGGATGAAGCACAGGCTCTAATCTGGCCCCAGAACTGCCCTTGATGAAAAGGTGTATGTGTACTTACCTGAGGGTGTAGGTATTTGGGAAAGGTCAGCACAATTTACTGCTAGCGCATGTAGTAGTACTGTAGTAATGAAGACGTAGCTTTGGTTTTATCTGTCTGTGAGGTTTCTGCTTCCAACCCAGCACAGTGCATGCCCTGTTACTACAGGGTGACGTCTGACAGGGACACAATTCCAGGGAGCGATTGTTAAATCAAGCAAACATTACATACTCTAGATTTCCTGGTTTAAGCTTAATATGAAGATTTGTTTGCCACTTTGTGTGTTTGCTTTATTTTACACTGACTGTCTTCATGTTTAAACCGTTGGCTGAACAGAACCAACTATTTTAGGATATTTCTTTGTGCTCTCAGAATTTTTTACTTATGATTGAATTATTACTCAAGAACAGTTTATAAGAATGGTACTTGGTTTCAGCCCTAATCGTGACACAGCACCTGATGTCCTGACACTGAGAAAGATGATAGTCCTGATGACACTGTGGCAAAGCATTAAAACAGACGGATCTTTACCCAACAGGGGGAGGTATTGTCTAATTTATTGTTGTTGATCCTCTGTTAGGTTTACAGTCACAGCTCGGTTTATCTTTTCTTCCTGAAATACCTCATTTGCATTTGCAAGTGGTTCCTGTCCTTTGTTGTTGGGTTGCGCAAATCAGTGGACACAACCTATGATTTCCATTTTTATTTTTTTGTTCTTGTTTTTGTCTTTTCTATAATTGTTCTTGTAATTTTGGTGGAAACTTGAGGGATGGCTGTCCTTTGTATTGTAGTGATAGCTTCAGTTAATCTCAGTACAGTTGAACACTTGATCCGTCTTAGTGCTGGTCCCTTTAATGTTGCAGCTGCCTACATTTAATCACTCTCCTTTAGTGTAGAAAAGATGAAGCAACCGGTTTCAAGATGCTTGTGTCACAGCTAGACCACAGGATGAGTGATATTAACATGATTTTGCAGAAACAGTACAGACAGCTGATTGGGCTTGTTTAAAATAGTATGGGGAAATAACAGGTATATTTTAACATGATATCTACAAGAGGGATCAAACTGAAGCAGTTGTGCTATGTCCTCTAGAGCGGTAACCTGCAGGGTCTTGATGAGGGGGATATTCTGGACCCAGAGTTTCAGCAGCGTTTGGAGGATGCTCGCACTCTGCTCAGACAGGAGATCCAGCGGGAGCTGAAGATCAAGGAGGCGGCAGAGAGAATGCGACGAGCTGTAACCAATCGCAAGAGCGCAGCCGATGTGGAGGGCCAGCTCAAGGCCTCGAGCCGCAAGCTGGACAGGTTGCACTGGCAGCTACAGGAGCTCAATGCCAGGTCCATGGCCACAGAGAAGGACAGCACCACAGGTAACTGAAACAGAGAAAATCATCTCGACATAGAAACACAAAGCGCAAAGGAAAACTTTTCAAATAAATCCTAAACATGTCCTTTCATCATGACAATAATTTTAAGACAGGTTGGTATAAAGATATATCTATATAGATATTCATTGTACCTATTAATTGTACCTAGAGGATTAATGGTTTTGGTGACATCCAGACCTGAGAGTTGCTGGGAATTTTGACCTTGTGGCAACTGTTGCCTTCAGGCCTAACTTTCCTCCTGGCTAAAACCTTTGTCCATGATGTAGTAATTTACAAAGTTTGAAGTGGATGCTAAATAACATGATTGCACATTCATGCTCCTCGAAGGATCAAACCTTTCTATTTTGAACACTCCTGGAACTTTCCATAGTCGGCATTGGAGGAAATCCGACTTGGGCTGCATGTTGGTTACCAGACATTAGATTTTTTGGAGGGTTCTGTATCAAATATTTTCTGTCCTAAACACAATCTTTATTTACTCTAGAGTTCCATGTTGCTGATGCTTTACACAAGTGGCAAATGGTTTGTTTGATCTTATGCAATTTGTATTTCAAGGCATTGCTAATTAGAGTTGCAAAATCTGGGAGCAGGGGATGGAAATTTATACAAATTTCTGCTGCAGCTGCTCATGTCTGAGAAAATCAGACGTCATATTGCCAGCACTGTTTTGAAACAGAGAGACTCTAGAAAGCTAAAAACAGAAAGCAAGAGAGAAACTGTGTAAAAATATGTTAATAGTGTAGACAATAAAAGACTTGTGTGACAACAGGAAAGAAGAATTTATTGACAGCGGTGTACAGCAATACCCCTGGTTTCTATAGGGGTTCATACATTATGCCTACATAGATATAGGTAAAAACACTCAACTGAATCACCACTACTGACAGAGAATTGTTTACTGAGATATCTAAGACTAACCCACTATGTGATTATTTTGATGTAGGTTGTTCGGAGGAGGAAGACAACCAGTCAGCAGAGTCATGTCAGTGGGAAGAGGTCACATCACCACTGGCAAGTCGACTCAGAACACTGAAAAAACAGCTTACCATGGAGACCAAAGTCAAACAAGGCGCTGATAACATGATCCAGACTTACACCAACAGCTCAGTCAAGGTACAGATCAATAAACACATACACACACTCGGTGAGTTTGCTGATGGAGATGGTTTTCCTACATGGTCTGTAACAGTGAGCTGACACTGACTTGGTGTAAGCAGCAATAAGCAGCTGTGGTGTGTAGGAACGGACAGGAGAGGGAAACAAAGAAACGCCACTGCAGAGAGACGACTTGTGGACAGGGCCGTTCTTAGTGTGGCACGAGCATTAACATTACTGCTGATGACCACAGCCAGAACTCCTTAATGTTCATTTATGTCGATAGTTTTAGAATATTGTTTCAAACCTGTTGTGTTGGTACAAAGAAAAATATTGATGATAAAAAGAGCCAAACAACAAACAACAGGGGATAGTCCGACAGACATTTACAGACATTGAAATATAAAAAAGGTGGTTATTTAGTTACAATAATGTGGTGGGCATAAGCACATGACAACAATTACAAATGTACTACACCAGACCGTCTTTTTTCCCCATTGCTTTACAAGGTCAGATTGTTCTTTCTAGACATATTTCTACTGAAGCTTTAACATCATCCATGTCACTGTCACAGTTCACCCTTCCCTGCATCTTTTCAAATACTAAAGTTTCCATAGTTGGAACCCTCCACATATTCAGTAAAGGAGTTTGATGCTCCTTCCAACACAAGTTATGAAACCAGTCTTATGGGTTCTCAATGCCGATTTACTTTGTTGTGACACCATAGTTTTGTCCCCAATGAGAAACAATCTTGGTAATCTGAGAAGTTCACGTTTTAACAATTTACCAACCAGTCCAGAACATTTCTCCACAGGGGAGAAACCCTGGGACATGCTCATAATGCATGAATTTATGTGCTCTGTTGTTTTCTACATTTCCAACGTAGATCGACTTTAATAATAATATCTGTGAATTATTTTATATTGATTCCATATGCGTCTGGTTTCTTTCATGTGTTACCCAGTGTTGTAAAGATTCCCCTCCCATGTTTGTTTTTTTAATATGCAATGTACACCCCCGGTACAAAAGTTAGATGTGTGGTAACTTAACAGGTATTGTAATGGAGTGCAAAAATAACACAGGAAAGGAAAGGGATGCTTATTTATACCAAGGGAGAGAAGAGCTTTTTACTTTTACTTACTGTAAAGAATGCAAATGTAAAATGCTTCAATGTTAACATAAAGTTATCTATATAAATCACAATAAGAGGCAGCATAGTTCACAGAACATAAATTCAAAAATGACTGTGAGATGCATTTGATATTATAAAGCCGTGTTCTTGGTTTCATTGGTCTCGGTGTTCACGTTGTCGATGAGAGAAACGAGTGAGGATTTATTTATGTGTCAGCAGGATGACTTGAGTGTGGGATTGGTGGCACCACAAAGTAACTGCAGTTTTTGCAGCTGTGTAAATGTACCAATTGGTTAGTAGTGTCCCGTCCTGACAGAGAACCAGTAACTTAAGAAACATACGGATACTTTGTGCAACCCTTGTATTACTTTCAAATATTACTTCATGTAAATGCATTACATTAAACAGCATCCCTAACTAGACCTATATGGGCCACTGTTACTGCAAAATACTGTAAATTGACTTTACACATTATTTACTTTAACATTGATAGGATCATGTGTAAAAAGATTTGTTTGTTTTGAATTTTCGAAAAGTTGCTTTGGCATTTTGCCTACTTATGACTGTGGAACTTTCTATTATTATTGTTTCCAGGACAGGAAAATGCTGTCTACAGCCCAGCAGATGGTCCAGGACAGCCGAACAAAGATTGAGCTGCTGCGCATGCAGATTGTGAAAGTCAGTCAAGCCAGAGACGGAGAGCAGGCAGGCTCACATGGTAAATCTTACTACCGCTAATGCACTGTACTAACCCTAACCCAGTCCTTATAATTTTTCCTAACTGCACACCTCTTCATATTGTTCATCAATTTGTAAGATATGGCCAGAGTTTTAGTCTAAAATATACCAAAAATGACCTAAAATTATCAACAGAATATAAACAAACAACATATTGACATGGTCTCAAAGACGTCTATGTTCAGTGCTGCAGAGATGGCTGCTGAAGTTAGCATTCTAGCACTGGCACATCCTGTCTTGTAATAGCACTTTGTACCTCAAGAAGTGATAATCTAATGGTTCCTGTAGTTTCATCTGGGAGATGTATGCCAGCTGTTAGCTCATGAACAAAATTAACTCACAGCAATGCAAGAGATGAAATACTCTTGCATCTGTTATCCTTTTTAACACAAAAATACAACAGTATATCTGAATGCAAATTTCTCTCTATTACTGAACAAAGATGAGCCTAAACTGCCTTGTTAACTCTTCATTAAAGACACTTTATTCAAACTTGATATTAACAAAATCAAACTCACTAAGATAGTCTTGGTTTGTCTTTCCACAATCACTTCTGGTTTGGTTGAAAAAAAGTCAGCAGAGTCAGATGTGAAAATATTGCAGCTCTGCACAGCATTTTCACCCACGGATGAGGTCCAACTGTATTTCCTCTCTCCTCCGCTGCTTCATGCCTCTCATGTCCTCCTAGAGTCATAGTCCTGATCAGGGCTGCTGTAAAACACCTTATACTGTATCCCCTGTCTTATAAGCTGAAGCTGGAGCTACCCTCGGATTCTGCCTGTATTATTTTATACACTACACCCTCAAGATGAGTTACCATCACTGAAAACAAGTGAACTATCGCCATGACAACTGAGCGAACTTCATCCAGTCCGTGTTTACTCGTACCAAGCATAGGAAGTGTTTTAAGGAAAACAACTAATTAAATGGAAAAATGGCACACCAGATTGCAAAATCCTGTTACCTGCATTGTGTATTTCTGTATTTTTATTTTTAGGTCCAATTGTGTCTTGCAAGTATAAATATGTAATAGCTCAGATACAAAGGTCTTAAAAGGGTGGTGTTAACTGCTGCTGGAACCTAAGTGTGATTTGCCCCTCCTGCCCTCAGGTCAGCCTGTGGAGATGATCAGTCCTCTGGAGCTGCGGGTGGCTGAACTTATGCATCACATGAAGATCGAATCAGCCGTAGCAGACGGTGCCAAAAATGTGGTTAAGCAGCTCAGTGGACGTAAAATCCAGGACCGCCGCATACTGGCAGAGGTTGGTACCAGCTCACTTGCACCAGGTTTTAGTCTGGGACCTGGGATCCGACCACCTGTATGCATAGAAAGTAGGGCTGTCAGTTTAACGCGTTAATTAGATTAATTAATTACACTGCAAATTAACGCATTATAAAAATTAACGCAATTAATTCTGAGATTCTGAGTGGCAATTCAATGCGCGTCACTGTAGCACTAGCACAGAGGAACTTGTCCGGACGTGTTTGTCACTTCGAAGCTGAAATTGCGACACTCAGATCCACGAACCTGTCTCGCGCTGTGAGAAGGCAGAATCGCGACACAACTTCCAGTCCACATCAGCCCTATGAGCTGTAAGTAACACCACATTAACACCGCAGCGGTCGTTCGCCAATTCTCCACCGTTGTTCGTTCACACAGAGTGAAACATCACTGTAAAGACGAACCGCTGTGTACTTCACACAGAAAGCCGGCGCTGCGGCTCCTAAAGAGACGTGATGATACGAATCATGATGATGACGTGTGTGTTTTCAAGGGGTTTCCCCCGTGTCTCCCCTGTCAGTCAAAACCAGTGGAGACTGTCTTCCGGGGTAAAGTTCACTAACTTGTTTTCAAAGACAGTTACAGTTACTATGTTACCTTAGTTTGGTTCTGTAACGTTGTTTTGTGGGACATTTCTCTGTATTAAGTTGAGTGAAGGATCTGTGCAGTTAACAGACCATCAGATAGACACGTCAGACAAGTATCATATACATAAGTTATTGAAATGTTACATAAATAAAATGTTTAATTTAGAAAGAAAAAAGAAATCAAGGTTTGTATCGAACCGTGGGTCAAAAATCGTGAGTTTGGTGTATCGTTACAGCCCGAGTCGCTAGTCAAAGCAGGGTGACAACAGACATGGAGGCGACTCAGGGGAGCTAGGCGAGCACATCGTTGCTAGGGCCTTTGAACGGCAAGTTCTTCTCTTCTTAATGTATTCAATTGATTAGTCATGTAATACAATTTTGTAATGTCCTAGAATTTGAATTCTTTATTTGGGTACCTTTAGCAGATATGAGATTAAAATGCGATTAATTAGATTAATTAATTACAAATCCTGTGATTAATTAGATTAATTTTTTTAATCGCCTGACAGCCCTAATAGAAAGTTAGAAACACTGCTGCAACTAAAAAAGCAATTCTATTTACATTATCTAGGAAATACATAATCCCGAAATAAAATCTTAAAAATAGAAAGTTCGAGGCAGGCTGTGTGGATCAGGAGTCTTGTGTATCCCCCAGGCTCAGGCACGAATGCAAGAGTCATCTCAGAAAGTGAATCTGCTTCGCTTGGCCCTGGAGAACCGTTTAAGTGAGCTGCCTCAGGACCATCCCCAACGTACTGCCATTAAGGAGGAACTGGCATTGGGAACCTCACCTTCCTATGGCACGCCGAAGAAGCGATCTAACGCCTCATCCCCTTCTTCTTCTTCCTCTTTCTTCAGACCAACCAGTCTAACAGGTCACTACTAAGATATCCCAACATATATTCAATTTCTTTTCCTTACATGTCTGATCTGATCTCTAGAACATTTGCTTTTTCCCCCCTTAAGCAAATTACTGTTTGCCATTTAACTTTAGATGGACTGAATTGATCAAAGAAATGCTCTTCCTGCTTCTCAGGCTGGTTGGAAGTAAGTTTGAAGGGCTGCCAAGACCTGTTGGAGTCTGTTCCGGACCGTGGTCTCGTGGCCAGTGTCTCGGCCTCCTCTGGAAGCCTCTCAGATGGGAAGTCTCTAAAGGTCAGAAGCGGCCTCTCAGGACGCAGTGTTAATGGCAAGACAACCAAGGCTGATGATCTGTCCTGTAAGTCACCACTCTGATACTGTTTTACTTCTGTGTACTCAGATGGTATTCATTTGTCTGCTTGTTTCTGCCTATTTCTGGTTCGAGTTTCTAAGGCTGGAATTTACTATATAGGAACTTATGTAGGATCCAATAATGTAAATTTTAAAAGAGTAGGTTGGGTTTCAGAAGTGTATGTATGTGTGTATGTGTATGTAGTTGTATTTGCTTCAGAGTGAGGACCGTCAAAACAACTTTAAAGGGTTGTTTTAAGGACCTGTTTGAAGGTTGGGATATGAGTTATTATCACAATGTCTCTGATATTTCTATCTAAAGGGTAGGGCTGGGAGAAAAAATACTTGGTTGGCAGTGGCGTCTAGATGGGTGTTGTGTGTCAAAGAACATCCACATAAATACCACCACCACATTGCATTGTAACGAGATGATCAATAACATTCAGTTCCCCTATCATTGGTTTTAATGTTTTGGCTGATCGGAATACATTTCTAACCACAAAGTACAGCAATAAAAATAAATAAATAGATCAGCCATGTTGCCCTTTGCATCTTGACTGATGTCTAATTGTAGCATCTCATCATGGAGATATTACAGTTGCATCCCAATATATACACAAAAACCATGCAGTCGTTTGAGTAGTTTTATGAGTATAGAGCAATGTCTGCAGAACTCTCCCTCTGGCTAAATTCACGTTATAACAATATAATGTGATGTTATGATGACATATGACATTATGACATTCTCGTTATTACTAGATATCAAATAAAACCACCCTGCAACATAATTTTCTCTGTGTTTACAATTTTCCACTGGCTGCTTTTGGCAGCTTATACTGTATTTTTCTCGAGTGAACATAGAGCTATAGCGGTCTTTATGAGTCAGTGCCTGTCTCAGTGTGTATCTCTGTGTTTGTGTCTCAGCGGAGGTAAGCGTTGTGCTGAAGGTGGACAACAGGATAGTGGGCCGCACGCACTGGAGACAGCTGGGCACAGAGGCCTGGGGCCAGAGCTTCACCATTGCACTGGAACGGGTCAGTGGCTTTGACATCAACAAGCAACTCAATTACAACTGAGCCGAAACTGCATTTTTCACATGGTTACTCCACTAACCTGCTCTATAAGATGAAAACAGGCATACTAAGTTACAGTCCGTTGATGTTATATAGCAGTATTACGATGAATTAACTTCAAAAGAGGGATCTTTCAAATGAAAAAAGTGTTTAAAATATTCCCCTCTACAAGGGGAGGGTAAAAACAGTATTTCATGTTATCACAGATAGATGTTGATGGTTCTGTAGTCCGTGGTGTATTTTCAGAATTATAGGCGAATTTGATTACTGTGTAAAAGGAAACTGTTTACAAAAATATTAGCAGTATTATATATTTTCAGCAACTAAAATTATATCATCTGGATCAGTGAGTTTTAATCTGGACCGATGTTTACAACAAATAGTGCCAAAAACCATTGGCCCTATTCAGCTGGTCTAAAGCGCATGGTGCAAATGCATTAAGTGTGTCCAAGTTTTTTTTCGCTAAGTGGACTGTGGACTGTAAGGCACACGGTGCAGAGGGGCTGTACTTGATTTAGTCATGGGTGTGTTTTAGGTGTCACATAAATTCAACCAATCTGAGTGGCTTCTCCCATGTCCTTTAAGAGCCTGGCGCGTCAGGACCTGGGGCATTTGAAATGAGTGGCACTGGTCTTCACTGAGGGACAGGGATGTGGTCCTCTGCTGCTGGACCCTCATATGGGACGGGTCATAAAAAGTATCAACCTGATCAATAACGGGTGGGATGAGATGGGAAGAATACATCTTTAATGAGGAAAACACTGATGACATTACCTGCAGCGATCCTCCAGCAGCAGAAACCATATGTGTATTTCTACATTAACATGCACGTGTGTGCACGAGGTACAGCTGATTGACTTCTTTGATTATTTAAATCTCCTGACTCGCCGACAGCCTCGATTAGTATTTAATGTTAATTGATGTTCTGTGCTCTTCTACACATAGAAAGGTCACACATAGTCCAGATTCATACAGTAAAATAGTTGTTGGAGGAGTGAAGCAGCTTGCTTTGATAAATCCTGAGATCCTGTCTTTATTTTAGAAACTAAAAGTTTAATTCTGTTTTCTTTGGAGAGTTTATAACAACAGCTTTTAGTTTTGTTGATTAAATGTTCCACCATATTCGTTACAGTAGATGACCGCGAGTGAAAATGAAATAACATCAGACAACATAAAATCAGAATGTAAGCACTGTGTAAAACCATGAGTGCAGACATATCTTACTATCTGAATGATGCATGCTTTAAATAGCAGGGAACAAACTGCACTTTTGACTTCAGACTAGCTTTCTGTTGGACTATGGTGCTGTCCCTTTCTGCTGCCCCAAGAAAGCAATCTACCATCAGTGCAACTGACCACACCTCACTTTAGACCAACATGCCTCGGGGCAAACAGGCAGTGCCAGGTACATTTGCTATTTACACAGTGTGGTTGCTGGGCGTGAACATGACAACTGTGTCGGCCTGAAACTACTGAATATCACTTTGTGACAGATGTAAGATGGAGCCTTATGTGTTACAATATTACTGGATGCAGAGAAAATATTGAACTGTATAGCTTTAACTTTCAGCAGAGCACTGCAAGCAATTACAAACATCCCTTTCATCTGAACTGATCCGCTAGTTCATATACACCAAGATGTTACAGGTGTCGCTTTTTTAAGTAGTTCTGCTCAGGAAGATCTTAAAAGATGATCCAGTTTTTACTAAATTCATAAAGGTGAACATTTTAATAACATAATGAAAATGTTCAACTTATTTTTGTGTTGGGACAAAGACAGAAAAGAACCAAACAACCATTTTTACTGTCCAAAGGTAGAATTATCTGTATCAAAGATATATGGATGATCTTAACAACTGGTTGTTGGTACGATCTTAAATATGTTTTATATGTTTATATCTGTGAATGTGTTGTCCAGTAAGTAACAAGAAGCTGCAGTAAAGAAATGACATGAAAAAACAAACAACAGATTTGATGGATTCAAATCAAGATTCTTATGTATATTGATAAGTGTTGTCCTGTCTGATATTTTGTTAAGTTTTCAAAAAAACAAACTCTATTAGTATGAACCTCAAGAATCTAGTATTGTTCTGGCTGCAGTTTACATTGTGTGTATCATGTTTTTAACAAGAGGGTATAAAGTTTCGTTTAGCATCACCATTTCTAGCCCATACATTTTTAAAAAGCAGGTAGTTCTGTGTGCTTGATGGAAGCTGACAGAAGTCTTGCAGGGCTCGGGTTCAGAAACATCCTGACATCCTGAACGAATTAAAGTACTGTTTATTTGATAACCTGGCCCTGTCTGGAAGAAAAACTGCCACAAACTGTTGATTACTAATTACTGAAGTGACATTCCCTCTTCCTGTTGGATAATTTATTGTCAAATGTCCTCTCAGTAACCGCTAATGGTGAACATCTGTTAAGAGAACAATAGCACAGACCCTGACATCTTGTCCGTCACCGAGTCAGAATGGCCAAGTATGTCTTTGATACTCTGTCAGCCTCCTACTGCTCTCTGTACCCTGTAATCCCACTGCTAATCCTCTGACATTTGCTCTAATCTGGTTTCACCCACTCATGCCCAGCATCCCTGTTTAAGACTTGGCCTCTAATGTTGCATTTAACACCCAAGCTCTCATTCTCTCTGCAAGCCTTGACAAATTCAATGATTTTACCCATACAGGCCAGTGCACTAGTAATGTGGGGTGCTACACAGTCTGTAACAGTTGTATAATGTCTTTTGGAGCTCAAGTCTAAGAAAATAACCTTGATAATCTGGTCAAATGTACTTTTTCTTTTAAATGAGACTATAAACACCGATGTATGTATGTATGTGTTTGTTAATCCAGTCCAGGGAGCTGGAAATCAATGTGTACTGGAGAGACTGGCGAGCGTTAAGTGGGGTGAAGTTCCTTCGGCTGGAGGACTTCTTGGATAACCGCAGGCATGGCATGTGTCTTCAGCTGGAGCCTCAGGGCATCCTCTTCATGGAGGTTCTCACTTTCATATCAGCCTGTTTATTATTCAGTTAGACATGTGCACCAAACTACAGCAACATATTGTACCTGCATTTGTCATATAAATTCATGTTTTGGTTTTGATATCATCGTTATTGTTACACCATAAAGTTTAAGTTGTAGTCACTGTCCATTATAATGTTTCTTTTTCTCTATTATTAGACCAAGCAGCTGTAAGATTGGTGTTAATATTAGTGAATAAAATAATCCCATGAAGTACATTTTTCTGTCCCAATGACACAGTTCAATGTATGAAGCATAAGCAGCTCCTCTGTTCATTTCCAGGTTACATTCATCAATCCTGTCATTGAGCGACGCTCCAAACTTCAGAGGCAGAGAAGAATTTTCCCCAAAGAAAAAGGTAATGTAATTTATTTCTTCAGATATTAATGTTCCTTTCCTTCTTCCTATTCCCCTCTTTCCAGCACCCTTGCTTGGACCACACCCATTTTTGAACTCAGATTTCATTTTGATCTCAACTACACACTTGTCAAGTATTGAACCGCATCTTGTTGTCCACAGTTGTTACATTATTGCACTGACAAAAGCAAGCGAAATAGTCAGAATTGTCACTACATTAAGTCTCCAGGACCACATTCAGCTATGATGACCCACACACAGACACTCACAAGGTAACAATAACAGCCAGCTGGTAAAGATGTCAGTGATGATACTAAGATGTATTTCCATCATGCACCTTGATGTAGGAGCGATACAGTAGTCCTTGTGACCAGGCAGCTTCATACTACCAACAAATGTCTCATCATCAATTAATCACTGGAGACCAGACATGAAGCCATAATTTGACTTGTCCAAGTAAAAGGTCACTTAGCTAAGTGAGAGACTGATTTCTTTTGAAGTGTATTTTTCTTTTCTCACTACTTGCATGTCAAAACCTGAAGTATTATTCTGAGATTTGATGTCTTTGATTTGTTTCCCTTTCTCCTCACAGGGAAGGACTTCCTGCGTGCTGCCCAGATGAACATGAACTTTGCCACTTGGGGCCGTTTGATGATGACCATCCTTCCTCCCTGCAGCTCTCTGGAGCCCATGAGCCCTCCATTAGCAGGCCCTAACACTGGCTCCTCATCATCGCCCACTTGTCCAACAGGGTAAGTCTCTGTGGCGTCTGTAGACACTGTGACCCAGAAACATCTCATCTGTGAAAGAGCTGTTACAAAAGTGAGCTATTCAATTCTCTGCTTAGCTTGCCACAGAGACTTGAGGCTATTTTTCCACCCACTCATGATATCTGAGACTAGAGAGAATGTGACTTAAGTGGAGGGCTGACAGCAGCATGATCACTGACCTGCATTCAGAGTTACGACAAGTTAGACATAGTGGTTGTATATTAACAGTGTGTGAGAATATAGAAATGAGCATTATTGAAGGATAACAGTGGAGATATTCTACATTTGTATTATTGTGAACAAATCCCATGCACAGACCCAAACCAGTGACTGTGACCTACTAACAAGTACTGCTTTCTAAGAACTGACAAAAAACAAAAATTATTAAAAACACTGATTACACTTAAAGGTATACTATGTAGGATTTTCCTTAAAAAAACACAATGTACAGAGTCACACAAAAATAATCTCTCTCAATCATCACTTACGACCTACCAGTAGTGTGTGCCAGTTAGGGATGTCCCGATCCGATCTGTAGGATCGGGATCGGGCCGGTCTGGGCATTTTTCCGCTGATCGGAA
>CAEMYA010000029.1:1077494-1088071 GCA_903131615.1 Diplodus sargus
GTGTGTGTGTGTGTGTGTGTGTGTGTGTGTGTGTGTGTGTGTGTGTGTGTGTGTGTGTGCGTGCGTGTGTCTGTGTCTGTGTGTGTGAAGCCTCGTCTGTGAAAGGAGAATCTTTGAAGTGATCAATGCCTCACAACATCCTTTCCTGGTGAACCTGCACGGCTGCTTCCAGACTGCAGACCATGTGTGCTTTGTCATGGCCTACTCCCCTGGAGGAGACCTCATGACACACATTCACACCAACATCTTCGATGAGAAACAGGCCCGGTTAGCAGAAAATCACTCACTAAACTGTGACATAAGTGAAAATGTCCATTGACTTTAAGCAAAAATCCAGGGAGGTTTGTGTGAGTTCCATCTCTTTCTGCCTGCTTTCAGGTTTTATTCGTCCTGCGTGCTGCTCGGCCTGGAGTTTCTCCACGAAAACAAAATAGTTTACCGGTGAGCCCATCTCTTTCAGAAATAAATTCATACCTTGCTTCATGCTGGGAGCGTGTGATGTTATATGGTCTGTGTGTGTCTGACAGGGACCTGAAGCTGGATAATCTGCTAATGGATGCAGATGGTTTTGTCAGGATAGCAGACTTTGGCTTGTGCAAAGAAGGTAAGAAAATGACACATTTTATGTCATTTTCCAAACTTTTAAATGTGTTTTTAACTTTTCAGCACATGGCAATAAAGTAGAAGCACTCCTTTGCTGTCTGCGTCAGTGTAAAATGTTCCACATCATTGTCAGTAGAAATGTTTGTCAGGATTTCGTGTGCGTAGGCCTGGAAAATTAAAACCTGTTCTTATGACAGCATCCTGTGACTTACATGACTGACAGAGTGTACTCAGTGTTACATGTGTCTGCAGTGATATCTGAATAAGGCTGTACTGTGTGTAGGTATGGGCCACGGGGATCGCACCTCAACATTCTGTGGCACTCCAGAGTTTCTGGCCCCAGAGGTGCTGACAGACAACAACTACACCCGCAGTGTTGACTGGTGGGGGCTGGGGGTCCTCATCTATGAGATGCTGGTGGGGGAGGTTAGTATAAATCGACAAAGCAAAGGCAAAGCAGACAGCTGTTCAGAAAAAATGACATCCGTGTCCCCAGCTTCTATAGTTTCAATTGTGGACTTTTAAACTTCAACTGATTTCTATCAGCTTGAGGGTGAGTCTATATGACTTCTCATTTTTTGGTGGAAAAGCTCCTTTAAGAAAGACTTTAATAACTGTGAACCTATCCTTTAAAATGCACAAAGTACAAGTTTAGGTAAGATTCACAGAGAAGTTTGAAGTTTGTGCTGCTCTCTCTTCTCTTATAGTCTCCTTTCCCGGGTGATGATGAGGAAGAGGTGTTCGACAGCATTGTCAACGATGACGTGCGCTACCCTCGCTTCCTTTCTCCAGAGTCTGTGTCCCTCATGCAAAAGGTTTGCTTGTTATCATTTGGGTGGGAATTCTCCCAGGGGATTTCTTATTTCATATTAGGCGACAAAATCACAGTCATGTTAAAACACCACTGACTTCAGTCGTCATTTGATTAAATCATGTCGTGCGTTACGTAATGTGAGGGTTGTGTGTCCCAATGTAGTGACTCCCCTCCACTGCTCTCACTGTGTTCTAGCTGCTGCAGAAGAATCCTGAGATGAGGCTTGGAGCAGGGGAGGAGGATGCTGAGGCGATCAAAAGACACACATTCTTTCAGGTCATTATCCAGCCAGGTGCTACTGGCCAACTTACACTCTCTCCTCCTCACTGTGAAACATTAGAACTCTCTGACTGACCGCTCTTTAGGGCTTCAACTCAAACCAGCACAAGAGAAACATTTTATTTAGCTCTTTCTTTATTTCAGACAGTCAGCATCTCTTGTTGCCCTGCAGAGACGAAGAAGAATAGTTCAGCTCAACTGTGACAACACGTCTTTATTCAGAGATGAGAAGAATATTCACTGTTGTGTAATGTCTAGTGGCAAAGTTCTGTGTGAGACCAAAATACTCGACAAAGAATGGAACAAAATCATATAACATTTAACTTGCCCACTTTCACTGATCATTTTGTTGAATTATTCATGTCCAGTTAATGTGTACAATGCGGCAGTTTGAAGTTTCAGTGGTGTGGTAGTGAGGGAAATCTAATGACAGGGAAGCGGTTGGTAGATCGACTGAAGAGTGAGCGATGACTTGAACGCCTCTTTTTGGTATCTTAAATGTGCTATTGTACTTCTGTGATGCTCTGTCTGGTCAGCACATTTTCTCCACCACAGAGTCTTTATTTATTATAGAAGGAAAAGCACATAATTAATATCTTTAAAGCTGGAGTTGGTAAGATTGGAGAAACCAGCAAGAGCAGCCAAAAATATCCCACCTCCTCCCTTCAGAGGCGCTTCACACGACCACTGCCTGACCACACAGAGACACAGATGGCTCTGTAGCTTTCGCTGGCCAGCTGGGAGATGTTTTTCAGTGGTTATGTTACTATATTTAATGAGCTCTCCTAGATTTCTTTTCTCAACACAAATAAAAATAACAGTTATGAACACATCTCAGTCAGAAAATTCTTCCCAACAGACAGGTCGCATATCCAATAAATTCATGCTGCCGGTTGAAACAATTGGATTGGCTTGTTAGACTACTGCACAGCCACAGGCACCACTTTTTCCTTTATTGTCAGAGTATATTATTTATTGCCTTTGGGATTTATAGAGATTTTCTACAACTCTGACAAAAAATGCTTCAGAATAACTTCCCAAGGTAACAGGTAGCACATCCAGCATGTTGAATCTAGCTCATGACAGTTTTTTTGTCAAGTCTGATCATCTTTTTTGTGGGACTGCTGCTGTCCAACAACCCACTGTCTGTCAGCAGGCCATGGACTGGGACGCTCTCCTGGCCAAAAAGATGAAACCTCCCTTCCTGCCGGTCATCAAAGCACCGAAGGACGTCAGTAACTTTGACGAGGAGTTCACGCGCCTCAAGCCAGTCCTCACCCTCCCACGAACACCCTGCGTCCTCACCGCCGAGCAGCAAGAAGTCTTTGCTGACTTTGACTTCTCCTTCATGAGTTGACCGATGGGATGTTTTGTGACGCGAAGCACCAGTTCAAACCTACTTTTATTTGCCACACAACCTTTGATTCAACAGAAGCAGAGCAACTGCTGTCCTGCCTTTTTCACACAGTTCCACATTTCCAGCTGCACATCATCTCTGTGGACTGTTTAGGAGCATAATCAGCCGAGCTTCAGCCGTCACACTTCACTGACACACGTGAAGTCTTGCTGGGTCTGATTTCATGATATATTTTCACGTGTCTTGTCCTGCCAAATTTATTTTGAAATGTTGAATGAAGTTAGATCACAGATTTAGTGTTCACACTCTGGCCAGCGCAATAATGAGTTTTTGATAATACATTTATATTTTTACAAATGGCCATTGTGCTTGTGATATTCCAAACATCAGCGCTGCCTCTCAACCCAAAGTCTATTGTAAATATTTGTAATCTTAATGAAGAGACTTTCTGCCAGTTACTATAACCATTCTACTTCCATTTGTTGTTTGTTGGGATGTAATATACTGAAAATATCCAAATTGTTAATTTAAGTTCCTTCATTTCTCATTCAGTACAACTATATCTGGATTTTTTTTACTATCGTGAAGATTATGCTTATACTGAACAAACCAGCCTGTATGTAAAGCGTACTACATGAAGAAACATATGAATGAATAAATGTATATCTGCTGGACTCTACTGAAAGACCAGGAACTCTTCATGAAACATTGATTGATTTATTACGCAGTCATTTCAAAGTAGTAAAAAACATTGCATGACAGTATTGCATATAATTCAGAAGTACGCAACATGAATTAAATGTTAATTCATAGAAACCAGAGCACTCACTGACAATGACTCAGTCCAGCTGGAGGTAATCTACATGTTGTCCAACACAACTACCACATTTATTGCTTTCTGACAAGGTTACAATTGCACAAGGAGAAGCACTAATGGAAATACCAAACAATGTATTGCACTCAACCTGTTTATTCCTCCAGTCACTCATTAAAACAGTCGTACAAAAATCTAAAGACATTTTCTGCTCCAAAATAGTTTAAAAATGATATACAATATAAAATAGCTTGAAATGCTGTCCTTTGAAAGTCAAAGCATCCTGTACATTGTGGATTATATGATCGGAACAATACAGTTTTTCACACCATCATATTTCAAAATATTATGATATTAGCAAAATTGTCATTTGTCATTCTCTCACTTCAACTAACTAAATTAAATTACATTTGAAGCAAGTGGACCCTGTACACCCTCTG
The DNA here is from genome assembly GCA_903131615.1 of Diplodus sargus. Taxonomy (NCBI): domain Eukaryota; kingdom Metazoa; phylum Chordata; class Actinopteri; order Spariformes; family Sparidae; genus Diplodus; species Diplodus sargus. The sequence goes on from CAEMYA010000029.1 coordinate 1,081,802, forward strand.
TGCAGAATAAATATGACTCATGAATTAATCACATGAAACAAGAACAGAATGAAAGTGTCTACACTAAAACCACAGATGTACCAATTTCTTAAAAAAACATCTCCAAACGTGTTCATCGGGATTTGACGGGGAAACCATAGCAACCGTGGATCTAGTTCATCTACACATGCACCTTAAACGAGTATATTTAATAAGATGTTTGACGATAATAATAGTAAACTTTACAGTTCATTAACAGTCAGGTTTACCATGTGTCATGGTGCGTCACACATGTACTTACTGCCATATTTGATTTAGTGAAGGATGCTGGAGAGGGTCAGGTGTGAGGTGAATACATAAACAAAGACCAGCTTCACTCAGAGCCTTAAAGTTGGACAGTAAAGTGCCTTCAGACACTGTGGAGATACTTGAATGGTTGTAAACAATTGATAGAATAAGGGCTGTAGTGCTGGTAACCTGCTGTCTGTACAGAGATGCTAACTACGAGTAGGTCTCTCATTCTAGGGACAACAAGACAACTTTTAGTCTGTCCAGAGCCGCAAACCAACAGGACATATAGGGGTGCTTTCTATGAAGACTCTATATTGCCTTATAGGAGCAGTCATGGTGTATTGTAATACATTCATAATGCTTTATGACTACACTCACAAACAGACATAATGCTTTCTGATGCAATATATCATCAGTCATGAGACATTATTAATGTGACTTATAAGGAATTACAAATGTCTTATGGAAGCTCTTGACTAGTCAAACTAGAGGTTTACTGATGTGGCTTTTAATACATTATGACTACCAACACACACCTATACAGTCAATTGAAGTAAGAACGAGTTCAGTGTTCAGTCGAGTGAACTTCATATTGATGATGACTTCAACTTTTGGTTAACTGAAGATTTTCAATCATTAATTTCATTCCTTTTCTAACAATGACAGAAAAATCTGAAGTCCGTCACAGATTATAACACTGGGAGCAATCTACTGTTAGAAGTAGTAATTCATACGCAAAACTGTCTCCAGGACATAAGGTAAGATAAGTCACAGCCATGAGAAGTTGTCTGTCTGAAGCAAAGACACAAAATCTAATGACAACGGCCTCTGCAGCAGTCTGCCCTGATGTTTGAAACACGCCCCGGCGAGCCCACAGATTAAGTCCATGCAGACAGGGAACATGGTTTGCATTCAGGCCACTGCAGGAAGAGCAAATTCAATTTCATTTCTTGTCAATGGTTTGTTCATATTTTAAATGTAATTGTTTACTCGTGTAAAACTGCCCGATGAGGCAAAATGGCTGCAATGTTTTAATGCCCTCTGCTGTCACTGCAGGAAAAAAAAATCATCTGTTTCGTGTGGTGTTGACATGAAAAGTGATTAGGTGGTCAGTGTCTCTCTTCATCTTTTCTCTCCATGCCCTTATTCTAACGCAAACTCTGCTGTTAATAAAGTGCATCAAAAAGCACTGTGTTTATGAGTGTAGTCATAAAGCATTATGACTGCATCAAAACACACTTTGAATGCCCCCATAACAAGACAACATAAGCCCAACATAAGCCAGTGCAGGTGCTGAACCAACAGGAGAGATGTTAAAGAAGGGAAATGTTATGGCACAACACCAGTGCCTCTACAAAAGTAAACTGCACACAGGGATAGTTAATAGTTTGTGGTCAAGTGTGTGTGATCAACAGATCCAGAAAAGTTCTTAATGAGTGAAATCCAGTCTTTTCAGTCTGTTGATACTTGGTGTTTGTTGTCAGACTTGGTCGCTGCCCTCCCTGAAGTACACCTGTTCCCACACCACTGTGCCCCACACGCAGAAGAAACCCCAAAGGTTGTGGAAGGTGCCACGGTCGAAGGGGTTTTCATCAGCGCCGCAGTGCTTGAGGTAGGAGATGCGGTGGCGCGACATGAACTCCCAGGTGGTGGTGTTGAGAGAAACCAGGTAGAGGTGGGAGCCGAGCAGGAGCAGCACGATCAGCGAGAGCAGAGCCAGCAGCACGGCCACGGCCAGCAGCACGCCGTTGGTATGAAGCCACAGCTGCCAGGTGGGCACGTAACTGAACCCCGTCCTGAGTAGACAAGAAAGAAGAGATCCGTGAAGGTTTTGGAGCTGCATAAATCTCCCAGCAGTGGTGATTGGTGACGGTGGTGAACTCACCAGGCAATGTGCAGTCCCCACAGCAGCACCAGCAGCTGGACAGCCAGATAAAGCACAAACCAGCGGTGGTTCTTCTCACCAACACAGTTTTCAATCCAGGGGCAGTGATGGTCGTAACGCCGGACACAGTGCTGACACGTCTGGCAGTGCTTTGATCTCATTGGCTGCTGCTTGGAATAAAGATGAACAAATGTGAGAGGACACAGATACAAAATATCAGGGGTAGACCCGATTATAGGCCCTGGTCAATTATCAGAATAGGTGATGCTTTTTGTCACATTATCAATAAAGTGAAGAAATCTTAAATAGTGCTCCTTTGGCCTTGATGCAGCGTCCTTTCACACAATGTTCTGCCCACAACACTGTCTGATTTGTAACACATCACAATTACTAGCCTATAAACAGTAAATAATGTTAATCGGCCAAGTAACCAGTAACTAAATAAATCAAATGAATGTAGTGGAGAGGTATAAAGTAGCAGAAAAAGGAAAATCTCAAGTAAACCAACCTGAAAATTGTACATAAGAACAGTGCTTGGACAAATTGCAATTTTGACACAAAGATGCTTAGTTTTTACTGAATATTGTTTCCAAATACAGGTTTTCAGTCTCGCTGATTTCTAATAATCGGTATTGGCCCAGAAAAAGCCAAATCGGTCAACTCATAAAAATATATTTCGAATAACATTCAAACTTTGTGGACAGCTAGCATTACGTTTAAAGCTGTTGTAGGGCTAGCCGACAAGCTCTTAACCCCTCAAGGAACACCGTTCCAACATAGGAACACCCTTCACTAAACAAACACCCTTCGTAAAAACAAATAGTTTTTAAGCATCTGATCTTAACAATATATACTCACTGTTGGAAAGCTGAGACTGTCATGATTATTTTAAGCCCAAAAAAGTTATTTCCAGACCATGTAATAGCCTTCTAAACTCACCATGACACAACATTAGAAAGAGCCCTCTACCGCAAGAAGCAAGAATGCCTACATACCTTCGGAGCGTTAACTTTTTCCACAGTTACAACGTCATGCCACAATTTTTTTTTCATAGTTCGCCAAGAGTCCATAGAATGGGAATATTCATGTCATGTTGCCCAAAACTAGCTACAAGTGTCGAACAAGCAATAAACCCCAGGGTCTTAGCTTTCATTTGAGACCAAGATTATGTTTCTAGGTAAAGGGGTTCTCAAGTTATAAGCCTTTGAATCTCAGTAGGTGCTCTTGGAAAGAAAGGACCCAAGCAAAATGCACAGACATGCCTTTAAAATTTTTTTTGTGAAAAATCATTTCTTTAGTCTTTTTTTACTTCAGATTTTGAGTGTAGCAAGCTGAGACCTGTGGCTATGGCCTAATTGTGTCTGCTGTGTCCATAGACATACCTGAACCCTTATATCTTAGTCAGTTTATTGACATTTGAATTGGACGGAAACCAAAACCTGTTCCAACCTCTGTAACTCTGTGTCAGCATGTCATAGAATCAATCTTCTAGAAAAAAAACTTGAGGATGTTAACTTTCCAATGGTACCAAGCACATCCCTGAGTATCAAACTATGTGGGAGCTGTCATGCTTTTAATTTCGCTATGTCGTTTTGGACAAAGAACCTTAAAATGGGGGCGTTCATTTTAATATATCATCACAAAAACTTTAGACTTTATCGCGATACACAATATATACCTGTACCTACACATGCTCAGACTGGGAGACAAAATCAAATATTACAATATTTTAGACCAAATACCTCGATATAGATGTTGTGACTTTATTGTTGGGTAAGAACTGTGACTTTGACTAATGAGCTTTTTAATCAATAATTATCAGTAATGTGGATATAATGACTAACTGGTTTAAGACAAGCATTAGAACAAGTAGAGCTCATAAAATTACCTCTTTACTGTAATAAGCCTTCAAAACCAGGAAAAGATAACACTTGTGACATAATGATATCTAAAATCTATGATATATATACACTCTAAAGTCTCATCAAGGCAACTATATAATAATGAAATACTGCCCTGTCGTTTTGACACTGTTTAACAGCCAGGCTGGATTGGAGCCAGTGTCCACTGTTCTGTAATGCTCATTTTGACAAGCGGTGTGAAAATAATAGCTGCTGTTGTTCATCAGCCTGGAAAAACTAGTTGCAATGAGACTTCTGAGGCTTCAGACCTTCACTGAGCAGAAGCAGCACAGGATGTCCCAATGGAGAATCTGTGCAACTGTTATGGTGCTTCTCTTCCCTGTACTCTCTGTCTTGGGAAAACAGCCATGTTAACCATCTGTTAAGTCACAGAGAGCAACAGAACATCCAGGGAGCCGGAGATGTCTCAACTCTGTGTTCACAGCAGGACAGAGCTGCACGCAAATACAAACACGAGCTTTTAAAGACGGCATCTAGATAATCTTCAGTTGTGATGTTTCAAACACAGAGTGTATAAAGACATGGAAGTAGCCTCTGTGTCTCTATGACAGTCATCCAGAGGTTTCTAGAGAGCCCATATGAAGCTCAGTGTGACGGCTCACTGAGTCCACCTGAATCCCTGCTAATCCAAAAATGGGCAAAAAGGTGGAATAAAATTTTAAGTCTTAGTTTTAATCTTAATGAGCGAGCTATATAAGAATTCACCCGCCATACAGTTGTCATGAGAGAATAAATTAGGTTTAGATACTAAAACCGTTTTTTTGTGCTAGCTGTAAATATGTTTGTTTCTGCAGTAAAGCTGGACTTCTTCACATGAGCTCTTATGGGGAACACCTCGCCGTTAGAGGAACTTCACTTCTTTGTACTTAGCATTGGCTTCTTTTTTAAGCCCTGGTTTTGAACAGAAAAACACTTCCCTTCAGTTTATTTGCTGCTGTTGTGTAGTAAAATGTTTGGTTTTGGAACAACTTTTATGCCATCCATCCATTTAGAGTGGAAGCTCAAGCCTGACTGGTACAAGATGCACCTGATATACAGGTGATTAGAGGTTAATTCTATAGGAGCAATACACTTTTCACACAAGGAGTATTTACATTAAATTTACACACTGTGAAATGTAGTTTAAAGCTATGAGTAGACCTTAAGTTATCATTTTTCTGTCAAAATGTGTGTGGCTTTAGTTCTTTAGGCTGAGGTTGAAATAATGACCTGTGCATAAACAAAGCTTTTCCCAACTGCTTTTCATCAAACATAAATCTTACAGAGTCAGAGAACATGAGATCTGGATCAGATTTGGTTTGTGTTGCATTAGTCTGTAAAAAGACCTGTCAATCAATTTAAGAGTCATACCAGCTTCCTGTGCTCTAATTTTCATAGTAGGGTTAGACCTTTTATTAGGCTTACATGTTACAGAAGGTGAAATGCAGACATACAATCACCTCCTGTATACAGCTGTAAACATGTGACCTGACCGCTTAAACACCTCCTGTATCATATGCTGGTTTGTGTTCACTGGAGGTTGTACAGGTGTGTGACCCAGAACTGGGCTGCTTGGCAACCCATCTGTTATTCTATACCACTGAGGGATCCTACAACTACTGTAGAACTGCAAGTGTCACATTTCAGTCTGAGAGCTACACTGGCACCACAGATGACAAACACCATGTCCACAGACAGCCAGTCAATCAAAAGGCTCGCTACTACATCTGATGGTCTTCTCAAGATCTGTCTCTGTTGCCACTTACATTATCACTCAAACTCACGTTTCACCAAATATCTTGTTATTGTTGGTTGACTATTGGTACTTTCACAAAATATGAACACATGAGATTTTTTATCAATAATCACCAGTAATAAGGATATAATGACCACATGGGTAAAATATTAGAACAAATAGAACAGTCAGGTAAGTTCAGAAAATGAAATCACTTTACTGTAATGCAGCTTTTAAAACCAGGGAAACAACATTTCCTACATATCACTGTATAACATATCCAGAATCTAAGTCCATATATACTATCATATCATAATCATCAGCTATAAAGTCAATATATTGCCATGCCCTGCTTGACAACTGAGCACACACTGTCCACCATCTGCAGGATTTAGTTTGAAGTTGAGGTCAAGAAGTATGAAATCAAGCATAGAGCATAGTTTTTCTTTTTTCATTATTCTTGATTTGTTGCGAAAGTT
>CAEMYA010000029.1:1088082-1098665 GCA_903131615.1 Diplodus sargus
GTGTGGTGGGGTGCTTACCTGCAGCAGACAGTGGCCACAGCGGCGCTGCCGCAGGGACTTGGTGGTGGGTGGGATCATGTCCTGCTGCTCCTCAGTCACTCCCAGCGTGAACTGGCACAACACAAAACTGGTCAAACATACCAAGGCCCACTTTCGGTTCGAGATTTTACCTTTTTGTGTGCTTGTTTACATTCCTGCAAACATGACATCCCAATATTCCCACAGGCCTGATGTAAATATACTCTTCATCAGAACTTGTGTCTGGTATAGTATGGTATGGTAATTGCCAAATCTTTGAATAACTGGTTAACTAAGTGAGGCAGCCAAACATTACTGCACGCTCAACAATACAGTTAATAATTACATTAATCAACCTCCTCCTCATATTCCATAAGTTCCATTCCTGGCATACAGTACTGACTGCAAAACAGCGATGCATCAAATGGATGCAGCACCTGCAACACAATACACCTGCAAAGCCTGAAGAGGCAGTAAGAGATACTGTCAGCCGGAATCAATAAAGGTTTCTCAGGTCATAGAGACAATCCTTTTTTAAAGATAAATGTAAAGGAAATGGCCCCAAGACAACAAATCAAAGAGGAAAATGTTGTTTGGTAAATAACATTGTTTTCAGTAAATCATCTGAACTATCTTAACATCTTTTAACTTCACACAATTCTCCCAAAACGTGTCCCATGCATTTTAACCTGCAACATCTAGCAAACTGCCATTACTTATACTGACAACCAACCACACACGTGAGGAAGGAGATACACAGGAGGATCATATATTACCTGTAAATCGCTGTCATCGGACAGGATGAAGCCTGGGTCCATCAGGGAAACACCGAAATAGAGCAGCACCGACACCAGCACCAGCAGGACGAAGAGCACGGGCTGGACGAGCTGGCCTGTCTCCTCCTGCTTCCTCAGCTCTTCAACCACAACACACAACACATGAGACTATGCTTTACTTCTATAGTACACACTGGAGAGGTCCCGGGCCAGACTAGCTCCTGCCCGGACAAGTTTACTTTTCATACATCAGAACAATTAACAGTACAGCAGCTCAACATTAACACGCCATTCCACATAGTCTAGTTCTTAATTTCAGCCTACAGTTCCACGCAATGAAGTGCTATGCTGTGGCAGTCTTACCTGTATCATGTAGGAAGAGTATCAACGTTATGACCCATGTCAGAATCACATGAGCTGTTCTCACAAGAAACCCTGAACCGAACACATTTTTGAACATGGTCCTAGCATGTTAGAGCATCCATTGCATTCTTCAGACGGTCGGACTGACAGCTGTCACTGACAGGACAGTCGCTGTGTGGCGTTAGCTGCAGGCTGCTGTCAAACTGATATCCAGCGCGCAAAAACAAACCACGGAGGTTGACGTCAGCGCTCGTGAAGCATCAAGAGGCGTTGTGTCAGATCGTTCGTTGATGTTAACGTCGACAGAGCGCGAGCGGTTACCGTTAGGTTTGGACCGTGTTCGCTAGCCTGCGGTCCTCAGCATTTGTTTCGCGCGACTGAGCTGAAAATTAAGGTGCATTTAAGCACCACAGACATAATTAACATAATATCAAATTTAGGCGCATTATGTTGTATTGAACAACTACACTGAATGAGATTCCACAGCTAAAAACGCAATAGAAACTGGCTGCTTCGTTTACGGTTCAACTGCTAATATTTTGTTGTCGTCCGTGTACAGTCTCAGCTCAGTTGTGATTGGCCAGCCTCGGTCACAAGGAGAAGATCCAGGATAGGGTGGCCGGGAGGGACAGAAATGCTCGGGACTATCGTGCTCTGCTGTGTGACGTCATCGTCAACACGGGTTGATTTTCCTCAGCGGGTGTAAGCAGGCAAACTAGGGAGTGTGCGTGTCAGACCGACTCACAGCAATAAACATACATTTATTATAAGAATGACAAAAAGCCTATAGTGAACCCTGACTGCAGTTGATAACACAAACAATACTCATTACACTATGAGTACTAAAGGGTGTTGTTGATATCTGATTGTATGTATGACTCTGTAGGCACAGTCACTGGACTCAAAGGAACATATTTAAAGTGAAGCTAATGAAGCACTATACATTTGTCCCAGTAAATGCTGTTAGTGCTTCTTAAACTATTTTGCATGGAGGACCCCTAAGCTGACACAAATGCGACCAAGAACCCCCATTTGACAGGATTTTGTTGCATGGTTGATCCTCCTACTAAGAATTTTATTTTAAAATATTTTAGTAAAAGTGTATAAGAACCATGACCAAAATGGTCAAGAGCTGGTTCGACAGCTTTATTAAGGGGAAGGATTAAATCAATGTATACTTCTTCCTGCTCCTTTTCAGGTGTGTCATTATGGAATCGAATGTTATTTGTAACATACTTTTCATTTTATTATGCTTATTTGTTGGACTAATTTAACTTTTTGTTTTGTTTTCACGTGTCTGAAATACACTGAACAAAAATATAAACGCAACACTTTTGTTTTTGCTCCCATTTTTCATGAGCTGAACTCAAAGATCTGTAACATTTTCTATATACACACACAAAAGAACCATTTCTCTCAAATCTGTCTAAATCTGTGTTAGTGAGCACTTCTCCCTTGCCCAGATAATCCATCCCACCTCACAGGTGTGGCATATCAAGATGCTGATTAGACAGCATGATTATTGCACAGGTGTGCCTTAGCCTGCCACAATAAAAGGCCACTCAGAAATGTGCAGTTTTATCACACAGCACAATGCTACAGATGTTGCAAGTTTTGAGGGAGTGTGCAACTGGCATAATGACAGCAGGAGTGTCCACCAGAGCTGTTGCCCGTGAGTTGAATGTTCATTTCTCTACCATAAGCCGTCTCTAAAGGCGTTTAAGACAATTTGGCAGTACATCCAACCGGCCTCACAACCGCACACCACGTGTAACCACACCAGCCCAGGACCTCCACATCCAGCATGTTCACCTCTAAGCTTGTCTGAGACCAGCCACCCAGACAGCTGCTGCAACAATCGGCTTGCATAACCAAAGAATTTCTGCACAAACTGTCAGAAACCGTCTCAAGGAAGCTCATCTGCATGCTCGTCGTCCTCACTATACACCCAGTTAAGTGAATTTCTTTTAAAACTACCAAGAAGATTCTCATACATATAATGAACTGTCAAATGAATTGACTCTTAAAATTTGAAAGAGTAGAATGAATTTTCATAAAAAGACATCCGGAGGGGACACAAAGTGAGGTATTTGGATAAGAATTTTTTTATTTGTAAAAAAAAACAGTTTTTGTTTAAGTTCTTCTTCAACAAAGAGACAATAACATGAGATGAATGAATTGGCAACAAACTTCCGTGCTTTCTTGAACTGAAACATCCAAAAAACATCCATCCAGTGTTCTGTACTGGAATCTGTGCAGCCATCACCCGGTCCTTTATTAACAGAGACATGTCACTGAGCCTGCAGCTCTTTGGCCGTTTTTTCATCCAGAATGAAGGGAGATGGCAGTGTCTTCCCTCTCAGCAGTTTCTCCAGCCCCTGGCAGAGGGAGAGAGATGGAGGTTAAACTACAGCACTGTGTTCACCAAGAGTCAGTTAGGAAGGAATAATTCTCAAGATGAATCACTGAAATTGAAAGCAATGTGTTCAAAAGGTCAAAGTTTTGAGCTCAACGTTTCATATTAATCCGTGGGTACATTCATGTCCTCACCTCTCCAAAGTAGGAGACCAGCGGTGAAATCTCACACCGTGCTGCTGGACTGTCCCCGGCAGGTACACTGGGGAGAAAAACACACATTTTTAGATTTCAAGGACAGGTTCAGTTTTCAATCAACACTCACAAGCCCAGATGAAGGAATTTCAAACTAAAGACTGTACATTTGGAAAATATACACTTGATCACAGACCCCTATTTCTTTCTGTGTTATCCCTGTTCAGTGGATCTCAATGCCAGTTTGGATTGAAAACAAAGAAACTATCCTTAAATATCAAAGTAAACAGACCGTCGCATTATGTGATATATGTAGATGTACAATTGATGGATATGCTCAACAGGATGAGTACAAGTCTAACAGATTTCTGGTGTATGTGGTTTGATGTTATGGAGCTAGTGCTGGAACTATTTCCTGAGCGTGCACAGTGACTCCGAGGAGTCTTGTCACCTTGAGGTTGCCAGACAACCAGCAGACACTCAAGGAATTCACCACACCTGGCCATGAAATACCTCCAGCAGGTATCTCCCTGCTGGAAAACAAACCGCATAGACCAGCACCAAAACACAACATATGCTGGTTTTGCTAGAGTCTATGCAGTTTTTTCAGCAGGGCCCTCTCCATAAAACCAAAACTTGTCATTTTTTACATTTCCATTTATGTGCTCACCAAAAACATGTTAAACGTGCAATATATAAGATTTAGCAATCTGCTTAATCCACTCTCAAAACAAAAAGGAGGCAGCATATCAGACTAAAACACCAACTGCTGCCAACTGTACCAGCCGTTAGCTAGTTAGCTGAAGCACCAGCGAAGTGTAGGTGTTTACACTACTAGCACAGGATGTTTGGAAAAGAGCTAGCTTGTTAGCATGCTAACATGATTTTTTAACACAATACATATCAGAATGTCAAAACTGTTATTTCTTCACATTCTGATGATAATTGAGTTACATTTTTACTATTTCAACCAAAATTCTTACAACGCAGCTTTCAAAAAGTTAATTAGTGAGTTTTGGACAAAACCAGACTTGCTATTTCCTCTGTCTTCTGGGCCTAAACACCATGCCCACCTCCACCGTCCAAGGGTATGTGGTGTTGCATGGACAGCACTGTAAACCTGGGCTGGACTATGCAGAGTAAATTAATTGTATTTGATTTTCTTCCTTTTTCACAAATGTAAATGGCTCCACCTGTGCTTTTCCTGTCACCAATCAGAACGTCTGCTGTGAATGGTGTCTGTTCTGTTCCCCACCAACAAAGGGCCTGTTTATTTCAATTCTGAGCAGAGTTATTGTCTAAAATGACATCACCCTAGTAAGAACGCTGACAATGTCTACCAGTTTAATCATCAGATCATCAGCACTGCATCGGTTTTTTGACATCATCTGGTGCAGCAGAGTGTTTCTAAGAACATTTCCCTCTGACCTGGCTGTAGGAGGAAGGAGATTGCCATGTTCATCCAACAGCGTGGCTCCTGCAGCCGTGGCCCAGCGGCTGTGCTGCGCCAGCAGTGCGTTTCTGGCTGTGGTGGGGCTGTCGGTGGCCGCTCCATCAGCATTTTTCAGAGGGGAAAACTCATCCTCTCTCAACACCTCAAACACAACAAAGCTCCTTCCAAAGGCAGAACGGAAAGTACATTTGTTAACTTGCTGTAGAAACACGAGGGTAAGACTCTACATAATGTTATGTAGAGTAAAAACAGCAGATTTTAAAAACTGAAGACACAATACCTTGAGAATGGAAATACATCAAAAACAAATTTCTCCATCTTGATGCCGTTGGATTTGGTGGGTGTAACCTGATTGCCGCACCTGTCCACACATGGCACTTTCTTGACTGCAATGTGTTGTCTCAGTTGGTCTTTAAATTTCCTGAAGGATTAAAAAAATAAATAAGATTAATCCTCAAACAAAATGGGATATGCTTTGCATGGGTCACAATAAAAACACCAGCTTCAGGGTGTCTTTAACAAAAAAAACAATATTTCAGCGCTTCATTGTCAGATTGATCTCACTCGCTGTGCTTAGTGAAGACTCTTACTCTGCAACGTCTTGCAGGAAAGCCCTGGTAAAGAAGTGATTGCAGATGTTTCCAGCATTGAATATCAGCTCTCCTCCAGGTCCTCGGCGATTAGCTGTAATTCCTTGGATCTCGTTGTACTCCACCACCTGAGCAACACCTTGTACCCTGCAAACCACGCCCACTGGCTCAGTGGGATAGGCCTTCTCCACCACCTAACACAAGGAAACAGGTCGTTAAGTCGTTATATGGGCTTTCTTTTCTCCTGCTGGATATTTTTCTTTTTATCTAAATGCACAATGTCATTTCTGCCACTAGGGGTCTCTCAATCAAATCAAAAGGTGTAAGTTGCATGGGATCTAGGGAGTTTTTGTCTCCATTGTTAAACAACCCCCATTGATGATAAAAATAAATAAATATTCGAAAATAAAAACAGCTCCTTTTTGAGGGGGGGATATTTTGGGGGCTTTTGGCGCTCATCAGAACAGCTGATGAGGATAAAGAGAGAGGGGGTACCATGCAGCGAAGGGCCACATCTTGGAATTGAAATCAAGCCACGTGCTGGCACCCAGGTGAGCCATCAGGGAGCCCCAAACACAATGTTACCTCCAGTAAACTTGTGGATTTCTCTGGTTTGAACATCGTTGGAAACATTTGGGACAATGGAAGCACACAACTCAACAACAAATAAAAGAAAGGTCGAGTCTATGCAGAAATGTTTACATATTATATCTTTAATTCTTCCTTTGAGATGTATTGAGATGTACAAAAAATATTAAATCATTGGACTACTTTGAAGGGATGGCTTTGGTGTGGCTGGGACATAAAGGTGTGTTTGGCACACTGTCTGAAGAGAACCACAGTCCTGTCTGTTAAAACCAGCCAGTAGTTAGCAGAACCGATACGTCTGTTTTGAGAACTTGAATAGAAGTTGATCTCACTTGCTATTAGTGGTTTACATTAGCGATTGACATTATCTCACAACAGGGAATATTTAATATCATGCAAGTACTGAATCACACAGAGGTGCCTTGTTCTACTAACTGAAGACTTTAAATGAAACACACTGTGGTTGTTCACAGATTGAGACATTCATATGATCAGAGATGTGAAGCCTGGGCCTGTATGCTTCACTCTATTTGTTCAACAGTTGCTAACTGAATATAAGAGACTGGCTGCATCTTTTTAATATTTACCATTTCTATAACATAACTATTCTCTCTCTCAACTCCTCTCTGGTTAGTAATAACTGGAGAAGCCGCTTGGATGAGACCAGTTCAGCTGCCTACGATACAACACCTAGATTTACCATGACCTGGATGAGTGTGAACCTTCAACATTACAATATATCATATTACTCTACCTTGGCTCCACAGTCAGCCCCTTTGCTCACACAGAACCCGATGAACACTGGGTCGGCCATCTTGACCAGGATGTTGTCCACACAGTACACATGCAGGTACTCCACTCCCCTCTTCTTCATGTCCTCCAGCACATCGTTGTCCACCAACGCCTGGTACAGACCACCATTCCCATCTGACAGAGGGGGAAAGGTCTTGAATGACATGACTCATTAGCTCAAACTATCCACAACACACATCAGTGGCAATAGATGAAGCCGAAGAGAGTTCATGGATGTTTGTGTTTTCTGATGGAGTTGATGTGCACCTACCTGGGGCCATGGCTAGCTTTCCTTTACCCTGCATGATGATCTTATGATCATAGTCCAGTGCTGGGACCATCCTTTGCTCAAACATGACAATGTTTGATGGTTCCAGACCAAAGTAGTTGTTCTCCTTGAAGAACTTCTCAGTAGGCGCCAGAGTGAACTCACTGGTCATTATGTACCTGAGGAGTGGCAGCAGCACAGTCATGAGGTCTAAAGGTTAAAAATGTATATTCACATTTCACTTCTATGATCTTTATGACATTATTAATCTTAAAATGTCCTCATGCATAAAGCAAGCTAATGTCACCATTTCACCATAAACTAACTGGCATCATAATCATGTTGATTCTGGTACAGACCACGTACACTGTACGTGTCTTGTAACGAGTGAATGATGTCTCTGTCATTTGTTTCTGCTCTATGTAGCTTCAGTGAGAGGGCAGGATCACAGCGTTAAATACATGTTTACTTCAACTGAAGAGTTTTCAACACATCACATTATTGGTGCAAGCTGTGTCACTCTCTACACTCTCTAAAGCTTCCTCCTCCTCCTCCTCCTCTCTTTCATTCAGTCTCCCTTCTGATGGGCCACGGGCCCCTCGGACCATCTACCTCTCCTGGCTCCTGCTGCCTCACATACTGACTCCACCACTAGGCGATGCCTCGTCCTGCTCAGTCGTCTCCTGGATCCACACACTTTACATATTACCATTTGTATCTTTTTTACGTAGTTTTTTCCGTCCCCAGCTATTTCAGCTATTCAGGAGAATGCTGCAAAGCTGTTTTGCTGTGAAGCTACAGAAATGTTTTGTGGACTAGAAAAACTTCACCTGGCTTCCCAGCAGCATGGTGGGGAGGAGATGATGACTGAGTTTCATTTTTTGGGGGAACCGTTTCTTTAAAAAGGTGCAAACATATAATAATGAGTTGACAGCAGGTTTCAGCTTCACCCACGTGGTAAGAAATGATCATGTAATGCCAGCTTAACAGCAGCTGTGTGTCTGAGTTTATGATACTCAAATGCCTGGGAGAGTTTATCATACCAACTTGTCAGCAGGAGCCTACACATGATCAGAGTAGTGGGAGAAAGGTCCATCACATAATCTTACCATGGAACGGTGCATTTTGAGCCATGCTTTCTGTCTGACAGCTCCTGGATCTTGAGAATACGCTCTGCCTGGATCTGATACAAGGTTTTGCCGCTTGGTAGCCCAACGTTATACATCCCTTTGGGATACTGAACACCAAGACGGGTCCCCTGACCGCCGGCCAAGAGCAGGACCCCCACACGATCCTCTGAGATTTTCATCAGCCCTGTCAAAATAGATTGGTGACATGAGCAGCAGCAGAACGCATGTAAGTAAACTTAACTCATTTGTTATTAAGGCCCTTAAACACCACAGCCCTCAGCATACATACGCCACACCTTTTTACATACTGTATTAGTGAAAATCCTCATAAACTTTAGAAACTGGCATATAATCTCAAACATTTTACTGTTCCTCTAACACGTTTGGCACACAACCCCATGTACCAGGTCCCACTAGTCAAGAGCAGTTCATAAGTTCTCAGATTGTTTCATTTTAATCATTTCAAGAGTCATGAAGAGGTGAATGTCTCTGCCATTTCACAAGAATGTGTAATTATTTATAAAAATCTATGTAGTAATCTATTTTGTGCCCATTAGATTTAGCTTGAGCCTCAGGTTGGGACCAACTCTTTCAGCTCATTTTGCTTACCATCTTTAATAGCAAGAGAAACGCTTGCACATCAGAGGAGTTTAAAGAAAGTCCAATATTTGTATGAGGCTGCTCATCCAGTCACTGTGGATAACTTTCCTTCTTTTTTGGAGTTTTCCTCCTTTTATGCCCACACAAGTTTTTTCACTGACAAATACAAACCTCATCTTAAAATAAATGTAATTAAATTAAATTTAAAACATTCACGTTTTGTGAAATCAAGTGGTATAAAATCGACAGTAGAACTCGCAACTGTGTTTAAAAGTAAGAGCACACGATGTGAAGAGAACTCGATTGGGACTAAACAGCTGTGTGTGCCTTAAGAAAACCACTTATCAGTGAGACTTATCTGAACCAAGGCCTCAGTTTGCTAGGGAGCATAAAGATTGGAAAAAGGCCATGTGTTCTGATGAGTCCAGACTTACTCTGTTCCAAAGTGATGGACCCATCACAGTAAGAAGAGAGGTGGAAGAAGTGATGTACCCATCATGCCTAGTGGTTACCATACAAGCCTGTGGGGGCAGTGTTATAGTCTGGGGTTGATTCAGTTGGTCAGGTCTAGGTTCAGCAATGATATGTGCTCAAAAACAAGGTCAACTGACTACCTGAATATAGCAAATGACCAGGTTTTTCTAGCAATGAAATCTTTTTCTTTTTTCGTTTATTCCAAGATGACAATGCCAGGATTCATCAGGCTCAAATTAGGACAGAGTGGTTGAGGGAGGGTGACCCAACATGTTCACACATCAATGTCCACCACAGAGTCCAGACCTGAACCCCACTGAGAATCTTTGGGATGTGCTGGAGAAGACTTTACACAGCAGCCAACACTTTGTTGACACATGAGATATCATCAGCTAGAAATGTGTCTCAACCTGACTACAGGAATAATAAATTGGCTGATGTGAGTGTTTTTTACCTCAGCTGCTCCCAGAACAGCTCAGCTCAACCTGAGCAGAGGTCTCTTTCTTGTTTTAGGTGACATCTAAAACAGTTATATAAATTAAACCATCTTAACAGTTGACAGGAAATGTTTCTTGTTGGAACACCTTACACACGAGGAAGGGGTGCAAACCACAGGGGGCCGAAGAGATTGTGAACCTCTGCTTTGATGTCTAACCATACAGTAAATGTCACAAACTGAGTTTGCCGTTTCTTTCTGAAATGTCTTGAAGCAGAATGTAACATAAAACAAAATGCTTAGGAAAATGTCAAATTCCTCAAAACTGTACTTTGTTAGTACTTGAGTGTACCATGTACTGTGTCACTCAGGATTATTCATGTATTGTAGGTGCTTTGTGGGGATATTGCAGGCAGCCATTGTTACTGTCACTAACATGTAGAGGTGCTTCAGCAGAGACACCTCCATGTTGTCTTCCTCCTGGCTCCAGCTCTCTGATGTTGCCCACCTCCCTCAGCGCTCACAGATTACCGTAATCCCTCTAA
>CAEMYA010000029.1:1105822-1156473 GCA_903131615.1 Diplodus sargus
CTTCCCAAGAAGACTCATGGCTGTACTAGCTCAAAAGGGTGCTTCTACTCAATACTGAGCAAAGGGTCTGAATACTTGACCATGTGATATTTCAGGTTTTTTTTAAATACATTTGCAAAAATTTCTACATTTGTTTTTTTTTTTTCTGTCAAGATGGGGTGCTGAGTGTATATTAATGACAAATAAACTGAACTTTTTTGATTTCAGCTAATGGCTGCAATGAAACAAAGAGTGAAAAATTAAAAGGGGTCTGAATACTTTCCGTACCCACTGTAAGTGAACTGACCGATGTTAAGTCTGATGATTGATTTTGCACGTTGAACAACTTTCACTTCCATCATCCCGTGCTTTAATGTAACCACTGTCTGTCACATGCATGTCACACTTCTTACTAGTACTTACTCTGCCCACTGAGTCTTTCAACCTTTGTGAACAAGCCTGTCGGTCTCAAAGCTGTTGGTGCTTCAGTATGAGCTACTCTAGAAAAGGCTGAACACTGATTGTCATGTTTTTAACTTTTTAATCTATTTGAAATTATTTTCAACGTAACTTTACATTAGCAAGGCTTTTTCGAGAATGATCAACAGGACACCCAAGTTAAATCCTTGTCTTCATCATTCCGCCTCCTGCTACCACTGAAATGTGATGTCTCAGGTGAACATCTTCTCCAGGTGATGAATACTAAGAATGATAAAAGACAATAACGGTGCTGGCTAGAAAATGTGCCTCAATGTTGATTTCTTTATTACAGTGAAACGAGCAACATTTTGTCATGTGGTGCGAACTCAGGTGGGATTTCAGTGGACTAGTTAAAAATCAAATGAGCCCAAATCAAAACACTGCTGAACTAGTTTATTTAACAGTTGAGATATACAAGCATCAATCTTTTTTTCATCATGACATTCTTTCAATAGATGTTTCTACAAACAAACTACTAAACAAGACCTCACATACTCATTCTGGCATCTCAGTCATGTACAGCGAGCATAACAAAATTAAATAGAAATATATATGTATATATGTATATATATAGAGATATATATATATACATATATATACTGAATACACTTTGTAAACTATGCCACCATTTATCAATATACATTGGAGCCTTCGGTTTGTATAGTATAGTAGTTCCTGTGAACTTACCAAGCTGATCTTCCTGTTGGTCAGTACAACATACACTTAGGACTACTTTTAAGACATTGGAGCATGTAACATTCACATGCGGCCGCACAGTGACATCATTCTGTGTCACCATTTACGATATCAGAGCGAGGCATCAGACACACACTGGTTGAGCCAGAGAGGCCGAGGAGGAAAGAGAGATGGACTGAGACATTTGAGTCTAAGCCTGTGAATGAGGATCAATAATCGCATGAGCAGATGCGAGGCCATCATCTCTTCTCTACCTGCTACAAAGACACAGCAGACGTGGTGCTGAAGTAAGGCAGCTGACAAAAGCAGCGTGGCATTCTGAAGGTTTTAGCAGAAACGCACAGATTGGACAGAGTGCCGGTTTGTACAGCGGACTAGCTGCTCTTTAAAGGGACACACCCTTCCTCTTGTTGCATTAATTCCCACAACATACTCTTAATTCAATATGATGAGATCATGTTCAGAATGTGTCTCTGCTGCCCAGAACATGTTCATTCTGCAATACTTTGTCATCTAAATTTCAGAATTTGGTGAAGAAATTGCCAGAGTTCAGAAGTAGCTCCACCAATATAGACGGCAACATAACTGCTGGCTGCTGCTCGCTATACTCTTTGGCTGTAGTGAATAGCCACCGTTAGCTATTAGACATGGAGCTCTACTAGACCGGGGTCTCTCACCTCCTCTGGGATGAGAAGAAACGGCACGAGGGGACGGGAGAGGCATGAAGAGGCTGAGGACTTAGTGGGAGTTGGGCATCAACAGCAGGTGAAAACATCTCACTCTGTGAACTGAAGCTTTATTTTGCCTAAACCTGTGGAGAGAGCTCAAACGATGTGGGCTGTCAGACTACTGACACACTCCTCAACAACACCTGTTGTGCATGTATGGCACATATAATATCATTCTGCCACTATAATGACAGCGGTGTTGTCATCATCCACTCTCACCTTTGAGCCAATCACACGCCTCCTGCCTCTCAAGCCAGTAAGCTCAACCGCTATGAAATCTAGCCATTTAGCAACAACAATGCTAGAGTTATTCTGACTCAACCAACTAGAGGTTTCTGCTGTAAATAAACAAAATACACAGGCAGAGTGACAGATAT
Organism: Diplodus sargus; assembly: GCA_903131615.1. Lineage (NCBI taxonomy): Eukaryota > Metazoa > Chordata > Actinopteri > Spariformes > Sparidae > Diplodus > Diplodus sargus. The sequence goes on from CAEMYA010000029.1 coordinate 1,108,083, forward strand.
CTTCTTTTTTTTTTTTTTTTTTTAAACTTAGCTCAACAATGCAATTCATGTTAAACAACCTCACTGGCTAATTAGCTAACTGGGGCTGTGAGCTTGGTTTATCACTCAGCATCAAAATGAAGAGGCTGTGGACATCAGTGTGAGCCGCTGACATCAGGAGGTCAACTCAGTTTCTTCAGACGCATTTTGATTCTAAACATGTCCTTTAGATAAAGACACAACTATGTGAAGAGCAGAAAGACAGCCGTTTTTCCTCTGTGGCTGCTCTACACAACAGAATGTATTTCTATGATTATTTATCAAGTATTGAACACTTCATGGTTTCATATAATTGAGGCATTGAAATTCAAACCACATCAGTCGCTCTATCACCCAAACCAAACCTAGAGTCTCAGTTTGCTCATCGAGACCACAGATGACCCTGAAAGCTAGATGCCAGCTGATTATTATTCACTCAGCACAACCAACAGATCACATATTCACTCAATCATTTGAAAAATAAATACATAAATACAGTAATAAATAAAAACAGGAGTTAAAGCAGAGGACCTTAAAGTGCATTCAACGTTCCACAGACTCCTCCTCTGATAGTGTGTAGGTGCATTTACATAAGAGGCTCGGCACGCAAGGCACTCGTGGGAATCTGTGACTATTTGACACAAGCATCAGTCAGGTTGGGAGTGCTGCCTCTGCTCAGATGTCCTGCTACGTCACTTAAAGGAGTCGTTATTTACAACGCACAAGGATGGAGATGTCTAGCTGACAAGCAGGTTCAATTTTCCTTAGAAATCTCATACCTACCAACAACATTTGACAAAATATTAACAGGAATTTCACCTGTAAATCCTTGTCAGAAAGTTACTCCTGTGACTAACACAAATACATTTTCACATGATGACTCATGTTAAATCTGTGCAAAGGGAAACTCAGAAAACTAGGGGTGAATGTATGATAAGTGATATTCTGTACAGGAATTAAGGAGGACCAGAGTTGTATGCCAAAGAGGCTCCTATGAAGCTTCTGTGCAGTTTAACCTAACCTCATAACATTATACTGTTAGTGCTGAACGACTGACATCACCAAAGCAAAATAGTCAATGTGCTGTTGGAAGAGAGAGTTGTCTTATCATCCCAACACAAGTATAGTGCATCTATCTATTTATCTATCTTATATACATTTTAATCCAATTTAAACTTAATAATGAAGATGAAGCCATGTACTCACACCTGTTACAGAATGTGCCACGTTGACTTCAGGTGTTGGTAATACAACAGTTTTTGGGCTCTGACAAGAGTTCCTAAATAACACATTTAAACACAAAGTAAAGATTAATCACTTGTGTTTTATAAAACCAGGATCAACTGGGTCTAATGATGAAAATATTATTTTCAATACCAGAGAGTTGCTCTTTTACTTGCTGAAACTACAGTAACATGATTACATGTGTAGCCTACTTCAGCTGACCTGGCTCTGCTGAAATGGACATTTCTACAATTATGACAGGAAGGATAGATAGTGCAAAGGTTCCCAGCGCTCCACAATGACCTCATTGTGGACATTAACAGCATCTGAAAGCAGGCAAGCTCTTTGGGTTATTCATCCTGATCCCTTTTGTCACTGACTACTGCTGCTTATATTCTTTCTCACTATGTTGACAAGCCCAACCTTAAATTCAGCAATTCTTTTCTTTTTGCAGTCAGTCAGCGTACAACTAAATACTAAACGACAGACTTCTGTACAATAAGTCCACTGTCTTCAAATCAAACAACAGCCCTACTGGACCTGCTCAGATTAAATCGAGATGCTAACATTGCTGAGTTAGTTCACTGAGATTACAACCTTTTTGAATAATGTGCAACTGATTTCTACTACTACTGCTACCGTCTGTGCTTTTATCTCAAACGTACAAAAAGAAACACACTGTAGCTACTAGGAGACAGTTAGTGGTTTACTGCTTGTGGTCACGTTTGCTGTTTAAAGCAACAGACTGAAGCCTCATTTACTTTAATCACAGTAAATACCATGCAAGTCCTAGATCCTTACCAGAAGTGGCTTTATAAACATAAGCTTAGTGCAAGAGGAAAAGGGTGAGTTAAATATCAGGACTCACCTCTTCGGAAGCATTAATGTGTTAGGGGAATGTTTACAGGCACAGGCCTGAGGGAGATGTTGGAGTGTCAATAATGGGAAGGTTGAACCTCTGGGCAGAGTGAAGGAGGAATGAATGAATGAATGTTGCAGATCACCAACATAAAACCGCATGTTTTTCGATCCAAATCAATGTCGACAGATGTAGACAAACAAGATGTTAAGCTGCTGAGAGCTGGCTGTAGCTGAATATATTTTCACTAACTTAAAATTAATTAATGAGGTCTTGTTTGATCACCTTGTATCACAGAATAAGGCTGTGGATCCCACCAAGATCAACATAAAGGAGCACATTTCATACCTGGCGAGGTTATATCCACATAGGTTTTGCGCACACTCAGAGTACTTTTGCAGATTTTTAGTGTTCAAGTCTTCCAGTAGGGAGAAAATACCTTCCGTGATATGCCTTAGAAAAGCCCTTCATGACATAGAGTCTTCCTTTACAGCAGAGCTGCTCCTGCCACATCAGTGTCAGTGCCCAAAACAAGCAGGTACGTTTTACTGCTACACCAGTAAGTCGCCCAATTAATTCAATGTAAACTTAAATTAAGATTAACAGGACTTTAACTACTGCATGATTGCTCAAAGAAAGATTTAAATAAGAGCAACGAACAGAGATTGTGTTAATCAAGCTTCCCTAAATGTAAAGTCTTCATAGGCCTCTCTGCTTCCAAGTTCATGATTCACATCTTCTCACATTTATCCTTTGAATCCTGGGATTTGATTGGTGATTTAAATATGTAGAATGCCAGCTGCTTCTTCCTTAGAACCAAACGCAGTTAATCTTCAGCTCAAAAGACAAGCGCAGAAACTCTTTGGTTTTCTCTTGATCCCTCTCTGCCTCCCGCTTCACTTTGATTGGACCCCCAGTGTGATCTTTAGGTGCTCATAGACCACGTAGCTGATGCTGACAGACGGAATGACCTTCATGAAGTTGGGTGCCAGGCCTCTGTACAGTCCCTTGACCCCCTCGGTCCTAATGATGTGTCTGAACAGGCCTGACATGCTCATCTGAGGGCCTCCCTCCAGGGTAGCTGAAGAAACAGAGGAGGAAAGACTAAACTTAGGAACAGGTCCGTCGTACATAAACAAACATCACAAACCTTGTCCATTAAAGTCACAATAAAATGATATCACATTAAAACTCTACTGTTACTTTAGGAGGTGGCTGCTCCCAGCAGTGGGGAGTGAGAGGAGCTGCTGCTCACCAACTTGCATGTCTTTCGACCTCTGCCATCTGAGTTACTGATGGAAGAAATGTGACCATGGCAACAGGGAAACCGCACTTAGGGAAATGATGAAGGAGCTAATTTTACCATCTGAGTTTGCTGGACTAAACACACACCTTAAACAGATGGACCTAGTTAAACAAAGCGGTCTGCAGCAACATCAAGCTCAAGGTTTGATTATGTGGCCAGTAAACAATATTTATGATATCAATTAAACTTGTAATATTAATGGTGTTAAACATTCCCATGTTTTACATGATGACGCTGTAGTACTGCAGGTGGCAGCAACATCCCACTGCAGTACAGTGTCAGCTCAGGTAATCGACACATTCAGAAAATATGTGTCAGCTCAAAAACACTGAGTTCACCAGGTATTAGCTCAATAATAAACCTGTATCATTTACTCACTCAGCAGTTTGTTCAAAAGGGACTGTGCACATGAAAGCAAAGACAGTTTTCGTCAAACATTTTAACATTTCCCAGCTAGTATACTGTCGGTACTGCCCAATGGTATTCCACTCTTAGCATCATTCACAAATCATTTTGGCAGTTGTTCTGTAGTGTTGTCAGAAATAAACTACTGACATTTTCTGTGAATGGAACAAAAATGGAGCTTTATTATAGTATAGGAGATTTTTTAATGGTAAGGAGCAAATCGCAAATGAACCTCCTGACACCTCCTCATGAACAAGGAGGCATTAATCAGTTTAAAACAGGCAATATAAGACTTTTTTGTGCAGTTACATGTTTGCTGAATCCGACTCGGAAAGCTTGTTAGAGCAAACCTCAATCAATTAATCTACTGAAGTGATTCTGAAACTCTGAAAATCAAATCTTCATATTGTCCTAACAGATAGAGTTCCGCAGTGACTGACCTTGTCCCTGCATTCGAGTCCTGACCAGGGCCAGTGGGTAGCTGGACAGCTGGCCACATGTGCTGGAGGTGGTGCCACAAGCCAGGAGCACAAACACTCCCGGATCAGCGCTGTCTGTGGCGAAGCGCTGCAGCCAGGAATTCTTCAGAGTCTGACAGAGGAGAGCAGGGCAAAGCAGTCAGATTGAACTAAAAAGCAATGAACAAAAAATAATATTATCCCTCGGCAATAACCACACACCTCATACACAGCCAGGTCGATACCAGCGTAGGGTATGATGCCCAGCATGTTGGGGACGTAGCCCTTGTAGAAAGCAGCCACACCCTCCTTCTGGAAGATATGTTTGGCACAATGCACGATGCCGGAGTACTGACCCGTCTTCCTCAGGGCTAATCGTGTCTTCAGGACCTGAGAGGACAGGAAGTTATATCAGGCCTCCTGAGAGGTGAGACAAACCTGCACTTTGTTTCTTGCTTGATAAAATGGCTTCATTCTGTCTGTGTTCATTGGTCTCTCACCTCCATGGGGTAGATGCTGCTCTGAGCGATGGCTCCAGCCAGAGAGCCTGCCACCAGTCTCTCTGCGATGCCCAACGTTTCCTGGTTGCTTCCAATTAATCGCTTAATCTGTCAGACGGGACATCGTTTTGTTACACATCAACGTGACACGTGACAAAAATATGTGGCTTATCGGAGCTGTACTGTTACATACCTGTTCATACGCCATGAACTTAATAGCAGACTCAGGGGCGATTTTGATGACGTTGATTCCGTTGCCTCGCCACAGTGACCTCACACCACCCTCACGGATCATCTGAGTAAAGCCCCCACTGATATGCATGCTGTTGCTCTTGGAGGCGTGAACCTGGGGAGGCCAAAGCCAGGACAAACAGTCTTATTCACCGTGAAATCATTAATCCACTTCCCTTTGTACAGTTTGTCTAGAATGTCACACGCCCTCATCCATCAGGTGAGTATTGTGTTTTACCTGCATGAGGACTTTGAGCCTGTCCAGTGGTGCTGTGCAGGTCCGAGAAACAGCACCAGCTCCTCCTCCAGCTACTAGGTGTCTCCACCACATTCCTGTTTGCTTCTCTTCTGCAGTGAACTCATCTGGCACCATCAAACTCTCCCCAACATCAAAGATCTGAGGAGGAAACAGAGGGATTGAGCTTGTTGACACACCACCTCAGTCAACTTGTTTTGAATAGACAAACATATTGACACGGAAATAACAAGTCAGGTTTGTGTCATTGTGTATTATTATTGTTATTAGGGATGTCTCGATCAGGTTTTTTTCAGCCCGATCTGAGTCATTCACACTGAGTCATTTAATGTTAGTAAATGCAGATACCGAGTCCCGATCTGATACTTAGCCTTAACTAATATTTTCCTGGATAATATAGCTGCATCCAAGCTGTTCCTTAATAGGTTTTTAATTTTGTTGAAACAAAGTAAATACTTTCATATGGCTCTCTATTCTGCATATGCTATTGCAACATTGGCCTCCACCTTCCTTGTGTTAGCAGGTGAGTGTGTGACGCTGCACTGTGACAGCAGACCCTCGTGTTCAGCCAGCTGAAGTGTGTGAGTCGCAGCACACTTGGTACCTCCATATCATCCACTGCTTTTTACATATTCCTTACGTTCTCACGGAAAATGACATGGACGTGTTGCTTGTCTATTTCACAGTGTTCAGCATCTCCTCGATTGTCTGTTTTGCATGCTCTGCTGTATGATCCACAAGTTTGCCAGAGTAACGTTACGCATGTGTCTGCATTCTGCCACAAATTGTGTTCTAACATACAAAATAATGGGGTTTGGATTCACGTTGCGGTCTACTTCTTCCTGATGCAGACAGAAAAATTACAATATTATCACTCAGTAATATGATTAATGATTAATTGTGAAGTCCCATTTGGACTTGACTTTAATATTACAGGACACATGCAGTCATTGGATACTAGCAAATTACAGGACCTGGTTCTGTTGGAAAATCATGTGACCATCATTACGTCACTTATCAATTTATTCAGTTATATTACTTATATCAGTACTATCTAAATATTTACCAGTGATTCAATTACTTATGCATACAGTAACAGGATGCTCTATGTTCGAACAATAAGAGTGTGTGGTATCAGAGTTGACGTTGTATCCTTTTGAAGGTTTTGCAAATGATGAAGGCATTCAAAAGATTAATATTCACATATAATATAACTTTAACATTAAACCTATGGGAGTGTATTGCTGCCATAATGACAAATAATCTCTTTATAATGAGAAACTTTTCTTGCTTTTACCTTTTTACATTGTAACAACTAACAAATACAAAATATTCCTGTTATTATTTTCTCCTTTTTATTAAAGACCGATTATTCATTTTGTCTTTCTTTCTTATCAGAGCAACATATTTCTTTATGTTACTATTATTATTGTTACAAAACTTTTTTTTTACAGTACAAAACCAACTCAGTGTAGTTAAGTATGCAGGTTGAATATGCTCCTTTCTAACCCAAACTTTGCCAGTTCTTGCCCTTTGCATTTACTTAGCAACGGTACACTGTATCACAGGACCTCTTATTCAAACCTTTCTCCTTCTTGGGGTGGTATATGGGGAAAGTTCTCAGTTGGGGGGTTTACACTGTGATATAACTCCCTCAAGCTAAAAAAACAGAACAGATAACCTCCAGCATTCATTCTAACCGCATGCACATAGCATCAATCATTGTTGTTTTATGTTTCTTTGGTAGTGTAATTTAACGTAACACTGTTCAACATTTAAAGTCCCTTTGTCGAAGACATTTTCCCCACAATTACATTTTAGTAGAAAAGATGAGAGTTTGACTTCATGTGTGCTCTTCATGTATGCTGCCCTTGCTGTTGAGTAGAGAGGAAGAGTGTGTACCGTGGAGTGTTTCCAGTGAAGGATGATCTCAGGAATGTTGTCAGCTGGATGCAGGAGGTGGTAATCCCGCCACTCATTCCAGTCGATTGTCATTGTGCCATTTTTATCCATACTGAGGACGTGAAATAACACAGACTGTTAGAAATGTGATGATTTAGACAGCAGAGAGAACAAGCTATTTGTTCACATGCATGTTACTTCTCAGTAATGATAACATTTGTTCTTTTGGCTTCCTTTACAAGTACAAGTGCATTCTGTTGTAGCAGGATGCATTACTCGAGCACTCTGTGCCACAACTGAATCACCATATTATGATTTCTTTGTGTCAGCGACGTGATATTTGTTGGAACTCACTAAAGAAAGCAGCTGGTAGATGAATACGATACACTATGCAGCGGTGATCAGTGCAGCAAGGAGACTATAGAAGCTACTACTTACTACAAGATAGGGGCCCAGATATGACCCCTCCTTATTCTGAGACCAGCCAGAAAGGAGAAGAGACAGACAGACACACAGACAGGAGATTAGAAGAACCAGACAAAGATCACACTGAGACATAACAACATGAGCCAGTTGCTGCTACATAAACAGAACAACTAGACCATGGCTGAGCCCTTTGTAGACATGGAACATGCATCTGTTCTTCCGTGGTCGCTCTGTGGACGAGGCTTTGGGTGCACATTAAAGCCTTACAGAAGTCCTGACAGCTCGTTCAAGGACATGGTTTATGAATATGGGCTATCTGTATTTCTTTCTAGAGTGTTTTGATAAACCCCTTTTCCACTGGTCAAAAATCCCACTTAAACCTGTAAAGATCTGGCTTTTACTTGCAATGTGAATGTCAACTAACTCTGCAGTAGACCCAGGTTTTTATCACCTCAGCTCAGCTAGGCTTTGATATAAACTTAAGATCCAGGTGGACATGCTAAATTCCGCTAATAATTAATTAGTGGTGTTTGGAAGCCAAAGCACTTGACTTACCTCCTGTGAAAATACCTGAATCACTGACCGAGCCAACTAACTTCTAGTTAAGTGCCCAGCTAACTTGAATAGGGACTAAATAATTGAATTGTGCAGCTCTTCAAGGCTTTGCAAATGTTATTGGACCGGATGGCTGAATTATGATGGTGAAACAAGTCATATCCCGGGGGTTGTGACGCTCAAAAAAATGGATCCAATGTTTTACAAATGCTTCTTTCATAATGGGCCTATTGTTATTTTCTTTTCTGTTACAAACTGTTTCCAGCACATTTGTGGCGTCAAATGTACAAGTAATGCTTCAGATCAAAATCCCAGATGGGCTTCCTTGCCTTCGGGAAGTGTGAATGTGGTCAATACACGATTTTTGGTGTTTTCTAGAATGTAGGACCTTTGTTCTACACAGTGAAGGGAAAAATTACTCAGACATGAGTTGAATCTCCAATGTATGTAATGTATGTAATGTCCAACAATGTAATCAGCTCATTCAAGGTGTTTTCTGGTTTATCTAACTGAGGAGAGGAGATGATAATTACATAACACATATGCCACTATACCCTTAAAAAGTAGAACTAGAGAAGCATTAAATCTCTCTCTGTATTTGATCATCCTTGGTGATCTTAGTTTAGACTGGCTAACCTCAGCATCAAAAAAAATAATTATTTGCACAAGAAATGTAAAACAAAGGGAAAAGTAATTCACATAGTGGTCAGAAGAAATGTAAAAAATTTAATGAACAAGCCTTTGTGCACAACATCTATTCAATTAATGACAGACTGAAAATCCCTGACCCTGATTTAGCCTTAAGTTATTTTACCAATGTCTTACGCTCAGTTTAAGCTTCAGATAAGCATGTCAAAGACAAGGAGAAAATGTAGCTCCACTCCGTGGTTCTCTGCTGAGCTTTCTACCTTATTTTAAACCAGAAATAAAGCCTAGCTCTGGGCACACAAAGGACCCATGTCACTGGCTTGCCTTTAGACAGTTAAGGAACAAGTGCACTACTGCAGTTAGAAAAAACACAACTGACTATCATCTGCTCCTTTACTAATCCCTCTCATAATCCTAGTAAATTCTGGAAAATAGTTTAATCTTATAGTTTAGAAGCGATGGCCCTTTTTTTTTACCTGCCTATGGTACAGATGGACAAACTCAGATAACTGACACTTCACCACTGCTATTAATAATCATTTAGCTGCATCTGGGTATTTATTTGACAGACTTTGCTGTCATACTGTTGGGTCAGAAGAACATAGCGAGCTCATTAATATCAATCCTGGAGTAAACCTAGTCTAACCCCTGAGAGCTGAGACCTAATGCAATATTGATTCACTATCGCCCCATTTCAAAACTATCCTGTCTTGCCAAAAATACTTGAATCATTCATTAATGAACAGTTTCAACCATTTTTATTCATGCACTCCATACTATCTCCATTTTAATCTGGTTTCAGACACAAGAATAACACTATTTCTACCATGCCCCTGTTTATTAATAATCTTTTTGTCGATGTAACCAAAGCCTTTGACACAGTAGACCACTATTTGCTTTTCCACAGACTTTCTTTCTTTGGGGTTTGATAAAGTTTGTGGTTTCAGAATTATTTCTCAGACAGATTACACTGTGTTAAATTAGGAAATGCCCAGTTCTGCTCCACAAGGAGGTTCCACAAGGCTCAGTAGTTGGACCAGTCTTATTAACCAAATTCATTATGATATTACCGTCTGATTACACAATTGCAATTTCAATCTTCATGCTGAAGATACTGTCCTTTATGCCAGTGCACATTCTATTAACACTGCACCAATAAATCAACAGCTATCATTTAACTGTATTCAAAAACACATTTGTGACTTGAAACTTGTCCAAAAGTGTGCATAAACAAAATGGATGTTGTTTTCCAGTGCAAGAATTATTGACTATGATAGTGCTGAAATTCATTCTGTGATAACATAATGAATGTGCAATATTAGAGATATAGTTTATAGGGAAAGTTTAGGACGATCCCGAGGGCCCGGCACTGACAGGGGGCCCTTTGAGACATGGGCAACCTATACAAGGGCACAACTAGATTTTTTTTCATGGGGCCCAAAATCCCTGGCGGCGCCCCTGTATATAGGTATTGAGACTGATGGAAACCTTACTTTTAAAATCGATGCTGACATGCTGTTATTTTAACTGAGATTGATTGTCTGCTGTCACTGTAGAAATAAATATTGTTTTCCTCTGCCCTTCCTTTTTACTTTGTACTGGATTGTGGGGAAGTTACACATGGTGTAACCACTAGATGCATTATATAACTCTGTGCTGAGGATGGGATCAAGACTTGTTTTCATTTCTTCATAAATATTTTTCACAACAACCCCTTTGGACATAAAAGATGCTTAAAATGCCACTACTTGTATGGAAAGAGGTGTTTGTTTGAAAGAGGCTAAAGAAGAGAGCCCCACTTTAACATCATTACCAGATGTGGCAAAAACTGGTCCGACTGTAACCTAACTATTACCTGCAGTTGATTGGAGGACATGTACAATAGCTACTCCGATTCAGATCTCATGTGTAAAGATGTGACATACTACAGAACACAAAAGCTGGACACACACACACAGAGAGAGAGAGAGAGAGAGAGAGAGAGAGAGAGAGAGAGAGAGAGAGAGAGAGAGAGAGAGAGAGAGAGAGAGAGAGATTTGTTATTGTGGATTATCACCTTTTGAGAATCTTGTCTGCCTGTTCCTCAGAGATGTTCACTCCCAGGTCACGGAGAGACTGCATGATTTCTTGGGAGTCTATCCGACCTGCACCAAAAGGATAAAGTAGCTATTTACTATACACGGTTTTGTCTGCCATCGGGCACAAGATCAGCCGGGAAAAGGAAGATTAACTGGTGATTAATTTCTATTATAGACTAAATGATTGAGAAAACCCCATTTTGTCCTGTGTCTTTGTTATTTGTGACTCTAATGAAAACAACAATAATACTACTTGGAAACAAGGGCAAAGGTGTCTGTGTGCTATGACCAAAATCTCATATAGGCCACTTCATATCCAGCTGCTGATTTAAAAAGAAAGAGTCAAATAACAGTGTATAGAAAATTACTGTATTGAAAGGATTTTTTACTTTATCTTGAAAGTATGTTTTAAAAAAAAATGTTTAGGCCTTTGTCAGATTTAAATACCAAAACAACATAAATGTGACAGAGGTAGCCCCTCTTTTAGATATGAGCTTATTGTTTGGTCTCAGGAGCCTGGTTTTCAGTTGCCTGAAAACCAGGTTCATTTCCCCTCCAAGTTCATTTCCCTCCATGTTAGTTTGTGTTGCCTTCATGTTAATGTCCTGCCTGCATTTGAGCGGCACACAAATGATGAAAAATATTGCTGGAAAAGGGTTTGATTAGTGACAAAATACAATAAATGATAGAACACAGGAGAGAATGATAGATGACTTCCAATGCTACACAGTATATATCGTCATATCACACTGCCTTATTGCTGTCTGTTCTTAATAACCCATCACAATTGGTCACTAGCTGTAATGAGACTCCTTACCATCATTCTTCTTGTCCAGACTCTTGAAGACCAGCCGGAGTTTCTTCTCGTGGTCTCTGAGATAATGAACAAACTCCTCAAAGTCTAACTGCCCGTCCAGGTCTTTGTCTCCTGCTTTCACTATTTTCTGTAAGGAGAGAAGAGACAGGAGGAACCTTTGAGGGACTTGTGTCCATTGAGAAACAAACACAAGACGGACAGGGAACAGCGGCTCTTAAAAATGTTGCCTTATTTTTGTATTTAAGCGATGTTGACATGTTTGAGTTGGCTGCATAGCATTATCGGTTTAGGATATTAACTTTAACTCAATGCTGTAATAAAAGACAGCTGTATTGCTTTGTGGACAAAGTGCTGTGACAAACAGCAGCAGAGGTCAGAGTGAGGAAGCTTCCACCATCTCCTACCATCTGTGCTTTGTTGACACCACACATATCAGGTTATCAGACAGTTCACAGCACTTTCTGCCAATACATTCTGCCAAGCCAACTGGAAGGATTTCTACTAGGACCGGCAGTAAATGGATACCTAAGAGAAGGAACAGCAGGGTGTGCAGGCCAGCCATTAAGTCCAAATGTTTGTGTCTGTCAGGATGCACCCGAGCAATGATTTGCTCTGAGCTGACTTGAATATGAGAAAAAAACAAACAATGTGCACCACTGGACTCACAAGATGGAGACTAGTCCAGAGGCAAATGTTTGAGGGACTGGATGTGTTTTTACAATTCACCCTTTCACTGAAAAAGAACTAGCATACCTTGTCAGATTAAAGCACTATTTGTGCATGTTTTAGCCCCTTACATCTGCTTTTAAAGTTACAATATCATCATGGCATGGTGAAAAAAGACTACAGAGCACCATCTTTCCTCCGGCTGTGAAACTCATCAGTTCAACCTCAGCCATATGAAAAATAGTTTTAATTGGTATTAAAATGACTGAAAATGGACTGTTTCAATTACATGATCATACTGTATTATTATCATTACTATCTTAAGGCACGTAGCAATGTACACGGAAGTACACTGCTGCTACACAGACATCATCATTTAGTCATTTTCTTTAAATGAAAATTGACAGTACTACCATGTACATGTGCTTATCTATGGTTTTTAAATCCACTGTATTACTGTTCTTAAAATATACATACATTGCCAGTTTACATCAAGTTTCATGTATACCAAAACATACAATTTTCATATTATGGAATTATAATAACACTTCGGTTATTTATCTGTTTTAATTACATTAAGGGTCATTGTAACCGACAATGATATTAATGAATGTGTAATACTGTGCAATTTACATTTGTTAAGCAAAAATGTTTAAGATTCAAGATTATTGAACATTTTTGCTTTAAAAATGGCTCAAGCTTCTTCAATGTGTGGATTTGCTGCTTTTCTTTGTAATTTAGGGCAGTAGATGAAGAGTCTTTGGTGATTATTTATTTAAATTATGATGAGCATTTTTAACATTGTCTGCTATATTAAATGGACTAAACAATATATCTATTAATTTTGAAAATTACCTGCAGCTTGATGGATAATGAAAATAATCATTAGTTGCTTGCAGCCCTACCTCCATATTGGATATGGAGACATAGAGATACAGACACATCAGGTTTCCCCTACTGTCTAAGTCAAAGAATGAAGAATTAAAATGGACTAAACACAAGGTAGAGTGTTTGCTCTATCTTGAATATTCCCAAAAAACTGTGTCATTAGATCCCATATATGAAGCATATAAAGAGCTACACACCCACCCACCAGGACCTCAGCCTGCCTCTCATCGGCTCATCAACTGTTAACATGGTAAATAGGCTACATCTCACAGAGAACAAGTTACACCATCTTTTCCCATCGCTTACTGAGTGGTCAGACAACATAAAGTAAAACCTGACTATAAAAAAAAGTTACCATGTGATGATAGTCAGTGTTAATCTTGGTGAAACAACTTGGTATAACTGTACTTTATCTAAGAAGTGTCTATTAAAGTTACAGTTGACAGTATAGTTTTACTTTTTTTAGATTTGGATGCAATGACCAGAAATTAACACAAGGTAGAGCACTCCTACACACTTCTCCTGCAGTCAGTTAATGAATGGACTGCAAGTACCCTGAGTTACCCTTGAGGGGCTCATGCCCCTCCAGCTGGGCAGCTTGGTTTTCAAAAGGCCAGAGTGTGGTTGTACTTCCAAGGGTAAATGTTTGATTGAGGAGCAGTGTGTTGAATAAGGTCCTTTAGCTCAGTGAGTCAACACTGAGCAAATACAGGTTAACCAGACTGAGAATCAGCCATGCATAGTGGCTCTGTCAGCCTATACTTAGGGACAGTGTTACCCTAATGTCAACATGTCAACATGCTCACAATGTAAACGCCAACATTCTGATGTTTTGCAGTTATGTTAACCATGTTTTATCAGGTTTTGCAGATATTTGGCCCAAACTATATTGTACAAATTTACATTTTGATCAAGAGATCATCAAAGTTAATTCAACTTCAGGGGTGACCTGCTAATACCTCATTAATGTTCTTGGGTTCCATGTTATCACAAAATTTAAATTCAACATATTGCTAGACAGGCACTTTTCGCTTTAACACGTGGTGTGAGAAGACAGAATCGCGACACAACTTCCAGTCCAGATCCAGCCCTACGAGCTACAAGTAACACAACAGCGGTGGTTTGCCAATTTTCTGCCGTTGGTCATTCACACAGAGTGAAGCACCGCTCCTAAAGAGTCGTGACGGTAAACGTCATGATGATGATGTGTGTGAGTTTTCAAGGTGTCCCCCTGTCAATCTAAACCCGCAGATAAGTTATAATCATGTGGATGTTGTTATAATGTGTCGTGATTGAGATCCTGACCCACCGAAGTTAAGTTTTTCGCTCTAAATTACATAATTACATAATCGCCATCAGTAAACAGGTCGCTGTCTGACTCTGTCACTGACGAGGTCGGGTTTTTTCTCGTCAAAAGTTCACTGAAGTCTCGGTCAGCAGGGCTGACCGTTGCATAAATGTTTTTTCATCACAAACACTCACTGAGTTAAAGTTTTTTGCCGGTGACAGACAGGCTGTTTTTCAGGCAGAAATGTGACGAGGAGTCTGTAGGATAGAGGACAGATGCTTCTCCACGTACAGCTGCTGTATTTTTTTTCCTAGTTGCCAAAGACAGTTACAGTTTCTACGTTACCTTCGTTTGGTTCTGTAACGTTGCTTTATGGGACATTTCTCTGTATTTAGTTGAGTGAGGGACCTGTGCAGTTAACAGACCATCAGATAGACACGCCCCCCATACGCGTAGCAGCTCATCCATTCACACTGGTTCAGTATTCAGCAATACTGCACCTCTGATACTATCAGATGAGTATCATATACATAAGTTATTGAAATGTTACATAAATAAAATGTTTAACTAAAAAAAATATATATATCAAGGTTTGTATCGAACCGTGGGTCAAAAATCGTGATACAAACCGAATTGTGAGTATGGTGTATCGTTACAGCCCTAATTTGTACTGTTAAAATCTACCGTGCATACAGATGTTTACTTCATTTTTTGCTCAAAATGAAGAAAATATGAACAGAAGTGCTGCCAGGTGTCTGACAAGAAATAACTTTCAAAAGTATTTCAGTGCACGTTTTCAATAGGTTATTTAAGAATAGGAAATAAAATCAAAATTTTCTGAAATAACGTGCGTTTCTTGTAGTACTCGAACTGTCTAGTGGCCCTCCTACAAGATGACAAAACCAGCAGTGACCCCAAACTAATTTGTGTTTGTAACCTTGCCTGAGATGTAAAGCTGGCCGTGATCTACAGTACAGTACTGTAAGAGGGAAAAGATTATACAGCCCACTGCTTTATCCTACCTGTTGAAGATCGGTAGGTGGTGCCACCATGATTAAAACTGTGGTCTTCTTTTGAGAAACATTACTCCTGCTGCTGTCAATGTCAGATGAGTTCGCAGTTGCATGCAGCTCTCTGCAGTTCCCAGTAGCCTCAGCATCTTTCTTCTCTGGCACCTGAGTATCAGCAGGTTTACACTGTGTCATGCCAAAAAGACTTTGGCACAGGTAACTCAGCATGTCGTGCAGCATCCTCAAACTGGGGCTTAGTATGTCTGGGTGACTGCCCTCTACACAAATACAATGACGACACTTAACTGGGTCTGCTGGCTGAAAGCAAAGAGTTGAAATAGTAGAAGCAGTGTAGGAAGGTCAGCTGAGGACAGTCTGGAACTACAGAGAGGGCTCCTCCACTTTCTTCCACTTCACAGCTTCAGCTCAGTGTTTTCGTGTCCCATCTTACTGGATCTTTTTCCCCATTCAAATCACTTCACTGACAGATGTCCAAGTTCAGGTCCGTAAGCATCAAAGGCAGCAGGATAAAATGAAACGCTCCGAGCTAACTCTTACCATATAAGTTCTGAAGCATCATGAGTTCGCCATTTGTAAATTCTAGAATTTGACGCTGTACATTTTTCATGCTGAGAATGATTAAATGACGGCACCAGCAGACACTGCCACTGAGTCGGCTTCAGTACCAGCAGGCAGAGAAATGCAGCAGAGAGAGCCTCCAGAAAGCTGCATCCTCACTGCAGCTGAGCCTGACCAATCACTGCAGCCCATACTGGCAAGTCTGACTGTCAAGAACTGGCAGGCCAATGGAGGACAGGATAGGAGCATGGAAATGACTTTATGCCTCCAATGGTTAACCAGGGTATAAGTAGGGGGTAGGGTGAATCTCAGGGTTTCCCCTCGTTTAGAACCCCAGCACAGCAGAAAATCTGCTGAGTGATGCTTCCCCTCCTCCCTCCTTCACTATCCTCTTGCACTCCCTCTGAGTCATTCCAATCACACTGTTAGCATTCATTTGGCGATCCCATCCACCTGGCAACCAAGCTCTGCCGCATTAAAATTCTCAATGTACTGGGTTCTTAGTGCTGGGAGACCTACAGTGTGACGCAGCAGAGTAGATCCATCTCTTCGTAAAATCTTAAATACTTCAGCAGCTTTCTGCAGTTATGTCTTACTGACTGTTGACTGCAGAGTACACTGATCCTGTTGACACTGAATTGATTATCGACAGTTATGACAGGCATCTGAATAAAATATGTCAACCATAAAACCTGCAATAACTACCTGCTCCCAAATACTGTAACAAGTCTCTCTCCACTAGCATGAGGGTTTTTCCAAAGTTTAGCAAATAAAAGGCATTCCTTACTAAAAGATAAGATTTGCAAATACTCCATATTTTAATTATCATTAACCAGGGGTGGTGATCGGAAGACGTATCTTTTGCACGATATGCCTCGACTAGTCGATTACGAAGTGCAGTTAGAAATGCTCAATTCCGTTCTGCCCTGTCAGCTCTTGATAATAACTGTTATAAACTGGTAGGTAAGACACATATGAACTTTGATCACATTTCCATGGAGTGATAATCATACATTTTCATCCTTTCATCCTTTCAGAGAGCTGCGGAACTCTACTGCACTCGGTAATCGACTCGTTAGGGCTTCCCAACAACAAGCAAGCTGCTGCAGGAGAGTGGTGAGCTGTGTTTCTCTATTCAATAGAAATCTGGCAAAGCGAGCAGATGTTTGATGCCTCGAACTATGTGCTGGGACCCTGTTTGTACTTTTGCTGAAGTTTGGCGCTGTTCTGAGCATTATTTGTAGCTATGAGTGGCTTTTTGATGGCTGTTTCTTGTTGGAGGCATAGACTGCAGTGTATTGTTATCGTGTGGTCTTTTCTGAGGTTGCTAAAACTACATAAACTAGCGGTCGGAAAACTTGATCTCTCGAGGGGGGGTCTTACTCGGTGTCACGGTGTGTTAGACCATGGATTAAATTTACTTTAATAGCTGCGACCTGGGAATATGTCATCAGTCCAGTACAATAAGTAAACAAAGGAATTAGGTGAAATGACGGGTTCTAAATCATTTCCCTGTTTAAAGAGAAGATCTAGTCTTAACTATCTAGAGGTTAAAATGTTGTTAAACTGAATAAAAAAAGACCACTGCATACTGTAAACATGCATGCGAACACGCCCACAAAAGGTCAAAATTGAATCAGAAGGAAGCTTTCAAAAATCTAATGTTTTTATTGAGATGCAAGATATTAATTTTTTTTGTTTTTCAATGTTGTATATGTCATTTTGTGACAAGATGGATATCTTGGAGGTTTTTAAAAGACCTTAGGGAAATATGGTGCAACATTATTCAAATAGACAAGAGACGAAAGAAGAATTTCCCTCCTGTTTTTATCATCAGAGTAACAGATTCAGTGGATATACAGTCTTGGCAGTGGCACACAGTGTTTGTTTTATGTGACCTTGAATTTGTATTAGTTTTATGTCGAATGTCTGCGTGTCTCCAGTGATGGCCTTTCTCTCAATGCACTTTCGTTTATTCATCTTAATTCATCTTCACTGGTTAGCAGTGAGTGGCTGTGTCATTTGATAAAAGTGTAGGGGTACAAGCTGTTTTGTGCAGTTTAGTGGCAGTGAGTCAGCGCTATATTATCAGTGAGTGGGGGAGGCCTGTAACTCCTTCTTCATGAACAGATGCCCATTATCTCAGTTTGAAGTCACACCTCATATACACTGTATGACAGGAAGAGGAAGTCTCACATTCACTTGACTTAACTCTGACAAGAGTTTCTTGGAAGCAGAGTCCTTCACATGCAAGGCTATTAAACATGTGACACTCCACAGTGGCTAACTACCACACGTGTCATGGTCAACACTGACCTCTGGCAGCTGAGGTCATGATAAAGCCCTGGTAAAATTACACCACATGCTACATCATCTACTTGCTCCATCAACTTGGTTCAATTGTTCAATTGTTTCATTGCTATTCAATGTGTGTCATTATAGCTGCTGGATTACACGGAAGCAAAATACAACTATACAACAGATAATTGCCATCCGATTTGCATTCCTTATGTCCAGTCTACTCCGTAACTTACTAAGGTAACATACTTTAAGGCCACCGTCATTTGCAGTCTCCAACAGTTGTCCACTCGCCGTCCCCACAGATGCAGTTCAGCCACTTAATCAGCCAACACGAAGACAGTTATCCATCTCCCTACTTGTGGCTTCCTTTTTCTTGGCAGTCTTGCCTCATCATTGGGCCTTCTCCTTTTTCCTTTGCAAGGAAGCTCTCCAAAGACATTTGTATTCCACTCATTTTAGCTGGCCTAAGGCCCTATTTTTTGGGTATAACGTGACTGAAACAGGTAAGTGTCAAGCGCGTCAAGAGGAACAGACGGATGTTATTAAAAGATAATCATTTTTTTTAAATAAAAGAACTTACAGAGCGTGATTGTCAATATAATGGAAATAATGGAAATAAATGTATTCTTTCTCTGCAGCCTGGTACCAGACGACCCATGGACCGGTAACGGTCCGCGGCCCGGTGGTTGGGGACCACTGCTTTAAAAAAAAAAACATGCTAGCAAACAGTTGACAGAGGAAAATGATCATTGTCATCGTTGCATCAGCAAAGTTCCAGACAGGAGGATTCTATTTGCACTGGCCTCCTGGTAAAGTCAGACAACAGACACGGAGACACCAAAACTTTGTCATTCAAAGACTCCACATTGTAGTGATATTTCCATGTAATAACAATAAGCCAGCAGGCTCCATAGAAATACTGTGAAAGTGCCACAATCCATGAAAAGATGCACACATTACCTATTCATAAACTTGATTCTTAATTCATAAATTAACTGTCAGAACTTCATTAAGGTTGTGATGGTACAACTTTACAGTCAACAACCTTAGCCAACATGGCCGTGGTTGCAAAAACACCAGTGGTATTTTTCTATTACTTCCTTCAGCCTGGCTCTACTCTTTTTGACTTGGCATGTCAGCTCAGCACAGCAGAGATTTGCATTTCCATTACAACAGAAGGTGTGGCTTTAACTGATGACATAATTAGCTTGTGTATTGGTCAGAGGAGTGGCTGTAAACGCTCTTCCTCCTTAATGCATGATTGAAAAAAGCTGCTAAAGAAGCTCCATTAATTCAGTGGCAAACACATTGTATAAATTCTTCACAATAAAACTCTAAAACTTTTTAAAAGCTTTTATGAAGCAGCACAATCAGGAAATGAGTTTTCACCAGCAGTAACTCCTAAAACAGCTGAGATTGAACAGATGAAACAGTAGAATACAACAGATATCTAAAAGTATGACCAGGAATGCTGGAGATGAACTAAACCTAAAATGCCTTTCTCTCAGTATTCCTACACAGACAGAGAGAGTTGAGTCCCACAACACAGGTTGTTCAAGGGAGAGAAGGGGGTCATCACTGGTTGCCTGTTGTCACAAGATGACACCGTGACCCTCTTGGAAGCGGGGTGGATGCAGTTTGGACCTACCCCAGAGAGAATCTATCCTGAGTGCAGCTTTGCTCAACTCAAAGTCATTGCAAAACTGGTGATGGAAATGCAAATCAGCATGGCCCGGTTTGACTCAGTGCGGCCAAAAGCGCCAAAGGAAAAGCCCCACAGCAGAGTTGCTTCAGAAACAAGTTTGATGGTGCCTGCTCAGGCCTGTGAGAGCTGACCAATCAGTGCAGACAAGGCTTTTTGACAGGGGGGCCCTAAAAAACAGGCAGTAAAAAGGAGCGTTGAAATAGACTGTGATTATAATGTTGGTCAAGAAGGGAGACACAAACTGTAAGCAAGGAGCTGTCTCATTTTCCTCTATAAAAAATACCTGAACAGATGTAGGCCAGCCACAGGAGAAATTGGGGTAGAGAGAAGAGCCATGGGATAATAGAAAGAAAATATGGAAAATATGGGAGTAGTTTTTAACTTAAATAGCTAGGACTTTCTCTTAATGGGTATATATCTTGTACATATGAGTGTACTGTCAATAAGTTTATGCTATATTTTGGTTGTCAAAAAAACTTGTTAGCAGCAAGTTTTACAATGATGATTTGTGGTGATATGAATATGTTTTGGTCCATGCTACTGTAACAAACATCTTACGATCGATTATCTACTAATTCAAAATGTGAATTAACCAAGCATTTTAAGACATTTCACTTCCAACAGGTTATGTTTTGTTGTGTTTTCTGAGAATCAAGTACCAAACATGTATGTTACCAGGATATTATCTTCATCTTTATATGAGGCTGTATGTTTGGTCGTGCATTTGGACATTGCTATAACCTGCTAGATTCCAGAGAGGGTTTGAAGAGACATTCATGATCCTGGACTGAGGCCTGGAAAGGTTTAGTCGATCTGTGGGCCTCCTCTGTGTTAATTTACAGACTGAGCAGACACCACCATTTCTAAACACACAACAAATCAGCAAAATTCTACAGCATTTTACACTAATCAGCCAGGACATTAAAAGCACTAATAGATGAAGCAAATAATATTGATCATCTCATTACAAAGCCAGGTTCTGCTGGAAATCCTTGGATCCTGGCATTCATGTGGATGCTACTTTACAGGCACAACTTACTCAAGCACTGTCGCAGACCAAGTACACATACAAAAACTGCTCAGGAATGACTCAAGGAACATTACAAAGCGCTCAAGGCCTGCGAGTGCCCTCTAAACTGCCCAGCTCCCAATCCATTTGAGATACAATACCAGGAGGTCAACTGGATGTCTCAATGGACTTGCTAACACAGCAGTTTTCACATACTGAAATGTCCATAGAATCAGGTCAAAACGTTGTATGGAGTTGATCTCTGACAGATGTAGCACGCAACAGGAGATTGTTCATGCCAAACATGTTTAGTATGTAAACCCTTTAGTATGTCCTCTTTCACGCTGTGCAGTTGTGGAATTGCTGTTTGTGACACGTATGTTCTCCCAGGCAATTTGCACTGACTGTCTTTTTTTTGTATTTTGTTTGGCATCTTAACGCTTCAGTGATTGTGGACTGTTAGGAAGACGGAGACGGTTCCTCTGTAGCTTTACTTGTAGTTTTTTTTCTCAGCTAGGAAAACTGCATCGGATGATTATGCTTTAGGTGTAGATGCATGTTTGTTGTATTGCCGCTCTTAGTTGTTACTGTTTTACAACAAATGTGACATACTGGTCCGGCTCGTCCAGGTTAAGTGGTTCACCACGGTCATTCGGTTTGAATCCAAAGTGCTCCCACACTGCAGCTGTCGTGTTCGGATTTGAAACCAATTCCATCTTTGTTTTTTTTCCGTCAAATCTCAACTAGCGTTACCTCTGGCTTGCTCCTCCTCACGGGGCTCTCATGCTGCACTCTGTTATGTCAGTGACAAAAAAGAGGGTTCACGTGAGAGACACGAGGAAAACAAACAAGCATTCAAATGGAAATTATCGAGCTCATTTTTATTTGTCGCACGATTAATTGATTTATTGATTATCGTGACAAGCCTACATAGATGGCCCTCTCACATTCCTGGATGTCTTGATTATACAAGGCGTGATTATGGTTCATGTCCATGTTGAGTACCCGTGTTCCTGCATGACCAACTGTACTGTGACTAAGCACCTAATAAAACACCTCTTCCAACCACGCCAGGGCCAAGAAAGTGCATCATGCTTGAGCACAGTACAGAGCACTCACACTAGTCAAACAAGCTGGACTTTTGGGGTCGAACGTGCTTGGGGAAAGTTATGGATTGCTTAGTGTGTGTGCACCATAAGAAACAAACAGCATGGTTTTCTGTGCATTTGTGTATTTAGTAAATCTGTGAGTAAACAGGAACAAGCCTATTGGGTGGGAAGTCTGGGGATTATCAGCACATTTTTTGTTGAGTTGAGTTTTTGTTTCTTAATTATATTTTTTCTACTGTTTTTTACTTACATTTGTTTATATTTTTACGTATTTATTGCTGCTTTTTTAATTAATGATCTCTATTTTTGCTACCCCCTGTGCTGCTGTAATATTGCAAATTTCCCCGTTGTGGGACTAACAAAGGATCATCTTATACTTTAACTGCTACATTTGAATTTTAGTTCTGATTGTGCAGCTGGCTTCTCTTGGTCGTGGGAAAAGTCCTGGTTCTCCTCGACTAGACGTAACAGGTGGCACAGTTGCAGTCTTCGTTTACAAAACATGGAAGATGGAGTACAAGGTTACAAACTAATCCGTAATCATGACTGTTTTCTCTTCGATATCATTATTACATGATTTTATACTTAAAATCAGTGAAAGAGTGGAAAGCAGCTACACAAGCTGACTCACTTGTTGTGAATTCTTTGGACAATGACGAGCTCTATTCACACATGGGCTAAAATGGACATTAAACAGACTTTATGTAGGGAGCTGGCAGGGTAAAGTTCAGGCCAAATGATTCAAAAATTTGCAATCACATGTCTGCAGACTTTCAGGGTAGCATGGCATGTGTCTGTCACCAACATGATGTTCAGCCACTTGCCCATTTTAATGTTTGGCCAAACAGTAACTCAACCCGTCTGACATTTTTTATATTGACAGCACCTTGCTGTTTAATGAAACTGAAAAAATAATAATGAACAGGTGTACTGTAACTAACAATGTATATCCATTGCAAAAAACACAGTTGTTAACAATTCTCTTGAAGAAAAGAAAAGCTCCAGCTGTGAATGATTCAGACTGATGCCTAGCTGTGCTAAGCTGTGTAGCTTGAAGTTGTGAACTGTAATTGGGGGTTAGTACTATGATGTATGTGGTCTTGGATATTTGCCACAATGTCAGATGGCATGTAGAGAGTACCAGTATCCAGGATAATGTGCCTATCCTCAACATAAGGGAGACATTTCCAGAGAAGCAGGGATTTTCACAACTCTGACCTGCTGCCAGTCCAGACAATCCAATGAGGTAAGGTGGGTCTGCAAAGTAGCGACTATGACTGCACCATGATGAGTATAAAAACAGATAGGCATCATCCACCAACTTTTAGCATAAATACCCCTGAAAAGGGGATATCTGGACAGATACAAAACACCCACTTTTCAATCAATTTTTGTCAAACATCTAAATGTCTGTTGCCCTGTAAACAACCTGAGTGTTGCTTATTAGTAGGTTACTTAAATATCTGATCTGAATCTGAGTTTTTCTCCCCCCCCCAAAAAAAAGTCAAATACATTTTGTCACACTGTACATTTTTCATTTCTTTTCTGTTGCTTACAGTTGTGACTCTTCCCCCGCTGCTGTGATATCCAACTGTTGTCTTGTGTCACCTCTCTTACTGTTCTTATCTAATATATCTTAAGATCATTATCTTATAAAATTATACACTTTGTTATCTTTCAATGAATAATACATCTATAATGTCTATCATCATTTCCACGTGTATAAAGTAAGACAGGAATATCAACAGTAACAAAACCAGACAGACAAATTCACACAAAAGCACACACCTCATTCACTTGAGATAAAACATGTCCACCTACCATGAGCTCGTGTTCAGTGCGATGCACCCCCAATTTCTTCAGCCCAATGGTCAGGTCGTTGACACAAATGCCTCCATCACCGTTCACATCCAGGACCTGGAACAGCACTTTCAGTCTATGCTCCTGCTCAGGCCCTCCACATATGTCACATGGATGCGCTGACCTGCCGGGGTCAGAGGGCCAGCCGCCGGCCACGGGCTGTCCGATGACGGGTTCAGATGGTGAAGCCGATGAGGTGTCGGCGGCGTGCCCGCCTCCACCGCCCGGGTCCACCCCTGGGTGGGTCTCGGCGGACCGGCACTGGCAGAATACATCACTGAGCAAAGGGGGCATCAACGAGCCCTGCTGGTGCATGAATGACCAAGTTGACACACGGACCAACTGTCCGAGATCGAAGTCAAAGAGCACTTGGGACAACTGTTAGCTTATATCTCAAGCCCCGACTACCACGTCACATGCCCCTCCATGTCAGCCGGTATCGAAAGGAAAAGCCACCAGCTGCCCGTTAACTTACAAACCCGACTATTCACCACGAACACATTAATATAGATAATTTGAGACGAAAACGGGTCCTCTCACCCTTTTCCAGTTGATAAATTAGCTCAGCTAGCTAGCGTTCCCACCGTAACCTAATGAAAGAGTTAGATGCCGGTAAAACGAGACGCGATGCTGCGATGAGGATCCTGAGCTGTCAGCGCATTGACCGTCTATAAAATGCCTTCACAGCACCGAACGGCAGTCTATACTGACAGAGCTCGTCTATCAGACGCCACGAACAATAAAAGCTCCTGTTAAAGACAATAAAGTGTTTATCCCGACATTTAAGCGCTGTTAACTTGCCCACCGTGGAAGACCAGTGTATTTGGGACCGGGAGCCGGGTGAGTCAGAAGTCTCGCTGTATAACGCGAGATTACAGCGTGACCGCGTCAAAGGTTAGGCTTTGTGTTGATTTACTGCCTGAGTGACAGCTGGCATAGAGCCCGGGCACATGGGACATGATCCGAGAAGAACTTGAATGGGAAACGGGGAACTGAGGGAATGGCAATGGGGATCATAATAATGTGATAAAATGGAACACAAAACTGAGAAAATTCGATTACAATCTGAAATGCAATGAAACATACACACAACACATTGGCGCCATCTATTGTTGGGGACATGTTATGTTGGCTGACTGTACAAGTCAGGTAGACTGAAGCCTTTTCAAAAGATATGTGCCAACATATGCAGTAGTACTCTTCAATACCTGTAAAAACTTGAACGTGTAAAATGAGTTGCCCTTAATGCACAGAGATATTGACATTGATATGTGATATACATTTAAAATGATGTGGTGTGAATAGAAAAATCCAGCTGTATTGCACATTACATATCTACAAAAATTAAAACACAGTTACTTTACATTTACATTACATTAAATACAGTTATTTATCAGTTCAACACAGTGATGTTCTAAATAAAGACTGTTTCGTCAGTAAATGAGAATGTCTGTTCGACATACTCTGCTCGTTTTTGCAGTGCTTGACTGTGACTGCACTAACTGAAATATTTAAGGATTAATACAATTTATATAGTATATATTATTTCATATTATCATTTAAATGTTGAAATGCCTGAGGATGATGTGCAAAGTAACTTGGGTAAACACACACACACACACACACACACACACAAACTTATTTTACGTCGTACATTACAATGTTTTATGGCACGCATGGTGTTTTCCCCTCAAGTGTATTGCAAAAGTAATAGATTTTTTTTATAAACAACAACAAAAACTCATATTCACCAACTACGGCTGTACGATAGATTGAGATAACGGTGAGAATTTCTATTTGGCTTTTGAAACCCATAGTTTGTTTGGCTCGCTGAGTGATTGGCGTTTGATTAAACCAATAGTAACAGAGTCTGTAACATGACCGCGAGATATCTGACCAATTGGCTTATTAATGGGCGGGGCAACACGCCCCGCTAACGTAAGCGTTGCTAGTAGGAAGAAGAAGCCGATTCTGGAAGCCATTACGTTGCGCACATCAGTTGAGTAAATCCTACTATTTTTGCGTACAATACGCACAATTACCTCTCTAAAAGAGGAATTTCTGCAATTATGGCATCGGTCGCGAAAAAGAGAAAAATGAATTTTTCGGAGAGAGAGGTGGAAATTATTGTGGAAGAAATAGAGAAACAAAAGCACACACTGGTTAACCACTTCAATGCTGGAGTCACCCACATGGCAAAGAATAACGCGTGGGGGGACATTCTGAAAAAGGTGAATGCTGTCACCACCTGTCCCAGAGAGCTGCCCGAGGTGAAAAAGAAGTGGTCCGATATGAAGACAGAGGTCCGACGTAAAGTGGCCCAGGCGCGGGCTGCTATAGAGGGGACCTCCGCTGACTGCACTCCAGTTCCCGTCATCCTCACTGCTATGCAGCAGAGGATCTGTAACCTCCTGGGGGAGGCCACCATCATCAGCCTACCTGCAGGAGACTCGGATGCTGAGATAACTTTGCCTGTTACAGTGAACACCGCCACCACCGTCACACTAACAGAAAGTAAGTTGGCAGAAGTTTTACAGTTGAGCAGCAGACCCAGGACACAGCGGCAGTGTGTGGGCTTATGATGTATGCTGTTGCCACAAGCAGAATAATTTAATGTGTGCAGAGCTCAGCCAGAAATGTTGCTCCTTAAGTAGACCGACAGGCTGAGACTGAGCATGTATTATAGGAGAGTAATACAACTGAACATTGAAGGGAAATATACTTCTGATTGGAGGGGGACTTTAATTCATACAACATAACATTTTCTCATTTCAAACAATTGACGCAAACAGCGGATCCAGTCACTGATGATGACAAGTGGTAATGATGGAAAGTCCAATGGGATGCACCTGCAGACTCTGACGGCAGGGTTGCTCTTGGCTTACTGTAGATTTGTATCCCATTTCTCAGCCATTGAGAGGACTGTGGATGCATTCAGGAGTACTAAACACGAGTCCTACTATTCCTCCACTACCTCCTACTTTACTTCATGACAAAGACAACACATTGGAACAAGCATATTATTTACTAATAGCCCGATTTCCACATCCAATGATTTACAATCAATGTTAGACGGACAGTTCATCCCAAAATCAAAATCTACTTTTCCTCTTACCTGTAGTGTTATTTACCCATCTAGGTTGTTTTGGTTTGAGATGCAGTGTTCTGTGTCCTTTCTAATATAATGGAACTAGATGGCACTCAACTTGTACTCAAAGCATCAAGACTTACATTTGAAAAACTCAAGGTAATCTGCAGACCTTGTTGTGAGAAGTTTTGCGTAGGAAATACATAGATGAGAAGCTAGCTAACTGAGTTAGTTAACTAAACAACTAAGCCAAGGAGGCCACTGTTAGTGTCACGAGCATAAGCCTCTTGTCCGTCAGTTGATGCACGCTTCCTTCTGTGCGGTGATAATGTTGGCAGTTGTAGTTAGGAAGAAAGAACATAGATGCCATATGAAACTTCTCACAACAAGCTCTGCAGATAATCTTGAGTAACCAGGGCATGATGTCTGGATAGAGACTTTGCCGTATGTCTTTGAGCACCACAAGCTGAGCGCCATTTAGACATCTCTGTGGCCAGTATCTCCAAAACTAGCACTACAGGTGAGAGTAAAAATATATTTTTGGTTCTGAGGTGAACTGTCCCTTTAAGCAACATAAAAGTTTGTAGGTTTAAGTTTAAAATTTGACTTGTATTTAATTGATTTCAGATTTTCTCCCCTCTATTTCTTTGAATGTTTCTTGTCATGTTTTGAGCATCATATTCTGTCTGTGTGGTTTCAGCTCTTCCAGCTGGCTCAGCTACAGTCTGCGATGAAGCAAAGCCACTGAATGGTAAGTCTTTCTATCTGCAGTATCCCTCCATTGCTGCATTTCATTTCATACCTGACATATGCAGGGCAGTAAGTGTATTTGTTAGTTGAACGGATCTTTCCACACACTGCAAAGGAAGGTTTTCATACATTGAATTGATCATTGCATAACATTTCTGGTCAGCTTAAACTTAGACAGCTGATATTTAAGCCTGAGACTTATACAGTACATTTAAAGATAAACTAGAAAATAGTACGTTCTTGTCACAAGCAGCACCACCCCCTTAAACTGAGATGAATCATTTATCTCAGTCTTTATACGACCAATAACTGGTTAACAGCTCACTCAGCACTGAACAGATGTACTGTACTGGCAACAGATAACTTCTATCGCTGAGTGAAAGTGAAAGTTAAGTTTAAGTACTGTTTCCCTACTCATGGTATGTACAAATATAACAGCGCGATAAAAAGTGGGATGACACCTTAAAAGAATGAACTTGGTGGCAGCAGAGCAGTAAGCACAAGCCTTATTTTTTTCCTTTTCTGATATTCTAATCACACTGTGTGCCTTTTTTATGTTTCTCCTACTGCCCAAACAACAATAATGATGGCTGGTTGGTGTTGTGGAATTTCGGCTCGCTTGACCATTCAGGAAAGATGAAGAAGACTCAGAGACAGCGGTGGCTTACGTTGACATAGTTTATAAAGCATGATCATGGAGGAGCACCATCACATCACGTTTGTGCACAGAGTGCTGCCATGATAATCCTCCTGACTCTTCCCAAATGTCCAAATGATATCTTGCCGCTTCAGGAGGCAGTGCTTCCATACATGGTTATCTGTTTAAAAACATAGCAAGAGAGGTGATGCAGGATCTCTCCCCTGTAACCAGAGGACTGAGAGGTGAAATAGATCTGAGACACTTAGTCTGTAAACATAGATAGATCGAAGGACTCCTTACGAGGTTTACGCTAACAGTTAGCTTAGCCTTGGCTTGGTTCGTTAGACATCTGTTCTGAAGACATATCTACAGAGACAATGAGATCATTATCATTATCCTGACTTTAACGTCTGTACAAGACACGTATGACCTGCTATTGTTTGGAGACAGAGTGACCTGGGAGAATCATAAGATTCCCTCACAGTTGGCACAGACATATCAACAATATTTACATGTTCGACTGGAGTCACTGTTTTAATGACTTGACTGGACAGAAAATAAAAGACTTGTGACTAGACCTAACTTGAGACATGATGACTTGAATGACTTGTCTGTGTTCATTTTATATTGTGACAGTAATATTATGAGGTAGCTTACATATCCATGACTGTCAAATTAAACTCCACCCCCATTTACAGATTTCCCACAACGTTAATGTACTCCGTTAACTGTTGCATTAAGGGACATGAGGATTAGTAGATCACAACTGTATTTTTTAGAATGGAATGGTAAAATGGAAAATCTGCAGACTCTGTAGGCAGGTAAATAACAAAACAACTGTTCTGTCCTGTTCCCAGCTGAAACAACTTACCACACTCTTGAAGACGGAGGCGTGGTGGAGTACTGCACCACCACTGTAGGTGACTCCGCCCCCACTGTGGTGGCGGCTGTTGAAGCTCCAGTGGAGATGCTCGCCTCATCCGCAGCTTCCCCGCCTCCACCACAGGGTCAGGCCAAACCTCAGGAGCTGAAGAGTCGTATAGCTCTCAACTCGGCCCGCCTGCTGCAGGAGCAGAGAGTCACCAACGTCCACATCCGACAAATCGCCCAGCACCTGGAGGGCCAGAACGAGCTGCTGCAGATGATGCGGCGCTCCCAGGAAGCTCAGGCATTCGCTCAGGAGAGACAGGCCCAGGCCCTGGAAGGTACCCAGGCTGCCCTGCTGGCATTAGTGCAGATGCTCAGGCCTGCTCTCAAAGACCTGCGCAAATTCCTGCAGAGTGGGACTGAGGTGGCAAACCCCAGCAGCTCAGCAGCAGGAGCCACAGCTGACGGGGCAGCAACAGAGGAGCAGAGCAGGCCCAAAACACCTCCCCCTCCACCACAGCAAGCCGAAGGGATACAGTAGGCGCTGTGTGTGTGTGTGTGGCACTGCTTCCTGTCTGCATTTCACACAGAGGAGTCCATGCACACGGACTATAGAGAACAATATAAACTTGTCAAAAGTTGCCTTAGGAGAGCATGTACAGAGTTTTACTTATGTTTTATCATTTGGCCACTCACAGGAGCATCACAGATGTTTAGTTAGGAACATTTGACTGCCTGTCTTTAATCAGCTGTGACTTTATGTTATTTAATACATTAGATTTAAATTTTGAAATTATGTTTTTAATGCAAAGATGCAGAACGTCATCACTCTGATGTGGAATGAACATTCAGTTGTTTTTTTGTGTGTTTTGTGAACGTTTTTTCATGTCACCCCAGCGTTAAACATGAGTGAAGAATAATGAGTCTTGTTTGAGACCAGAGTCAGTTCGTCAGCACCATGTCTTTAGTACGGAATAAAATTTGAAGAAACATCAGCAGCCTGTCTTTTTCCTGCAGGGTGCATTGCTATTTATCAACCAGAGGATGTCAGTGTGTGTAAGCAAATGTCATCATTGTAGTTGAAGAGGGTATCTCTGCCAGTGTTACACATTAAAGCTGGTTACAGGTGTTGGGGAGTGTATGTATAAGGTCAATCTTAAGAGATTTACTATGATAATTATAAACAACACTAATACACACACCAATGAAATTCATCAGACATTCATGAGAACAGCCACTATTACTTAACATGAGTTTTGCACCGGGCAAGACTAACACTTTCTCTGATAATTGTAGGGATGACATTGTTTGTACAATGCATTGTGGGTAATGTATGCACCAGGTTTTGAAAAACTGTCCACTGGTCTGCATTGCATTCCTATAACACTGTTGGACTCATCATAGAGAAGTTAAAAACAAATGACCAATGTAGCATATCAGAGGATGAGGAGCAGTTTCTAAACCACTTCTCAGGAGAGAAACAAAGACGAGCACTTGAGGTGAGCTAAGAAATATCAGAATTTCACAGTGGATGATGAAAAAAGTCTATTTACTGATGAATCCCAGTGATGGATTAGTGTCAGTAGCAGAAGGGTGTATGTAAGGAGACCAACAGGAGAGAGAATGATACCACAGTGTGTCACAGTCACAGTGAAACATGGTGCTGGAAGATGTTTTCAGACTCCTACATAGAACTGACTTCTCCCTGACTGAGGAGAATCACCACTCCATTCTTCAGAGACATGCTCCACACTCTGGTTTGATCTCTGTGGAGAAAGATTCATCCTGCAGCAGCATAATGAACCCAAACACACCTCAAAGCTTCTACACAACTACTGAAGACCAAAGAAGACCAAGGAGTCCTGACTGTCCTGAACTGTCCTCCTCAGTCACCTGACCTCAAACACACCCAACTTCTATGAGGTGAGACTGAGAAAGCCAAACATCCTCTGTGACATCACAGAAAGCAGTCTGTGACATCACAGAAAGCAGTCTGTGACATCACAAGAAGCAGTCTGTTAGACAGATGTCTGCACGTCATGCTGGGATAACATGAGTCAGCGGGTTTCACACTAACTTGTGTACTCCAGGCAGCTCTAGTGCATGTTGTTTTTAAAGGGGCACTATGTAGTTTAAAGAAGAAATTCAAACTCAGAATTTTAATATTTACAATATTAATGAGGTAGTAATATAAACTTTCTCCACAAGTGTATAAACAAGCTGTTCTCAGAGGAAAATAAGGTCCCAGAACACTGTTTGAAGCTAGAAAGGTGGCAGGGTCCGCCACATATAAATGAAAAAAAAAGTGAAACAGTATAAATTGTGTTGACCTTTAAGTTCAGTTTATTCAATCATGAAAACAAAGAGAGTTTGATCATTTAGTTTGTTTAGGCAGAAAAAAAAATCATTTCTCTTCTCATTCACGCTTCTTCAACAGAACTAGTGCTCCTTTAAATCAAAAGGGTGACATTCAATATGAAAAAGTTCAATATAATTATGTAATATAACATGCCTATAGTATTACAGATGTATACAGTTTGTCCATACACACACATTGCCCCAAATTAAAATATATTGACACCTATGACATGAAAGTATATGTCCTGTTCAGCACACGGACATATTAAATGTCACGTTCAGAGTTCAGAGCTTTCTGTGCGGGCGCTCCTCTTCCTCACACGCCTCTGCTCGGACTTTGTGGACGGTCCCTAAGTGGCCCGGTGAGCTCGGAGACGTTCACGGAGCCGCTCGGCCTCACGACCGTTTGTTTGTTGAGCTCTGCCCGAGAGGGAAAAGTTGGCGATGACACGCTGAAGAGGAGAAGTTCGCCGAGGACACAACTGTGCTGTCTCGCCGACTATGAGGAGCATCGGGCCGACGGAACGGTGAGTTTTGCAGGAGGCTGAGGGGAAGAGAGGAGCCGTGCGGCAGCGGTGTTTGCGTGGCAGCTGTGGAGCGGAGCAGGCGAGAGAAACACGAGCGAACTTGCCTTTTTTTTTTTTTTTTTTCGAGCTCCTATCTAATTGTGAAACTATGGAAACACCAGATTCATCAGACATAACTGAGTGTGTGGGGCGTTTTGTCTTATGCAACGTTCAAATACACGGACAACACGAATTCCATCTGCCACCGCTGCAAATACATTATCAAGCAGCCGCACATGAAATGACTTCATGTTGAACTTCAACAAGTGTTCATGTTTTTATTTTATTTTATTGCAGGTCTAAACAATTCTTCTTGAAATGATCAACACTGAACCAGAGGAGGACTTTCAGCCCCCACACTGAAGCCGAACCCAGCAGGCTGCATTTATTGTACTCATTCATTGGTGTTCATCAGACCGTGAGCACACTCCAGCAGCTGGGGACTATGTCTTTCCTGATGAAGAAGAAGAAGTTCAAGTTTCAGGTGCACTTCACATTGGAGGAGCTGACAGCAGTGCCTTTCGTCAACGGAGTGCTTTTCTGTAAGATCCGGCTGGTTGATGGCGGGGACTTTGCCACCTTGTCATCCAGGTATTTACAACGCATCACTTCCTTGTTTTTAAGACAATCTCTACCTGAGGTTAACCTGCTCCAGTCCACAACTATGTCTTTTTTCTTCTTCTTTTCAATTGTTGACACTGTGCTGTTTTCTCCATGCAGAGCAGCACTGGACTCTGCTATAACCAGGTGGTTAATAGAAGTCTGTTTGTTGGTAGTTTTCCACCTCAGATTTTGGAAAAGAATCTGGCATCAACCTTTAGTACAGTATGTGTTGCTTCACCCTTGTGTCTCCTGGGAATGTTGCCTTCATGACGGTTGTGCGCTCCACCCTGGCTCCTCACACTGGGAACTGCCCAGTATTACTGAAGGCTTACAAGATTAACAAAAACCTTTATTGTCCATTAATGCAAGGCAATAATGGAAATGTGTCTTTGCGTGTTGTTGAAGACTCTGGGGAGAAAGCTATTGAGGGAACATGAATCATCCACTCTCAAAATCTGGTCACTGTGACATCTGTAGAGTATTTAGAGTAACTATGACAACAGGTCAACCAGTTAAAACTACATCAGTGTCTGTTGTATTGATCGGGGGCAGATGTCTCAGCGACAGGTCGCTCCAAACTAGGACAAATCGAAATGGAACCTATTTTGATATCACTGATTGAGCATAGGATTTTTATACTTTGGGTGAACATACCCTTTAATTATTTGCATAACAGTTATAAAGGCATCTGGTGACGCACCTCTACCCTCCAGCTGTCGGTATATGCATGACACTGGCATGACTCCAGTTAGACTCACACTTATTACCTTTGTTGCTCAGTATGAGGAAGCTGTAGGGAAGTGCCATGACAGGTCCGTTAGGTTCAAAGAAGACAAACCCGCAAGGAGCACACCGAGGTTTCTGCATGTGTGAACCCTTTTAGGGCATAATGGTTCCAAATGTGAAGTACAGCTCATCGTTTAAATGTTGGATTTGGTCCGCATTTTAGTTTTAACATCTTCAAAAATGAGCCAACATAATCTGCAGAATGTGAGGAAACGTGAGTGTTGACGTTGTGTCAAAGAAGTCTAAGAGCTGTGTTGCGGAGATGTATGCTGAAGTTAACAGGCTAACCAGCTCGTCCCGTCCCATCTCCTAATGCCACTCTGCACCTCAACAGGTGATAGTCTGATTGCCCCTGTAGTTTCAGCTGGGAGATGTGAAACAGGTGAGTTTTCAATGTAGTCTAATAAGTCTAGAAATAATAAACTTCCAAAATATTAAGACATTTTTTCCCTCCTGTTTTCCTCACGAAGCAGTGGGCGAGGAGCTGCTCACTTGTTTTGGCTGACAGGTCCCAGTTTAAGAGGGGAATGGTCACCTAGAAATAAATGTAGGATGTCACGCTACCTAACACCATCACATCAAAGAGACAAGTTAAATACTGAAATCTAAAGGTGAAATCTAGAGCCCCAGCTATGCACAGATATGAGACTGATATTGATCTTACCACTGAAATGAAAGTAAATGGCTGAACTATTCCTTTAAAGCAGTTTTAATGTCAAATTAAAGTGCAAATTGATTTTCATATTCTAGTGATAAGCCTGGCAAATATGGTTAGTAATAATGTGAAATCTATGTGAGTTGTAGTACACTTCAATGAACATGCAAAAACACCGGTATGGTCCTTAAACTGTAATCTTTATTTATATAAGCAAACCAAGGAAAGAAATAAGCAGTTGAAAAATAGATTCACACTTAATTGACATGGTTAAAATACACCTAACAGAAGGCAGACAAACAGATTGAACAACAGAAGAGGCAACAAAATGACATGAAAACAAATTTCAGAAAGGACTTTGAAACTGTCTCAGACTCTTTTGAGGCCAACTGCAGAGTAGAAGCCCTGTGACCTTTCACCTTTCCCCTGGGCACAGGAGCTGTCAGGAAGTTCCTGTTGAGGGTCACACAGATGAATGAGCTGAGCAGAGCCAAAACTAAGAGCCAGAAGTAATCACTAGAATCTGTAGGTCAATGCTCAAATGAACAGACAAGTAGCAGATACAGTTCAGTGCATTTGCCTTCATGCAAATAACTCAGTGGCTGTGGACACCAGGTATTAATGGCTGACAGTTGCCTAACCTTCCTGTAGTTTCCATGACATATTGGTTAATGACATTGAGTTTGTGTGTTTTTATGAATGGGAAGCTCACTCCGACTTTAGATAATAAGCAATAGTCCACCTGAGGGCGAAAACACTAAAATGCATCCCCCTTGTTAACATGCCACTCCCTTTTCCACCCACTAGCAGCAAATAGAGCTCAGGGGCAGAGGATTTGTTATGTCTTGGCCCCGTAGACTTTCACAGTCGTCAGATTCGCTGTGCTGCTCACAGTACACAACCCTCTGTCCTGTAATCTGGAGTCCTGCAGTCTTTGCACGCTACATGGCCGTTTAGCCCACATTACAAGCTCACACACACTGAATGAGAACAGGGATGATGCAGACCATGCAGTCCAATTTGTTTGCGCAACTAAGAGTTTGAGAGAGACCTCCAGCTCCTCGGCACAGTTGGGTCCGACTCCCTCGGACTCAGATTAATAATGGACGCAGCCGCCCCGCTAACACAAAGTGTGGAGTCTGACTGTGCTATAAGACTACAACACTAGTAACTTATTGCATACTGCACAAGGTGACTTTTTTTCTGTCTTCTTTCTTCTACGAGCATGCAAAGTCACTCAGTGTTAAAAGAATCACTATGCTCTTTGTGCCGAGGCAGTTATACAGCTCGTACATGTCCAGTATAAAAGTGAGCTTGCCCTCTTTATCTCATATTTGCCTGTTGATTCGTATCTTGCGCTTGACTTCATATTTCACATAATTCACTTTAATGCACTTCAAGGGCCTCCCAGCCACCATTTAAACTATCAGACCGCTCAGAGCAACATGCTGGGGGAGCGGGGGGGTCCTGCTCCAGAGACATTCTTTCAAACCAGGCTCATGAAAATACGAATGACTGTGTAAATAAACTGTAACTTGGACTGATAAATACTTAGAAAATGCTTTGGGAAATACACTAAAATCCAGTAGGCAATTAGTTTAGTGTATTATAAAGACTGAGGGACTTTACTCATTTTATTGGACCGAATGGATCAAATTATCATAGTGAAATGAAGGGGTTGTGACGCTCTCTCAGAATGTAATCTCTTGGGGAAAAAGTGTTTTTGGGCCACGGTTCATCACGTGACCATGTAATTAAATGGTTTGGCCGCTACCAAAAATGACTTCAAATCCTGGCACTCTCCGTGGGAGGCTTGAGTCAACCGTGTAGCGCTGCCATGTTTCTACAGTAGTCCAGAATGGAAGAAATACTCGCTCTGAAGAGGGCCTTTAGCGTTTTTTTCTTCAGGTTATTAGTGCCAGAAGAAGGGTGCTCTGTTGGTTACAGTCTGCAACTTCACCACTAGGTGCCACTGAATCCTACACACTGGACCTTGTGTCAGTTTACATTTGGATTCTACGTGATCTGAACTTGATTGAGTTTTGTAGGCCAGCAGAGTGGGACTCTGTTGGTTCTGGAAGTCATTTTTTCAACACACATCTAAAATTAGAAGTTTCTCATACAAGCGTGTGGTTTTGCTCCTGAAGTGGTCAGGGGATCACTTATTTTACATTATATATTTTTGATTAATTTGTAGAAATCTGTTTTCACATTGACATAAAATATTTTAGTTTAATAGTTTTTGTAAATTGTCTGTTAAAAGAGCCAAATTATTGACCATGGTTCCATTATGAAAGCATCCATACATCATTATAGGCACTGCTGATGTTCCTACTGTATCATGATTTGGATTGCCCTTATGACATTGCTGTACAGGACTGTGCCTTATGGGACAGCTAGCAGTGGTGCTCAGTAGGGCTGAATGATTAATTGATTTTATTATCAAATCGAAAAAGCTGCTATTATTTTTTCTGTGGGATGAGCATCTGACCCACGTTTAAAAACATGTCAGTGGTTTTAGAAATTCATGCCGACTTCCAAGTGTGACAGTCATGCTCGCCATCAGAATGGTCGTACTCCTCGGGCCCCATTCATGCTCACCAGTCAGATGTGGCCCAACAGCATGTGAAATCCAAGTAAAACTTTGGATTTGTGGTGTGGAAATGTTTAATTTGGTATTTATTTGACACTATTATTACTTTATTTAACTTGTTTGCATAATGTGCAGTATTTTACATTTCAGGGTCCTATTATTCTCTTATTGGAATGTCTTTGGTATTTGAATTATTGCATAATTTACGTACATTTACTTCACATAACTTAAGTCAGAACTTTTGCATGTTTGACTGTCATACGTTGCGCGCCAATAGAAAAAAAAATATGAGAAACACTTGTTTTCAGCAATTCAAGTTCTTGTCCTTTCATTAGAATATAGATCAGTTAATATTTTGATGGTATATCAATGTGGTAATGCTCGTTCCCATGTTTTAAATCTGTTACACAGTGAATACTCAACTGAAGCCTGACTTAATAAATAAAATCGCAATATCGGTCATAAAAATCCCAATTCGATTGTTTTCCCAAGTCATTTGGCCCTGGTGCTCAGCTTTGCATACTTGTTTGGTTTGGCTTTTGAATTGATGACGGCTGAAGAGCAGTTCCAAAGTGCACTCTAGAAAAGGGAAGTGTAACCAGTCTGATCTGCTGGTCTCTTACCAGTAAGTCTGCCAGGTCTTCTGTCTGCCACGAATGGACATAATCCTATTTCTGCTTTTACTAGTCAGTGTTAGCTGTGTTTACACCTGTAGACAGAGCAGACTGCAGGTTTCAATCAGAAATGTCGTAAGATGCTCAAACCTTGACATGTTCCCAAAACTCTATAGTGTCCGCTATCAAGAATAACACAACAACCGTGATGGAAAAGGAATTCTACACACGTTTCACATATTCGATCACATGCAGCTACTTATCTTGATTGTTTCACAGAAATAACAATGCATGAATCAGAATTAAGGGTGAATAACTTGTGTGTTACAGACCTCTATCTTTGGATTGCTTTTCCAGTTCCTCTTTTCTGAAACTGGAAATTTCTCACAAGATGCCCAAAAAAAGCCTCCGTGCCACTACACTGTTATCATGAGTTTAGTAAATCATGTTTTTGTCAGCTTTACTATCATGTGTAACCTGTTAAATTTGCACTCCACCCAAAATGTGTCAGCTACTGTTGGCAGGACAGGAGGCTGTGAAAATGTTTAGCGTGCTCCTTCACAGAGGCTAGCAGAAGTGGTCACTTCATTTCATATCAGTGCACTTACAATTGGCAGTAAAGGTAGAAAAGATTCTCCAACTATTTACAAGAAATAATGTACTCCTCCTCTGTCTATCTGTGTGTGTGTGTGTGTGTGTGTGTGTGTGTGTGTCTGTGTCTGTGTCTGGGTGTCTGTGTGTCTGTGTGTGTGTGTGTGAAGCTCATTTGCATCTCTGTCTCATTCTTCAGATTCTTCCACTGGGAAAAAAAAGACAGAGTAACCAATAGGAGGACATAGTTTATCAAGTGGGAGTTTCTAACCCAAACACATTTGTTGCAGCACTAAAGTGTTTGTGCAAAACACAGTCATATGCACTCAACACAAATGAGCATTTTCAACAGTGTGTAAAACAGACAGGTGCAGTGCTGTGTGGTGCCAGGAGAGTCACTGATCAGATCCGGATGGCATCTGTTTCTGAAGGATCGTCATTCAGAACTCTGTAAAAAGTCGTCTTTATATGTAAATATTGTATGCGCTTCTGTATTTATTGAGTGCTTTCAACGTAATTTTACAATAATATACATTTTATTTGAACCCTTCTTTATGAGACCTTGATTCCAGGTTGGTGTCTTGTTTTAATGATTTGATAATTAATTTTGATTCATTTAATTTGAATAATTACTATCAATAATTATTAATTTCTACCAACCACTCCGGCTCCACCATGACATATATAAAAAAATATCCAATATTGAAAATAAAATAAATGTTTTTTTTCCACTTTCTGTGTAGTTACATATTTTCAATCATGTCCGCTGAAATTAAAAGGCGTGTATTGGCGACCAAGTCGGACTGTGACCAACTGGTCATATTAAGCCCAGCTTCACTTGAGATAAAGCCCTGCTTGCATCTACTGCAGCACAATGGTGTGTTTGTGTAGGCAGGCAGGTTGGGCTGTAAGAAAAGAAGTGGCAGAACCTGTCTGGCTGTTCTCTGCCTCTCCCAGGCCGCCTGCAGCCTCCAGGCTTGTTGTTTTAAGAGCTGTAAACTGCAGGTCACCCTTCAGATAAGTGGAGTGGGAAAAGTTCTTGTGATAAAGTTAATGTTAAAGCCAATGTTGGAAAAGAATGCCTAGAGATACTGACACAAGTCTGATAAAAAACAGTGTAAAAACACATGTGAATGAATAGTAAAAGTTCTGTAAACTGTAATGATGGTCTCTTTCTCACTTCTATAACAGCATGATAGATAGGAAGAGCATGACAAGGCTAAAGGGCCATGAATCAGTGATAACATGCCCCAGCATGATGTAGCAGATCCTTTACATGATTGCAGACATTTCAGTCTTTACATCTGAGCAGCTCAGTTATGTAACGGATTGTTTCACTCTGACCACATGTGAGTAATGCTGAATGTATTTGAAGGCCTTAATTCAGTTTTACACATTTTACTACAGTGATTGCGTGTTGGGCTCTGAGCGCCACCAAAACACGTGTGACCTATGCTAAATGCTGTGCCTGAACGCAACCTGTGTAGACAGACACTGCAACTGCCTCTGCTGTGTATATGGTCTGCTAGTCCAAGATTTTAACAATCAGATTCAGAATACTTTATCAATCCCTGGGGGTAAATTGTTTATACTACTTCGTGAAACCCGTTGTTAGCATTAGTGATGAAACTGATGAACAGGAAAGTAAAGCCCAAGTAGCACACATTTTATTCTGTACTAACAATGGACCAAATGACTATATGGGCCCAACACACCAAACTGGCATAAAGAAAACAAGCGGTGATGTACCTGACGCAAGTCACAGACATCATCGCCTCTTGTCGTCTGTGTCTTGTCTAAGGAGCCGCACTTGAACACACCGCAAAGACTACAGTGGACTGCAAACTAGCTTGTACATTCTGCGCCTCCATCAGGGGAAATAACTCTCCATGCCACCAGATGGCAGTAGCCTGTGTTCATCATTCAAAAAGGCTAACAGAAGACGGCAGATATACAAACCGTTGTTATGATAAAGCGGTGATTTTTTTGACAGCACTGTTATAACCACTTCTAATCGAGAACATGTCTGATAAAAGGTCGCAAATGTCACTGATGAAGAGGCAAAGTCGAAATTAAGGAGAAACTGCATTAAATTGGTGAAATCATGAATACTACTTTCCCTTTTCTTCTTATGTTTCTCTTATTGTGCCCTGATTTGCTTGGCTGAACAGCCAATCGGAGTGATTTCTGGCAAACAGGCTCCATTGCCAATTCTACTTGCTCAGTCAGCCAAAAAGCTGCCGACAAGGTCTGACCAATGCCAAAGAGTATTTGTGGCCTGCACTGTGCAGGCCACAAATACTCAATGGCTGCAGCAGGCAGCACTGATAAACAGACGGAACATTACCTGCTCAGCACCAGACAGCATACATACACATGTAGAGACAAACTGGTGAATCAAGCCAGATATTTTTGTCAGAAGATGGTAGAGACCAAAACAGAGCTAAAATAGAGAACAAAAATGGACGTACTTTCATCAGGTGGAAACAAACCACTCAAATTGAATACTGTTGTTGCTCCACATTTGCTGAATGTGTAAAAAGGCAACATCTTTTAATGTGATATTATGTTTAGGCGCCCCAAGCGGCCATAAACCAGGTAATGCAGCTTTAACAGTTAAAACTGTTGGCAGGATAGGTACACTGTAGTCACAAACCTTAGCCTAACCTTTGGCGATAATTGTGTAGACCTATATCTGTGAAACAAAATGTTCAAAATTTGAGATAACAGCCTCATTCAGACTGCTATTTCTTGTGCCTCCGCCTCGCCATCTGCGTGAAAGTTACAGAGGCAGAATTGGGGGAAAGTCTAGTTTCGCGTCTGATCCTCCAGTGGAGTTTATGTCAGAGCCGCAGCAGAGACGTGACGATGTCTGTGTGAATCAAAATGCCAACAGCGCGGGACAGGAGGGTGTCGGTCTGATGGTGTTCACAGTCTGACAGCTAAACATCCTTCACTCA
Organism: Diplodus sargus; assembly: GCA_903131615.1. NCBI lineage: Eukaryota > Metazoa > Chordata > Actinopteri > Spariformes > Sparidae > Diplodus > Diplodus sargus. Next base: position 1,149,252 of record CAEMYA010000029.1, read on the forward strand.
TCAAATTAGAAAAATGACCCACACTTCAACCCACAAAGCAACGTTACAGGAACAAACAACAGAAATGTGGTAGCAAGTAGTGGCTTCAGCGTCTTGTATGAGGAAAAAAATACTGCATCTATTCATGGAAAAGTGTCTGTCATCCTGTCTGTCCTACCAACTCTACACCTCATTCCTGCCCAAAAAAATAGCGTCTGTCCTGGCAGCTGAGCCAAGTGGTTCCTGCTGTTGAACGGCAGTGATTGTGTAAAGTGAAAAAATAACTCACCACGCCTTCAACTACTGTGTTGTTTCAGTTACTGTCTCTGGAAACTTGTATTGATAAAAATCATCCCAACCAAGACTTTAGTCAACTTTCCAACAGCCTCCCTCCCCGCGAGTGAGAGTCGGCCGATACATGTCAAGTTCAACAGGAGGACACCGGATGCAAGTGAAAAAAACACAGATCTCAACGTCATGATGTGTGCTGTCACCCCTTTTTTGGTTCTGCACGCTGCATGAATTTACACACTGGAGCAGCTTTAAGCGGGCGCTTCTTGGTTTAGTGTGAACAAACAAAGGTCGTGTTAAGACGAGCCTTCTTTGTGGCGATAATGCAGAATCTCAGTCTGAAAAGGGGGCTAATGATGATAGTTTAAAATAGACATGTTAGAATTCTGTTTTCAGACATGCAGTAGTAACAGTGTGTGTGGTTGTGCATGTACATGTACACGTACATTTACAGACTTAATGGATGGATGTCGAGGCTTTCCTGGAGTGCAGTAGTTCCTGATAATGGACACCTCGTCAGGCATTATCCTGTTTATACCACGGTCACTGCTAAAGAAGAAAAAACACTGTGTTCCTGGTTTGACTTATAGCTGGAACAGTCAGTACCATCCCATAATGTTCTTGTGCAACAGAGAAGGTGGTCACTACTCCTGTAAATAGAACTAACCTTAGGTAAAGCCATAAAGCTAAAATTATGCTAGCTAAATTAAAAGTCAATAACTTTTCATTTCCCCAAATCAATATCAAGTGTATCATGTGTATGTTGGCAACAGCCTCAAATGGGGAGTTGAATAGCCATTGGGTTGTGAGATGATTGCTGGTACAAAGTATGTTTTCTGTCGGTCTGATGGTGTGATAACTACACAGGTCATTCACTCAACAAAATACAGAGAAATGTCCAACAAATCGATGTTACATGGCCAAACAACAGTAACGTAGTAACCGTAACTGCCTTTGGCAGCTTATATGAGGAAAAAAATACCACAGATATACATGGAGAACTGTCTGTCCTCCTGTCGGTCCTCCCGTCTGTCCTACTGACTCCTCCTCACATTTCTGCCCGAAAAACAGCGTCTATCACTGGCAAAAAACTTTAACTCACAGAGTGTTTGTGTTGAAAAGAAATCACCGCGACTGTCAGCCCTCCAGACCGAGACTTCAGTGAACTTTCCCCTAGAAAACAGCCTCCCTCCCTGCGAGTGACAGAGTCAGACAGCGTCCAGTTTACTGATGCTGATTATCTAATTATGTAATTTAGAGAGAAAAACGTAACTTTGTCACTTTCCAGGATGTTTGGTGGGTCAGGATCTCAATCACTACACATTATAACATCATCCGTATGATTATGAACTGTCAGCAGGGACATGTTTAGATTGATAGGAGGACACCTGGGAAACATCTTGAAAAAAACACACAGATGTCACCATCATGATGTGTACCGTCACGCCTCTTTAGGAGCTGCAGCGCCGGCTTTCTGTGTGAAATACACAGCGGTTCGTCTTTATGCCAGAGCTGCTTGGCTCTGTGTGAACAACCAATGGCAGAAAATTGGTGAACTGCTGCTGTGTGCGATAATGCAGAGTCTCTGTGTAAAAAGGGCTAGTGTGGGTTCAAGGAATGACATGCATGATTTTACTGACGGCTGCAGTTGCAGATAGTTTTAAGAGTCGGTAGAGAACAAAAATAAAGAGGCAGTTCATGAAACATGGCCTTATATAGAAACGGTTGTCGGTTATCAGGACTCGACTGACACCCTGCAACCAATCAGAATCAATTTTTCATCCAGACCATCTTATAAAAGGACATACATGATTATAATAGAAGCTGTCAGTGTGGTTAAACATGCTAGTTCGAAGATTTGTGTTTTGGACTTCATTGCACTTCTTATATTTTGACATCACACTCCAAAGAAGAACCATGCGGGACTATCTGCCGGCAAATCTGTCAGCAAAGCAGTAGTGTGTGTGCATGTGTGTTGTGTAACTGAAGTGCTGATCATGTAGAGAGCTGGAGGATTCTCATGTAATGTTTCCTCTGACATGAGCCGGCCAGGCACAGATAACATCAGAGTTCGGTGGCCAAGTCAGGACAAGCCCGGCACTCTTCACGGCCTGCGTGTGTGTGTTGAGTGAGTCTTGCGGAGAACAACGCCAACCCTTTCGACAACCTTAGCATTAGATAACACTGCTGTGGTCTCAGCTGGCGTAGCTTACCTTTGCTCTTTATTCATTAGCTAAGTGAGGAACGCTTGTTTATGGACTGAGGGAGGGACACACTGGATCAATCCCACAAGACCTTGCTCCTTTTCTCTCCATGGCCTGCCAAATTCCACAATGAAAAGTTGAAGAGAGCACTCTCTTTATTTTGGCCATTGTGTCCTGGCTCCACCCTGCTTCACATTCATGGAGCACTTTGATGTTCAGGGCCTTGCACAGAGAAATCACAGTTGTTGTGCTGATTGATTGTGTGCTGCCAACACGGCTTGTCGGCAGCACACAGTGTACATAGTTCCCCATTTATGACTTTTTTATATGAAACAGTAGGACGTAACCGCATTTAATCTACCAGTGCTTTGGAGACTTTGGAGAAACACCTTGACATTAAACAGTACTGTTGGTCTTTCGACCTACACCTCTACAAATTGATGATTATTGTATTGTATTGTGACACGTTGATGTGGGTCAGCTGGTTGGTCAGAGGAAGACGAGACTTACAGGTTCTGACAAGAAAATCAACTCTGAAATCTGGATTGGTGCTGACTGGGATTTGGGATTGAGTGAAGGTAAATCTTTACTTCGTGTCTGCTGCTTCCCTACACACTGGATTTATACACGGGGGCAACACCACTTAACCCCATCTCATGCACACTTTTTTTAATATGTCTGAGTTTGAGTGAGTGCAAGAACTGTCCTACACCAAACTACATGCAGATAAACAGTGAATCTGTTTCCAATCAGTCTGAGTGGAAAACCCCCTCAACAAACCCAGATGAGATCATCTGGACCATCAGCGTCATAGCATTGTGGAAAAGGCAGGCTGTGGATTATAATGTCATTTCTTGTGTTTCATGATATTCAAAACCATTTGATCGGTCATATGTGCCAACATCAGAAGTGACAATACATATGATCCACTTTAAGCATCTCTTCATGGTAGGAAGCAGTAAGCTACACTGATGCCCTGATTCAGGCCTTGTTTCAGGGCTCATCCCTGCATCATTTAACATCCATATCTTTTTGTCTGCAAAATTTGTAAAAGTGGTACTTTAAAAGGAGTAGGATCTAGACAGACATATATCTATATACATGTACTCCCGCTCTAAACTGTGTGTGTGTTTGTGTGTGTGCAGGGAGGAGGTGCAGCAGAACTGTGTTCGTTGGAGGAAGAAGTTCTCTTTCGTGTGTAAAATGAGTGCAAATCCAATCACCGGAGTGTTGGACCCCTGCCTCTGCAGGGTCTCTGTACGCAAGGTAAGCTACTCCTCACAGCAGCCACCTCTCCTTGCGTCTCCAGGTTATGAATTCAAAAGCAATAGACCTTATTCAGGTATATTCAGGTAGCCATATCCCTCTGAAGCCACACTGAGGGTGTGAAACTCAAACGATGGGAAAATGTCACAATGCTAGGTTCCAGCTAGCAAATCATATAAACACAGGGAATCTGACCAACTGTTCATTTCATGGCTTCTCGACTGATCAATAACTGAAGACAATGAACAGTGAATATAATGGACAATGGGCCTATTTTTAAGTAAAACCATATCTGATAACCCAACAGCTACAACCGCTATCATTGGCATTTAACCCACTTTGTTCAGCCTTAAAGGGCCATTGTGAAGTTTTTTTTTATATTTACAATATTAATGAGGTAATTATAAAAAACTCAGAAATATGTATTTTTTCCATAAGTGAATAAACAAGCTGCTCTCAGTGGAAAATATGGTCCCGCAACAGTATGTGAAGCTAGAAAGGTGGCAGGGTCCGCCACATATAAACAAAGTGAAACAGTATAAATTGTGTTGTCCTTTAAGGTCAGTTTGTTTATTGGGTTTATTCGGTCATGAAAACAAAGATAATTTGATTATTTAGTTTGTTTAGGCAGAAAAAGATCAGCCAATGAAGATCTTTCTCTCCTCATTAACAATTCTTCCCCTAAACTACAGAGTGCTCCTTCAGCTCGCTGTCTCTTCAGCTGATTTCATAATGCTCATACAGATTATATCCAACACATACCTGTGTTCTGAGCTCTTTAGAAGTGAGTGTGTGGGATGAAATGACATTTCAGGCTTGATTGCATCTAAGCTCCAATAAATGTGTCCAAGATGTGCGTTGATATTTCAGAATTATTTGAAGCTATTGTATCATGTAACACTATCAAAACAGAAATGTCAGCTAGGAAGTGGTTGAACGCTCAACTGTATCTGACGGTAGCTGATGGGTAATCAAATATGTTGTTTTATTAAATATGACCCAATGTCCCACCTCATTTTCACTCACCATTGTCTGCTTAGTTGCCGATAAATCATGAAGCGGTGAAAAGAAAAAGAAAGGTCAGATTGCCTACGTTTACATGACACAGCATGACATCAGAGGAAGGTAGCTGCTGTGTAAACACTGTCTATGCCTCTTCCTCCCTCACAACACAGTAATGTAGGAAATAATGTACTGTGTAGTTGGACTGTCCCCCAGCACCTGTCCAGGTCCATACTGCTGCCATGTAATGTATATGTTTATAGATGTGATTGTTGAGATGTCAGCAGTGTTGGGTGCTTCACTGTGTTGTTGTTTATCTTTGCAGGAGCTCAAAGGAGGAAAGGCCTTCTCAAAGGTAAGTGTATTTTCTATGTGGCAGTATGTGGTACTGAATACATAAGATACTAGAACTCCTCTTTAATCCACCTGAACACAGCTTAACCAGCCTGTATGACCTGTGAACCCATAAAGTTGAGAGCACCGTGCTTCCTTTTATAAAACACAGATTTTACAGTGTCAGTGATTGTAAAACCTGTGTTCAATAACAGCCAACATCACAGGGCTTTGTTACAGGGGCATGTGACAGGCCACAGCCACAGGATGATGATGAAGTGGTCAGTCGCAGATCACACTGTGTGTGTGTGTGTGTGTGTGTGTGTGTGTGTGTGTGTGTGTGTGTGCGCGCGCGCGCTCATAGTAGCAGCAATTTGATGTCAGTTTGTCTTCACTGTCTTTCATTAAAACATAGAAAGGGCAATCAGTCAAAGTTATTGATCAAATTCATTTTGAAATGTGTGGTTAAGATGTCTAAAGCTAAATAATTTCGCTTTCGTCAGAAACTTTACCCAGTTTGGATCCATACCACGAGATCTCTTTTCATTAATCCGTATAGATCAGCTGTTCCCTGGTTTGAAAAAAAACAATCTTTGCTTGAGTCCTTTGTGCTAGATTCATTTTAGTAGCAGTTTCACAGCCTGAGGAAAGAAGTTGCTCTGTAGTCCGCTGGTACGGCAGTAAGACTGTAAAAGGGGGTTTAAATGCAAATGATAGCTGTTATCTAACATTAGCCGATGGATGATCAAGGTTGTGGTTTTACTTTAAACTTCCCGATATGACTGTTTTGTGGTTCAAATATCCAAATTTTATAATCGCCGATTGCTCACTCATCTTAGCTCGTTCACTGTTCAGCCCACTCCAGAAGAATAACGTTAACTGCTGTGTGCAGCGTGTGTGCATGTGTGACATTTGGGCAAACATTGTATCAATATCTTTCAAAATCGTTGCTGCGCAGCGTAGCACCATGGGATATATTTTCACACCAGCCAATATTATGATTTTTAAAAAATTAATATTAAAATATGAATATTTGTAATGATTCATATTTTAGAATATACCATGAAATGTACACATCTAAAAACATGGGGTTAAAGGTCTCGTGGTTAAAAGTCCCCTTCCTTCCACTGAAGGATGAGACCGAGTCAAGGCCGAGTGTTTTTGCTTTAGAGACCGAGTAAGCAAAAAATGGTCTTGAGACTGGTCTCGAGTCCAAGACCGGACTCGAGTACTACAACACTACCTCAGACTAAGACCACTTAAAGGGATATTCCAGCGTAAATTTAATCCATGGTCTAACACACCGTGACACCGAGTAAGTGTGGTGGTGAGTTGTGAGTCTCTTTACAATAGAAATCCGGCAAAGCTAGCAGATGTTTGATGCCTTGAACTATGTGCTGGGACCCTATTTGTACTGTTGCTGAAGTTTGGTGCTGTTCTGAGCATTATTTGTGGCTATGAGTGGCTTTTTGATGGCAGATTTCTTGTTGGAGGCGTAGACTGCAGTGTATTGTTATTGTGTGGTCTTTTCTGAGGTTGCTAAAACTACGTGAGCTAGTGGTCCGCAAACTTGATCTCTCGAGGGGTCTTACTGGGTGTCACGGTATGTTAGACAATGGGTTAAATTTACGCCGGAATATCCCTTTAAGTGAGAAGCAGGGCTGACTGAGCAGAAAATCATGAATGAAGAGGGTAAAGGAGGGTATTGACTTCTACACTAACTCACTCTCTCCTGCTTCCCTTGGGTCACTTCCTCACACGACACGACTGTTGGTCACAGATGTGACGTACAGTACAGGACGAATAAGATCCAAACCAAAAGGACATTTGAACATCAAATAGGAACAAGAAGCATTCCTGCTGAGTCGGATCTGTAAAAACAATTTGACCAGACTTGACCTCGACTTTATTCTAGATCTGTAAATAACTTTCCACCTTAAATGTTTTGTCTGTCTGTGTGTCTGTGTGTCTGTCTGTCTGTCTGTCTGTCTGTCTGTCTACAGCTTGGTTTTGCTGATCTCAACATTTCAGAGTTTGCTGGTTCAGGCTCTACAGTGCGCTGCTGCATCCTGGAGGGTTATGACACCAAAAACACTCGACAGGACAATTCTATTCTCAAGGCAGGGCACACACACACACACACACAC
>CAEMYA010000029.1:1156526-1198520 GCA_903131615.1 Diplodus sargus
ACTGAGGTTTAGTAAACCACCTGTGTGTTTTTACAGGTAACAATTGGGATGACTCTTCTGTCTGGAGATCCCTGCTTTAAAACGTGAGTTCCTCTGTGCTCAGGGTTTTCAAACACCGACACTGAGAAGTTTCGGTGTGGGAATCAGTTTGCAGGACTACATTGCTAATTGTAATACTCATTATGTTTTGTGCTTGTGTCTACACTCTTAGGCCTCTCAGCACAGCCAAATCTGTGTCCATCGGGGACGAGGACCCCACTCTGCAGCTGGACCGGAAGGGTGAGAGCACTGATGCCACAGGGCAGCCACCAGGAGGCATCATGGTGGGTCCTCGCACCTTCAAACCCAGGCAGTCGTCAGGACGTAGCTCAGGTAACTGCTCAGCATTATTGCTAGCTGTGTCTTCTTCTAGCTGGAGTTGATGGGTATTTGCAAAGTATTACAGCTGGGGTCTTATTTTCATAGTTTTCCTTTCAGTTATGAGATGTGGGAACACTGATACGACAGCAAAGTCAGATGGGGCATTAGACAGTTTATCCAGATTATCTAAATCGCCTTATTTGAACCTCATTTGAACCCCTTAATGCACAGGAGAACTGTGTGTACATGGCAGGTTTGAAATAAGTTTGTCTACAACATGTCTGATCATATGATTACTCATGCTTCTTCTCCTGTCTGACCTCTTTTATGTGTTCATTCAGACTTCAGCCCCAAACAAGTCAGTCATCATCCCCCCCATGTTTCAATTTTTGAGTGTCTCAGAAAAAATAGTTGAAAATGGTGAAATTATATATATATATATATATGACACAAACAATAGTGATAGTCAGCTGTTGTGTGTTTGCTGTGTTCTACAGGGCTGCCTGAGGAAGGGGAGAGTGTGTCCAGCCCAGACGAGGTCTTTCACACCGGCCATTTCCGCAGCTCCAGCTATGCGAGCCAGCACAGCAAGATCTCAGGTCAGAGAGCTCTCCCTCCTCAGGCTAACACAAACTCTGCGGCTAAAAAAAACAAGTTTTCACACGCTGCTGGCCAGTGATGACATGATCTAATATTGGTTCATATTGCTCTCCTCTCCTCTCCTCCAGGCTACAGCACAGCTCACTCTCGCTGCTCCAGCCTGACTGACCTCAGTCACCACAGGAACCCGTCCTCCAGCAGCAGCGTCTCCTGCGGGCTCGCCCACTCCTCCCAGCAGCCTCCCTCCACCCCCACAGAACCGCACCGACAAGCAACTCCAACCAAACCAGAGAGACCTCCTCCACCCTCTGCAGTAGCCCTCATGTCCAACCGATCCTCCAGGTAGATCCACGCACAAAACGCTTGAGCTTGTCAGGAGTTGATCTCACTGTGAAGCATGTCTGGACTCCACCGCACTGATAGCAGTCTATGGCTGGATCTCAGGCATGTGTAAACTACTGTCATCATGGAGCTATAAAGGTGTAATTGTGTCAGCTGACACACGGACAACTGAACTCAGATGCACTCACAGTAAAGACTTCAAGGGATATTCCTGTGTAAATTTAATCCATAGTCTAACACACCTTGACACCAAGTAAGACCCCCCCTCGAGAGATCCAACCTCAGAAAAGAACATACAATAACAATACACTGCAGTCTATGCCTCCAACCAAGAAACCACCATCAAAAAGCCACTCATAGCTACAAATAATGCTCAGAACAGCACCAAACTTCAGCAACAGTACAAATAGGGTCCCAGCGCATCAAACATCTGCTAGCTTTGCTGGATTTCTACTGAATAGAGAAACACAGCTCACCACTCTCCTGCAGCAGCTTGCTCGTTGTGGGGAAGCCCTGACGAGTCGGTTACCGAGTGCAGTTAGAAATGCTCAATTTCGTTCTTTTCCCTGTCCGCTCTCGATAGTAACTGTTATGAACTTTGATTGCATTTCCATGGAGTAATAGTCATACATTTTCATCCTTGAGCTGCGGAACTCTACTGCACTCGGTAATCAACTCGTCAGGGCTTCCCCACAACGAGCTCGCTGCTGCAGGAGAGTGGTGAGCTGTGTTCTCTATTCAGTAGAAATCCAGCAAAGCTAGCAGATGTTTGATGCCTCGAACTATGTGCTGGGACCCTGTTTGTACTGTTGCTGAAGTTTGGTGCTGTTCTGAGCATTATTGTGGCTATGAGTGGCTTTTTGATGGCTGTTTCATGGTGGAGGCATAGACTGCAGTGTATTGTTAATCGTGCGGTGTTTTCTGAGGTTGCTAAAACTACATAAGCCAGCAGTCGGAAAACTTGATCTTTCGAGGGGGGGTCTTACTCTGTGTGTTAGACCATGGATTAAATTTACACTGGAATATCCCTTTCACATTGTAGAAGTGTTATATTAAGTCATAATAACATTGTTTAGCCTCTGAATGAGGTCAGCACTCACCAGAGTGGGGGGGGGGGGAATGGTCAAGAGACTTAAACAGTTTTTTTGCACCAGGCTGTAAATGTGTTTATTTCTGCCGTAAAGTTTTTGACATTTTGAAAAGGGCTCTTATAGCCACTACTCTTTTTTTGTGGCCAGCCTCAAGTGGCCATTGGAGGAACTTCAGTTTAATCTAATGCCACCAAGACTGACATTTAGTTTTTATTGAAATATCTTAACAAGTGTTGATGGTTTGACATGACATTCTGTGGTTAATAGTGATAATAAGAAGAATAATGCATCCGATGCTTTTCTAGATGATCAGAGATGCTTTACAAAGAAACTACTAACCAAAAAAAGAACAATAATGCACGAGAGAAGGCAAGATATCAGAACTGAAGGAGGAGGATGAAGTTCAGCAAAGACTCCAAGCAGCTGTTAAATGTAATGCTGAGGATGAGTAGAATGAGGATGTTGAGGCTGCCAGCATCGGAGGAGAGGAGAAGGACATTTGTGACTTTGAGGAGGGCTGCTGTTAGTGCTGTGTTGGGAACGGAATCCAGATTTAAATTATTCAGGCAGGGAGATGGGCTCTTAGTTGCGAAGCAACAGCTTGTTCCAGTAGTTGAGCGAGAAAGGGGAGGTTGGAGATTGCTCTGTAGTTGTTTGGGATGTCAGGACTGAGTCCCGGCAGCAGCTAGTTTGAGAGAGAATGTGATGGAGCAGGTAGTTAGGGAGGGGTTAATTGTTGTGTAGATAGGGGGAGAGTGGGCTTTAATAAGTCTGGAGGTGATGGGTTCCAGGATGCAGATGGCAGTTTTCATACCGACCACGACATCAGAGAAGTCTTTCTTATTTACGGACATGGATTTCCATCTGGCAAAGGTCGGGAGTGTATCAGGTAGCAGAGTGGGTAAAGAAGGTTTTGATGGGTGCAAGCTGATCGAGGCAGGACGAGATAGCTAAGTGGTCAGAGATGGTGATATCGAAGCCTGAGAGCTGATGTACAGTGAGCCCAGTGAAACAGGCCAGATCCACGATGTGTTCGTGGTTGTGAGCTTGGAAATTGACCTGTTGAATGAAGTTTAAGCAGTTCAGTATTTTAGTGAATTCTTTGGTTGTTGCGGAGTCAAAGCGTATGTTGAAAGGCTGGAGGGTGAGAGAGAACAAAGCTGGGTCAAAACAATGGGTTTGCCTTGAGAGGAATGTACACAGCCATGACTAGCTGTGTGGGGCCGGAGTGTTTAAACATACACACACACACACACACACACACACACACACAAACATAAAAACACAAACACACACACACACACACACACACCCCTTTAACTCCATCTCATTAAACTGATAATCAGTGAATCAGAAGCGTGCATAGTAGATTATCTTACATTGAAATCTACACAAACTAATTACTTAGATCAGTGACATCACTGGAAGTCCAAAGGGACAAGAAGCATGTTTGAGAGGTTTGAGTTTTGCTTAGCATACTGAATGTGCCTGTTTCAAAGGTCATCAGGCCTCCATGAACATGAAACAGTAAACACACCTTGTAGCATCTAAAATGGAGAAGGTAACGTGAATACATCGCGCGTCACTTTGCAGAGCCATACTTCACCTTTATGTTTAGCATTAGCATCAGCATGAGCAAGATGAAAGGATAATGCTGGTGATATTCAGCAGTTATTGTCACAAAAATCCCATGAAAACTCGGCCCCAAGCTTGTCAGGTCCTACTGAAGAGGTAATACTTTGGAAACCCTTCCCAGATATAGTTTGATTTTGAAGAATGTTATTCAAACAGAGGAAACAGTGAAGTTGCTTCTTGTGGAGTGTTTCAGATATTCATCTCATCTCTGTTGGTGTCCGTCTTGCCCTGCAACAGGAGAAAGAAGGACACTGTGGAGAAGCAGCCCAGCTGTGTGGACGACACCCGCATTGATGCGGATGACATTGTGGAGAAGATTGTCCAGAGTCAGAACTTCTCTGACAGCAGCAACAATGAAGGTCAGCCAGAGCTTCAGTTTGGAGGATCTAGTTTTAGTACATTTGTGTGCCACTGTGTTAACTTCTCTTGTGGATTCCTTGCTTTTCTTCAGACAGCAACTTGAGACTGTTTGTCAGCAAAGATGGGACCACTGCCCTCAGCGGGACGCAGCTCGCCAACAGGTACACTGTTCACTGCAGGTACACTCATGTACTGGATCTTTATACCAACCTACGTTCTTTTATCTAAATGTTCATGTGTTCCTGTGTCTTCCCAGAGGAACGTCTGGTGTTTTTGAGCCGGTGGTCATCGAAACTCACTGAGAGACACATCAACAACCGTCTTCAGCCTCATCGACTCATTGTCTGTGGCTGTGTATGTACAAGTATGTGCATACATGTCTTCAGTGCATACAGGCTGAGATAAGAATACTATGATATAGATGGGAGCCTTTCTAGTATATTTAATCAGGTGTTGGGAGGTGACATACCATTATTGTATGTTTTAAAATAGTGGACAGACATTTCAATTTGCAGTTCCTGCTCAGAGTTAACATGTCCTCTTCATTTCTGTTTTACATTAAAACACAGTCCAGGGAGAACAGGGAAGCTTTTATTTTGGAACATCTGCAGGAAGTGTGGAGTTTTATTCCAGCAGCATAACAATGTCAAAAGTGCAGCAAAGTAGAATCAATCAGAATTAATTCAATATTAAATGAATACAGATTCATGCACAGGAATTAGTCATTGATGCTCTGAAATGACCTGAATTATGTGCACAAATAAGCAGTTAGTACTCTTAATGTCATGTTAGCTTTTTCTTTTACTGTAACTTGGGTCAGTCAGTCAGCATCAGGTTAACTGATGTTTTCATACTGAATTCATTCCCTCATATTGATATTGTGTGGACATTTTACTTATATCAGGTGTCCTCACCCCATCACCACTCTAACTTATACAGTTGTGATGCTCTATTTAAGCAGCACTGGCCTGCTGTGTTAACTGTCAGTCACACAAGGTAAAAAAAAGTGAAAATAAACACTAATACGTTGACAGGCCGTGGATATACTTGTTATATCACTGTTGTTGTCTGTGAGATCCATAGAACATTTGTTGAAACATCCACAATATTGTTTAAACCCAGGGTGTTCATTTGTTTTTGAGCCATTTTTTGTTATATTTGTATAAAAATCTCAATCAGACGCTCAAAAAAACTGGGTGACTAGAGGTTGCAGGTCGACCTCTGGCAACCCCATCAGATCATTTAATTCGAACTGAATGAAATGACTGGCTGGCCTACATTTCTGTGTACCTTCGCACCTGCCAGCCTGGGCGAACTCATTTGATGTCTTCCACAAAGGCTAAGTGGATGTCTTGCCATAGCAGTTAGCGAGCAAGGGGCACAAGAATTGCAGGGAAACTGCAATTAAAATTTCCCATTACTGACATGCTAGTTCGACAGCAGTGAGTGCTAAAATTATTTTAAATTGATTATGATCATGTCAGCACACAGCCTCTGAGCCTGTCGTTCAGCAGCTAATCCAGTAAACACACAGCGAACGGCCACAGTGGTGGACAGCAGCTGCCGGTACGTTCATGACACCTGTTTTGCTAGTGTTTATATTCTTGTGGCATTTGACAGAGTTGTGTATTTATGTATTTATTCTCCTTTAAAAGACTAAGAACTTGGAGGAATGTAGCAAACCCGCCTCTCACACACAACTCCCAGCTGGCCAGTGAGAGCTACAGGCCAGTCGGTGTTGTTACAGTCAGGCGGTGCACAGGCATGGGTTTAGGAGGGGGGAGGATTTTTAAATTTGATACTTGATAAGAATCTAGCCTGCTCCTCCAGATATTTCCATTGTTACTTACTCCAGCTTTAACGGTCTATTAATTCACGTGCACACATTTTTAGTTTGAGAGCATTAATTACTAATTCTTTTTCTGTTTTTTCCCTCCCGAGACTTGGAGATGAGTATTTCGGAGGAGAAACTCGGAGCAAAAAGCCATGACTCTGTTTTCATATCGACTATCTGTATGGTATGATTACCAATTATTTAGTTTTCTCCACTTTTTTCTAAGCTGTAATTTAAGTGCCGGATTCTGTTCGAGAATTCACAGCAATACAATGATCATTTTCTTTAGATTGTGCGTGTGTGTCAAACAAGTCTCCGGTTCCTGGAATCTGTAATTGTCCACAATGGCCCACTCGCTGAGTGGAAATGAGTGTAACTCCAATTCCAACAACAACAACCTTAAACAGTGACATCAAGCGTTATGATATGTGACAGCAGAACACACCTGCACTCATACCTGTACAGTAAACATGCAAGCTGATGCACCACAATTTATTTACTATGAACATTACTGAACAAGGGACCAGTCTGAAACACACCTAGTGAAACTTTCATTAGTGCCAAGCGCAGAAATTACTTGAATATCCTGAAGACCACTGCATTATGGGAATTGTAGTGCAACACTGAAATAATGACGCGTTCAGTAGGGCCTCATCAACCTGTAGAGTTGAAGATTTGTGAGTTCACCACCAGGAGGTAGTACCTGATCAGATAACACAATAAAGGAAAGTGCATACCAGTGGAAGAGTCAGACAGTGAAACCTAGTGTCTCACTTGAAAACATGGTACAGCTGTAGACAGGGTATCAGTCAAATAACCATATATTGTAACTATCATAAGGCCTAAAAACATGCAACAGGCTGTATCATGTTCAGGCTAAAAACAGAAACAAACAGAAGAGTTTGGTTGGTGTCTATTGTGCACATCCCACTGATGATTCTTCACTGGTGTAGCTCATGTTATGGTTTTACCTCAGACTGATGAACACACAAGTCAAACCTGATAAATCTGATTCTATCACGTTAACACTCTCTGACTTTACGGGTTGAAAGGGACCCACTGAATGCAGCACAAGAAATGGAATGGAACTGAAGCTTTTGTCCTTTTATTATATTTTGATGTTATTTGATCACTGTATATTCATACTTATCATACTATTATGCACATGTGTACTCAATAGGAGGATTGTTAGAAACCACTAAAATGAAATGGAGATAATGTGGTTCTCTAAAATGACAAAGAACACGTTGTGTTTTCATTTTTATTTTACATTTTTCATTTAATACTGTTCTATAGGAAAAAATGCAATTTGGTGAATCTGGCTTTGCGTTCATGTGGCTGGCCATATGCAACCATCTGCTGTCTGCACTTACTAAGTACTTTTTCACTCTTGCATTTGAATGCTCTCTCAAGATTGTCAGATGTTATGGTGATGTACTTCTTTGCTCACACACTTCGTGCAGAGCTTTGTCACAGCCCAAGCTTCACATTCAGAACACAGATTTTCCTGACCCAAAGAGCAAGTGTGTTATGATCAGGAGGTGCCTAAAGACATACATTGAACATTACATTGCAACAGGCTGAAAGTTACTGAGCTGCCTTCATTGATTTAAGCTGTGGAACAAGCTGCACACAAACACCATATTGATATGTTATCATATTGTTAGTTTTTCACAGTTCCCTTACAAACACAGAGCAACATCTGTATTTATTTGGAGTCATGTTTGTCTGACCTCAAGAATGTCAGTCCAGTATTCATGCTCCTTCTAGCTCTTTGTTTGGTCTCAACCAACTCCTGAGAAACGTATCTGGCTGTTGGGCTGCTAAATGCTCAACCATGTTCTCAACTGTCTCTGCCTGTTGTTTGGTCGTGAGCAGGTAGCCGGAAAACCAAAATAATCAACCAAAAGAGGATAAAAAGCTCAGTGGACCTGAGGGGAACTGTAGAGTGGGTGATTTCACTACATGTAACCAACATATCATTACACATAGCTGTTTGATCCTTTCTTATTATTTAGAAGTGATGAGTGCAGCTTTAAAAGGGCACTACGTGGTTTTGGAGGAGAAATTCAAACTCAGATTTTAATATTTACAATATTAATAAGGTAATAATACAAACTCAGAAATACGTATTTTTCCAAAATTGAACAAACAAGCTGCTCTCAGAGGAAAATAAAGTCCCAGAACACTGTTTGAAGTTAGAAAGGTGGCCACAGGGTCCGCCACATATAAACAAAGTAAAACAGTATAGATTGTGTTGACCTTTAAGGTCAGTTTGTTTATTCAGTTTATTCAGTCATGAAAACAAAGAGAGTTTAATATTTAGTTTGTTTAGGCAGAAAGAAAATCAGCCAATGAAGATCTTTCTCTTCTCATTAACATTTCTTCACCTAAACTACAGCGTGCTCCTTTAAAGTACAATATATTCTTGGTGATTCACCTTGATATCACAGCTTGTGCCATTTTGGAGGATCTGAGCAGATTATCTGTTGGCTATTTATTCCAGTCAGTCATCCAACTTCAACAAGCCAAAATTAACGAGAGGCTCAGATTAATGGAACCGACAATACGATCACTGGCCTCCTACACTGACTGCACAGTATTTAACACACAGACTGACTTCAGCCAGAACTCTTTGCACTTTGTAGTTTTTGACAATTTTAGTTTTATAAGGGGGCTGCAACGTATCGTAGGAACTCAAAGTAGATCAACAAGGCATTCCTATTTTTCTGTATCATCGCTGAACAACTTGACTTTAACTCTGTCACTTTGTGTATAGAGCTACTGTAACAGTGATTGTGTAGGCTGAGTGTTGGCTGTTGTGAGGTCAGTCCCACAGCTGCAGCAGCAGCAACACAATGCCCATGTTGTCCCACCCCTGGCAATATACAATAGATCCTCACCCCACAGGATTCATGTATGTGTTTGTGTATTTGCACAGTGTGTATGTTAATGTCTTTGTTGTTGTACTGTATGTGAATGTGAATGTGCCGCTATATGCATGCTGGCCGTGCATGTTTGGATGATGCACAGTAATATCAGATACTGGAAAGCTTCCTGTTTCGTTTTTGTCCTGTGGCCCATCAAGCCCTGGTTAATACTAGTAAAATACTGCATAAATCAACTAAATACAGGAGAACTGGTGGGTTTACTGGCGACCGCTTGTCGACTGCTCTGAGATGTGTATCACATGGTTTTCCAGCCTCAGCAGAGTTTTCTATTGCTGTCCACACTAAAGTACAAAAACTAAGAATGTATCAGTAAAAACAGAGTCTGTGTCATCTCTGTCTCTGCGTGTTGTCCAATAGCAGTCCATATTTATCACTTGCACATGCTTTTAGATAAAGTTCCCTGCGGTATCTACGTACATGGAGGTGGCCCGTGTACATGCAGTACATGAATGAATATGTGGGGTTTATATATGTAACCCTCCAATCTATTTTCCTTTGGATTTTCAGACCAGCAGGCTGGTCTACATATTTTTACATATATTACATATTTCTATTTGAAAGCTAATATTATATGGTGAGATGGGACTAAAAGGATTTTTATTTACAGTGAAGGGTGTGGTCATTAGGAAATACATACAGCAAGGAGAACCGTTGTGTTGGTGAATTGTCTACTACTGTGATTAATTACAGAAATACTCTTTCTTTCCTTTGTACTTGACTTTATGTAACCTGTGGCCTTATTAATTACATTCATACAAATAAATGTCTTATTTCTTGGGGTGAAAGGGTTTTTTCTTTCCTGATGATTTGAGGTTAAACAGAATTGTTGCATAATTAGATTGGGATTATATTGCATTTGTAGCTGTAATACTGATTATTTGCATTGGAAGAGGTTTTGGTGAGGAGGATATCAAATTCAAATTACCGCTGACACATTTGACCTTCTACCTACATACTCGTCTAATTAGTAGAATTATAATAATGACTCATTAATAACCATTGTGTGTTATGTACATTTTTGATAAGATGTTGTTGTTAAAGTAAAGTAGAGAATTTAAAATCAGATCTATTTGGTTTGTAACGGGTTTTAATTGCTCATACAAATATTTCCTCTCCTTGTATTAAAAAGCTCTGACGTACATGTAAATATCACATTAAGAGTTGCAATTATCTGTTATATTAATAGCAGCATGTAAGCACACCAGTGGTAAGCAATGAATTATGATTTGCATAAACATGCATACCAAATAAAATGTCAAAGTCTGCAATCATCATTCTGTGTACGGTGTGAATTGATGTATTAGTAGTATACACATGACTGTTGCCAATGCAACATACATTAATGTGCCTCTATGATACCTAATCATACATCAGACAGTTTTTTTTAATCAAAACTTAACTTATGGTCCTTTTCAGTAGATGGACCTTGAGTAAATTATTTTTCAAACTGTTTCCATTAACAAAAATGAACCAATAATAATATTGATAATAATTTCACTAAAGATTATAATGTGTGATTGACACGTGATGATGGTAATAATATTTACGTGTATTTGACCAGTGCAGGGGCAATGTTAGTGATGATTAAATAAGGTGGAAACTGGAGTTTCTCTGGGTTGTGATACTATTTAACAGTTATTGAATTCAACTATGTACATTTATATAAGTACAATATTGAGGTACTCGTATGTTACTCGAGTATATCCATTTTCTGTTGCTTTATACTTGACAATAAAGCGTTCTATTCTATTTTTGACTATTCCTTTACCAAACTAATATTTTAACACAATATTTCCACTTTTACTAAGTATGATATTTGGGTATTTTTACAATACTGGTGTTTAGAAATAACATTTATCTTACTGCCTTCACATATGGACTGTTTTACATGGAGGTTGTTTCGAATTAATGTTTTGAGCACATTTGTAATAAAACCTTATATACCATATGACAAATAGAATGACTATACAACTGCATTCCAAGATCCAAGATGTGCAACATCTATTAAATAGACCCTGTGCCTGAGATTCTCCAATAGCCCAGACATAGCACAGGCAGTGCATCCTGCTATTTACTATTGTAAACTTAAATCCTAAATGTATTTGGATGTGTCAGTCTCAGACCAACATGTTGCTTTCATATAGTAAGTATAGAATGAAATGTAACGCCTATCAGAATGGTTTTATTAAAAAATTATTTTTGATGATTTCATGTAAATTGTAATTAATCTATATTACTTAGTCTGAATGTATCAGAGCACATACAGTATTGTACATGAAGGAACAGTACTTCTGCGGGTGAATCAGTAGGGGGCAGCAGAGACCCTCAGATGCATCTTGACAGCCGGATTTATCAACAACTAGAAGAAGAGCGGCAGGAAACGTCAGCAAACAAAAGCTGTCAGAAATGGTAAGAGACATAAACCGATTAAATTTGAATTTAAGGCAGCTCTTTGAGGCTGTAACTCAGCTACAGTTACCGACAAATAACCGGTATAGCAGCAGGCTCAACTTCTTGACACTTCCACTCAATAATTCAGCTACGCCGGCGAATTCACAGTTACTCTGGCTAATCTAAATACAAGCATGTAGTTGGAGACATTACTGTCCACCATGAGCGTTTATCTCCGTAGTTTGCATAAAATCGACTACAACCACCTGCTCTCCGGCGTAAGTTGGTGTATAGCCAAATTAAACCTGGAAATGTGCGGAAGCCGTACATAACTACCAAGTCCCTCCACGATCCTCTCAACTTTCAAACAGGTTATTCCTCAAATATTCCTGTTCCGGTCATTCATTTAAACTTAACATTCAAATGATTTCGTTTTCTGCGACGATTTGACAAGAGAGTGTTCGAGCCCATAGACCAAACGTCTCTGATATACGACATGCGTACATCTGCAGCGAAGACAATCATTTAATACTTTGAGATATTTGAATGGAGCTGAATGTCCTGGCTTTACAGAGCTGACCGTGTGTCGCCTGTCGAGCCTCCAGGTCCGGATGGCTCGGGATGTGTTAGTGTGTCACGTGATTGATTATTCTGTGACGTGTGGATGCTTGGTTTGTGAAAATCTCTGGTCCCCAAAAATAACGCGACACACTTGATTTGACTTTTGTTCCATGTAAATATATGCTGCCATGTCTAAATATCCTTAACTAATGTTGAGTAGTGTATGTGTATACAAAGCAGAGGGTAATTATTAAGTACTAAAGTTTTCTTTAAATGGGATTAATTCATTTAAATTGCATTTATTCCAGTAGATGTACCAGATTTACAGAATAATAAACAGTAAAATGCAATAATATACGGTAGCTAGGTGGTTCCAGCTGTTAAATATTTTAGTTTTTTGCCAACGTGCAGGTATGAAAAATGTTTTTTCCTTAGCTTAGAGTCTGTCTCAATTCTCAGTCGATTGTCGATTTTACTTAGCTGACCACCTACACTGCATGGCATGCTGGCTATGAAGCGAGTTTCTCTTCTGGTGTCTCACCTTGCACCTGTTTGCGACATCAAGATGATTGTTTTTTTCTTCAAGTTTCAGCTGCTTGAATCCAAAAGCAGATGACTCAAAAATGACGATTTCATGTCACATACTGTTTGCAAAAAATAATCAAACCATAAATCATCATGGTTTATTTATTCAAAGGGGGGATTCCACCAGTTTTTTAGGTAAAGGTCAGCTGACTAATCAGGAAGAGTGCGAGTCATTGTGGGTTTCCGTGTTTTACTTTGACTCATACAAGAAACTGAAAGTCAGGATATCCCTGCCTCTGATGCTATGATTTTAAACCATTCTTTATTTTTCTCTTGCCCCCTCAAACTGTTA
Source organism: Diplodus sargus (assembly GCA_903131615.1). NCBI lineage: Eukaryota > Metazoa > Chordata > Actinopteri > Spariformes > Sparidae > Diplodus > Diplodus sargus. The sequence goes on from CAEMYA010000029.1 coordinate 1,169,529, forward strand.
TCTGATTTTAAGAATATCACTTGGAATACTCCTTGAAGCCACGAACCATGTCAGCTGCTGGCTACATCTGCATCGTTATCATATACTTATGAAGTTTGTTTTGAGAAAATATCAAAGCACTTATCACGGTATTTTGATCGCACACGCCACGTAAAAGTACCTCCAGGTGGTGTTTGCTCAGCCTGTGCTTCTGTGTTTTCAGGCTACAGGAGTGGATCAAGCCGTTGGCATGAGTCTTGTTGTGTTCAGCCTCCTGCTGTTTACATACTACTCTGTATGGGTCATCATCCTGGTAGGTGTAAACACACAGTAGTTTATAATACAACCAAAAGAGGCTGTTGCTACCAGTATTTATGATTCTCATCCATCCAATTGAATGTTTTACTCTGTCAAAGTAAACGGCATAATCACCAAAGTGAATAAATGTTTACCCCTGCAGTGAGTCATTTTCTTAGTAGATAAATGATTAGAAAAGCCACCACCTAGGTGCTTCAACTGTCTCACAAAATTTGAATACATGCAACATTACGTTACCTGTAATTTTCAGTCTTTTGAAAATAAAGTTTAAGAAAACTGTTTTGATTAAATATCTGACGTGGTATTTTGTCTCTTTCCAGCCATTTGTGGACAGTCATCATGCACTGCACAAGTATTTTCTTCCTCGGGAGTACTCCGTCATTCTGCCTGGCATTGCAGCAGTAATCCTGCTCCTCTGTGTGGGTGAGTCGACAATAATGTTTAGGACCCAGACACACCGAGCTGACAGCAAAGAACTAGCAGCAGAATCACTGCCAGACTCTGTCGCCTGTTTCTCGGCCAAAAAGCTGCACTTGAACATGGTGTGAAGACTGCAACCAACTAGCTCCAGCATCCTGCGTCTGTGGGAGAGCATACCTCTCCACACTGTGCCACCAGGTGGCAGTAGTCTGTGTTTGTCATTCAAAAAGTAAAACCTTGAGACTCAGGATTGCAGGTATGCAAACCGTTTCTATGATGAAAGCAGATTCCTTCACACCCCTCTTGTTAATATATCTGCTTTGAGGATATGTCTGATTAAAACGTCGCAAATAGCACTGGTGAAGAGGTAGAGAAACTGCACTAAAAGATGAAATCAGGGGTATTACAGTGATTTATACAGTGTTCGAGCACTGATTTGCTGAGCTGAACAGCCGATCAGAGTGCTTTCTCTCACTGCCAGGCTCCGCCACTGATTCAATGTGCTTAGTTGGTTGAAAAGCCACCGACAAGAGGCAACTCGTTTCAACAGTGGGTGACACACAGAAAACAAGAAGGGCCACAGGTGCTCACTGACAGCCTCGACACTGGCTGATAGCTGACTGTCGGCCTGTTGTGTCAAGGCCAGACAACAAAGCCTGCACTCAAGTATTCTAAATATGGACTCTGCAGCCAAAGCCTAAATTCTCTACAAAATTAAATGAGGTGTGAAAATGTGTGTAATGTCAAGTTTTATACCACTCTTATCTTTACCACAGGGGCCTTCACTGCAGTTATCATGTGGAAGAATCGCAAGCCAAAGAAAGTGGACTAATCTCAGGACGTTAGAGTGACTGCAGAGGACCGAAGTATGTGAAAATAACGTGGACGCTGAACCCTCTCGTGTCACCCTACGAACAAAATCAGATCTCCTGAACCGCTGACTTTTACATTTACAAAGTTAGATTTGGCAACGGTGCAAAAAAAAATATCATCAGACACTATCAACAGAGCGTGAAGAAGATGTTTACAGAAGTCAGCATGCAAAGCAGCGAGCCCGGGCCTCTCCCTCCTCATCAAACCCCTCTGCGCTCACAGTCCGGACTGCTAACTGCACTGCTAAGTAACTACAGTTAGCAGCTAGCTGCTAATATGCTTCCCCTTATATGTTTGGAGTATGAATTCAAGAGATGACCAATTCTTACATATTGCACCTTTTAACGAGAAAGTTTGGTGAGAGCTTCATTACATTTTTCTTCCATTGTCAGTTCAGTAGAAGTCACTGGCTGTGTTTTAAAGGCACTATGTGTTCAGTGTAAAAGCCTCAGCACCCCTGAGTTGCAGTATAAAAAGAGACACTGAGAATCAATGTGCCGAAAGCAAGACATGGAATGTACCAGATTTCACAGAGACTGTGTTATGAGTCTGAAACTTCCATATTCTTCCAGCTCTTGAGAACAACTTGAAAGACGACATTAAGAAACTCATATGAAGTAGCTTTGAATTTGTCAGAAGTCTGAATCACGTGTTGCAGATCAGTTGCTACGTTTTCTCCTCTTGTAGGCAGTAGGAACTGTTAACAGGAACTCATTAGACTGGAGGGTTCATGCTAGTTTATTAGCGGAAAGGTAATGTTAATTCATATTTGTTTGACCAACATACTAGAAATGAAAAAACCTAAACCTAAACCAACTGAAAAATATCTTGTGAATATAAGAAACATGAATCAGTTTATCTGAGATACTGCCTGAGAGCCCGGTGAGTCCCCATCCTGGAGTCCACTCCCCTGCTGCTTCCATCAGGGCAGGATGTAAATCCCTGGTTTGTGTTTCCAGGCACAGCTGACTCAGTCTGTCTCCAGACAGGCTCCTGAAGTCAGAATGATTCTCTGACTGTTAGTATTTTTTTTTGCCTCCTCATCGTGACATTCTGTGACTGCAGTAAGTGTTGGCTGTGGTGGTCTGTTTCAGTAAAGTCATTAGGAGATGTTTTGCACTCATTTATTTTCACAGTGGCAGCAAAATCCGGTCTTCATTGAAAGCAGCATGGGACTTGGCTTCTGTAAATACTGTGACAATGTGTCCATCTCTTTAGTTTGTAAAAGTATGAATGTTGAACCAGCGTTTCGTCTGGCACAAACCTACAGCATGGCTCAATCAGGGCCAAAGGTCCTTTTTTGTCTGCTTCAATTAAATGCTGATGCTTGAAAACGTGTTGAATTTTTTCATTGCTTCTTTTCAGTGTGTGTCTAACCTGTTGTGCTTCTGATGTTGTCTTTGAATTAAACGGTATCACAGAAAAAGTGTTTCAACTGACTTAGCAGGAAGAGAGCTGGGATCAGTACTGAACAAAGACCGATTATGTGTCCCATTTCAGACGATACTCCTGGTATTTACAACTCCCTTGGAGCTTGCAAATGCCAGCAAAAATGTGTGATGTTTTGACTATGAAACAAACTTGTGTGAACACGTCTGAACAGCAGCTCACTAGCATGACCTTTAAATGTGACATTCTTGGATTTTTTAGAAATTGGCAACTGGCACATATTGTTTCTTTTGTGCAATGAAGGACGGTGTATTGATGTTTGGTACTAATCTTAATTCTGAACACATTGTCTCGAAAAAACTACAAATACTACAAGTAAAATACAATAATATACGGTAGCTAGGTGGTTCCAGCTGTTTGACTAATATACATTTTTTAGTTTTTTGCCAACGTGCAGGTATGAAAAATGTTTTTTCCTTAGCTGAGAGTCTGTCTCAATTCTCAGTCGATTCTCGATTGTACTTAGCTGACCATCTACACTGCATGGCATGCTGGCTATGACGCGAGTTTCTCTTCTGGTGTCTCAGCAGTTTAGGTGATTTTAGATGAAAGTTGTGTGAATCATAATTTCTTTGTTGCATGGCCATTACAGCAATTAGACAGGTCCCAATATCAGCAAGTATAAAGTTCATGGCACACTTGTTCAGTCACTGCATAGTTCATAGTCACTGCCATGATCAAATAGAAAAACACAAACTGCTGCTGAGAGAAAACTGGTCAGGAGGGTCAAGAGTCAACCAGAAACCATCAACAAGTCTGCAATGAATTAGAAGCTGCTGGAAGACAGGTGTCAGTGTCCACAGGCAGGTGTGTTTTACATCAACATGAGCTGAGAGGCTGCTGTGTTAGAAAGAAGCTGTTGATCCAGACGCAGCACCTTAAAGTTGCTGCTTATCACATGGACAAAGAAAAAACCTTCTGGAGGAAAACTCTGGTCACATGAAACAAACACTGAGATGTTTGGCCACAATGAGCAGCAGTATGTTAGGAGGAGAGAAGTGAGGCCTTTAACCCCAAGAACACCATACATGCTGTAGAGCATGGTGCCAGTGTATCTGCTGCTATAAAAAGAAAATGGAATTACGAAGAAGGAGGATAATCTCCAAATTCTTCAGGAAAAAGAAGATTGTCTCTTGGGTGTAGTTGGGTGTTCCAACTGGACATTGACCCCAAACACAAAAGGAATGGTGAAGGAATGGTGAAGGAATGGTGAAGGAATTGCTAAATCAAAACGAACATAGGCCCCGATTTTTCAAATACCCACATTTCGACCAGCCTTGGTTCTCCGTCTCATTCTGTAACATTGCCATCAATAGTCTTGCTCGTGCTCAGAAGAGGATGATCTTCCCCCGAGTCCTCCCAGCAGCTTAATTTAGAAGTTTGAGGACAGCTGACCTACTGTCCCACCTTGTCAGCAATCCTGGTCCCAACGTCTGGGTTAATACACAAAAGTGATAGAGCTTTTGCAGGTAGGACTACCTGACCTCGAATGACCTGCCTGAGGAGATCATGACTACAAACTACCTTTTGAAATCAAATTGAAAACCCACTGCCATGATTTATTCTTTTTATGATGTGTTTAGTTGTTCAGCTTTTAGCTCTTTTTATTTGCTTTGTGGTTTATTACTTTGACCAAGGAGGTTACAATATTTGTCAGAAGGATTACACAGAAACTGCACAACACATGTGGATTTCACAAACCTTGGATGGGTTAGTGTTAGTTTCCTTTAATAACAATCAGGATGGGAGGGACTCTGGGATATTGTAACTCTCAGGCAGAGAGTTCAGGCAGAGCAGCCGAAGGAGATTAGAGAGAAAACCAGAAAACATTGTCTCCATTAAATACAATCAATTTTTGACCAAATCAGTCAATAAAGTTATAAATGTGAGTTTTTTTGTACAATAATCAGTGAAACACTCCAGCTGCATCTTTCTGACATGAAATCTGAACTCGGTGCCACTTGTCGACTGCCTGAAGCTGAAGATTGACGGGTGGATGGCATGATGTCTTTGGTAGAAATTGGTTGGTTCATGTAACTAATGCAAGACACATGAGAATGAATTTTACTGATTGAAATGGAAAGGAAATGTAAATTTACCAATAATGTTCTTGTAAAGTCCTTGTGTTCTGCTACATTTTTGTATTGGTAATGGAGTGTTGAGGATGAGTTCAGAGGTCTCACAGCCTGGGGAGTGAAGCTGCTCTGTAGTCTGGTGGTACGGCAGCAGATACTTCTGTATTATTTGTCAGATGGCAGCAGGGTTAACACACTGTGGCTGGGTGGGTGTTGTCTTTTAGTATCTTTGGGCTCTGTGCAGACATCTCACTGCACTGATGTCACTGATGATATGCAGATGGCACCAGTGATGTTCTGGGCAGCTTTAATCAGCCACTGTGGAGCCTTCCTGTCCTGGTTCATCACAGCCAAGGACAGGAAGGCTCCACAGTGGCTGATTAAAGCTGCCCAGAACATCACTGGTGCCATCTGCAGATCATCAGTTGTTGTGTTGTGATGTTTCCAGTGAGGATACTTTCTATTGCTCCTTAGGAAAAGTTGACAAGGATCTTGCTCAGGAATTTAGCCTTCCTAAACTTGGGAGGTATGAAGGAGAGCCTTTTTCCGTGCTTTCCTGACCAGGGTGGTGATGTGTGATGACCAAGATATCTTCTCAGTGATGGTAATTCCAAGGAACCTAAAACTGCTTGCCTGCTCCACCTCAGCTCCACTGAGGTAGATAGGGGAGTGTGTCTCTGCCTCCTTTTTTTTGGTAACACTTGACTGATTCTGAACAACCCAAAGAAACTGGTTTTCTGTCATGTTTGACATTTTGTTAGATAGGTGCACAATGTGATGTGAACTAAAACTGGTTAAAAGTCATTTTTCATTTGAGCTTTCTCTTTTTATCAAACTTTTTTTCATCCACAACACAATTGAGATCATGATTCCGTCTGCATTGTTTAGTTGTCCTTTGGTTGACTGTGAAAGATGGTTTAGCAGTAACGTGTGGTTTAAAGTTTAGAGTGATGCAGGACTGTGGAATCTGATATTGGATTGGGCTTGATTAAGACAGATAGCTGAACCACAGCCAGCAGTCGTCAGTTGGTGAGTCAGCAGGGTCTGCTCAGTGGCTGTACTGGCATCTTCCTCACAAACCAGGCTCATGCACAGATAGACCCCAAAGGGGCGTGAGCTCCAGCCCTATGCACTCAGAATGGACAAGTGCCCTCTGCCATGGTTTTGTTCTTTTTGGTTTGTTGGTTTCCTCTTTTATTTTGTAGATACATCCTCTTGTATCACATGAACACCTTCTTCTCCAGACAGTAGAAACGTCAAAGGTATCCCCAAAAAAATATTAAAATGATGCCCACCAAACTGCTCGGCTATAACTTGAAAACATCTTCAGTCGTTGCTCTGCATCTTCATCTAAAAACTGCCTTTGTCCTGTCCTTTCTGACAAGAGTCCTCTCCTAACAGTAGCCCCCGATGTAGAGGTTTTAATTTCTGACAGGATGTGATAAATAGGGTGTAAGAGCAGAAAAATGGCTGTCATTTTCATGGTTAATTCTGATTAAAGCAGACAGGAAACAGGAGTGTGTGTATGTGTCTTTGTTTTCCATAATATGGATAATATCATGTTGCTGGTACTTTAGCCCAGGTCTTGGCTTTTCATTTATTATTATGGCACAGAAAGGAAAGGCTTCAGAACGAGAAAATAAATGACAGGATGAACATTGCCTATAAGCAAAAAGTAAGTACAAAAAACGTTTGTCTAGTATGACAAAGGTCAAAATGCTCGATAGTTTACAGCACCGAAGTTATGATAGGCATAGATACTAGGTAAAAAGGCAATGCATAATTCCCAGTCCAGCTCAGAAATGTTCTATATCTGGCTCCATATCTCCAATAGTGGAATTGTTCCTCCGTAAAATTGGTATCATATTGGCCTCAAAACAACAACAACAACCAAACAACAAAACAACAGGAAATCTGTTTAGCTGCCTATAAATTGCATAATTTCAAATGTTCCTTTCTGGAAAAGGAACCATTAATTGAATGTGACTGAATTGGTCCGAATGAACAATGAATGTATCTCACGAAAACATTTTCACACTGTGCACTGTGAACGGCATGGAGGCGCCAGGTTTTGTTCTCTGCCCGTGCTGAGGTGGGGCTAGACCAATACGTGGCGAGTGAAGGAAATAGTTGATTTTCAAATCTTTGGAGTTACTTATTAGGAAGTGTTCATTTTTCAAATAAACGCAGCACATAACCAGCATATAATCGTAGTTTGCAATTGAATTTAGCAAAAGAAAATACAACAGAATCTCTATAAGCCTGATACAAGTGACCGCCACACAACAAAACCCGTCTTCAGGTGCTGAGGTGAACAACTTAAACATGGAGCACAGCACTGTACCACCACAATTAATAACAACATTCAAAATACAACAATAAAAAGTTCATTTGTTCCACATGCATGTTCAGATAACTCTGCATCTGTAATCATTTTTGGATGTCGGATATCACAGCAAAACAATACAAATCCAAAGTGCAGCCACAACAAGAAGTGGATGAAATACTTCATCTTTGATGAGGAAAATATGAATTATCCCTCATCACCTACAGCCATCCGAACAACATAGTATTTAATGATAAAATGAAACATTAAATTAAGGGGGCTTAAAGTGAAACTCTCGTCAAAATGAAACTTAGACCTTTTTTTGTGAATGTATATGAGTCAGACCTTCATGTAAAAGCATAATTATGACTAAAGAGGCAGATTTAGATTTACAAGATTCACCGTATTTTCGTTTTCGGGTCAAGCTCATTTTCTCAGTCCACTTTGACGCTAGCATCACAGTCGCTTTTTTTAAAACACTAAGAAGGCTCGACATAACATGAAACTTTGCTCGTAGTATCACCAGGGTCTCTACACATGAACACGAGCATTGAGAACATTGTTTGTGTACACAGAGTTTACTAAAAAGAAAGTTTTTGAACAACTCACGTTAGCAGATGTTTCCTCCGCTCGCAGCCATCCTGCCAGTGGAGAAGTGTCGATTGCGATGTAACCTGGAGGACAGTTAAGGTGGAACGCTCCTAAAGCTTAGTTCCATATAAATGCACGGATAATTCGTTGTTTTGTCGTTAGCGGAAAACAATATTGACCTTGAAGTTGGAAAAGGAGCCTCATATAATAAACAATACTAAAATAAAAAGCCGGACAAGTCACGTGAGGTATTGCGTGGATAGTTGTTGCCAGAGGACAGTAGCGTTCCACCTTAACAGTCTTCCAGGTTCTGAGATTGATACTTCTCAGTTGCCATGACAACTGGGAGAGGAAGAAGCTACTGCTAAGGTGAGTAGTTCAGAAACTTTCTTTTTAGCAAACTCTTTGTACACAAACAATGTTCTCAATGCTCGTGTTCATGTGTAGAGACCCTGGTGATACTACGAGCAAAGTTTCATGTTGTGTCGAGCCTTCTTGGTGTTTTAAAAATAGCAAGTGCCCCTTGCACTGAGAAAATGAGCTTGACCCGAAAACGAAACTACGGTAAATCTTTAAAGTGCCTCTTTCATCATAATTATGCTTTTACATGAAGGTTTGACTCATATACATTCACAAAAAAAGCCTAAGTTGCATTTTGGTGAGAGTTTCACTTTAACTAGGGCTATATAGGTTTGTGATGTAGCTAAAACACACCCTCTATTGTAGTGCTGTCCCTGGTGCACAGAATGCCATTGTGAGTGGCCGTTGGGCAACATTGGGGTGGAAACAGAGAATTGGTTGGTGGGGTTAGTACCCTTTTTTTCTCCTGAGCCCCTGCCCCCCGAATGACTGCGCACGTCCCTGTTATTAACCCACGTGGTTAACAGGTCAGAGATTTTTATTTTACTTTATTGATATTTCGTTCAATATTTGTGTTCTGGCATTCGCATCATTCCCAAACTACTGACTGTACTTGCGTGATGTGAGCCTATCAGAGCGGAGGGTGCGCAGAGAGCTCAGTGTCTGGGTGTGACCGCAGACTCCGCTCGAAGTCAGCACACCGCAGGCTGACATGTGACGCTCACTGACTCACACACGCACGCACACACACACACACACACACACCGAGCCCGGCGGCTGCGCACCGACCTGCTCCGCGCTGCGTCCACGAGCCACACCGAGGCAAGTACAACACTTTCATGTGATGCTGTCAGATTTAAATGCAACTGTACATTTGTTCGTGTTGTGGTTTATTGCGGGCTTAATAACGCTGTTAGTCATCCTGGCTTTGGCATTGAAGTGTATAATGATGTATCCATGTATAAATCCTGCTCTGGCTTAGAGTAAGCTCTTAACTGGCTCATCTTCAGTGGTTTTGTCCACATGTAGGCTATGTGTCATTCAACAGAACCAGGTTCTGACAAATTCGGCAAAACCTGGTCCTCAGTCCATAATGACTAAGCACTTCGATTGTCCGCACCAGGAGGTAGTTCATCAGGCTTCCATTTAAAGCTGTAAAAAAAAACTCATCTGGAAACATTTACATCTTCAGTCATACATTTTGTTTTTATTTGTCACACCAGACAGTTAGGTAACATTGTGAAATAGTTCCTGGAGCACATAAATCCAAGCAATAAAACCCAATCAGTCATCGCAAGGCAGGGGTGTTCCTCTCAACCCCAAAGTACGGTGCTGGGTGAAATGAGGTTTAAGGCTCGGACCTCCATTACATCTGTGATCCAGGACTTGAAACACAGCCAGTGTGCATGTTGTCGACAAGCGGCCCACTCAGCATCACTTGTTTGACATGTGGAGAGCACATGTTATCGGTCAGGCTTCTGGGTGTCTGCAGCCCATCCAGTCAAACACCCGTGATTTAGAAGTTACTCACCTAATGTGACACACTAAAGTAATTTAATCTGTAAGAAAGATCGAAGAACATGAATCATGCAAGGAACAGTGTGTCATACACGAGGGCTGCTAACTGGCCATTGTTTAGTCTAGTGCGACCGGATAAACAGTGGTGGTTGCTGCACAATTGAGCTGCCATTGCATTCACTGCCTATTCAAGCCGGTGGGGCCAGCCAGTGTAGCTTAGCCTCAGCGGACACAATGTAGATGTGATGCCGAGTCAATCCGCAGAGTACACAAGTAGTTCTGAAGCAAGCAAAAACCAACAAATAATACAACAAATGCTCGTGAAAGTACAATAATATCATGATATAAATATACTCATACACAGGGTGTGATTTGTGATGAAGTCTGATGGGGGACATTTCTTAATAGTTTTATCCATGAAAATAAACTGCCAGTCAAAGTGGAGCAGGACAGATATAAGTAATTCATCGGATTAAATGAGTTTGTCATTTTTTTTCCAATTCAACTCTTTAAAATAAATGTGATATATGATGTTGTTAGATTGCTGTTAGACAGCAAATAGAAAACTTAATGCAGGTCTGAGCTTCCATTGTGTCAGTGAGCTAGAGAGCAAACAAATATGATGGATGATAATGGATGTTCCACGATCTTTGGAGAGCATCGACATCAGCTCTAAATGGCTGGCTGACTCAATAGGGACTAGATACTGTCTCTGTTACTGTCTGTGACGACGTTACTCAGGGCATGCTGGAGTAGTAAACTAGGTACAGTACATAGGAGTCTACTGATGTGAGTTATTGTTTTCCAGTTTATTGTAATTTTAACAAAAATTAATGTTACTATTATACTTCACATTATTGTTATTATTGTCTTAAAATGGCTGGATGGCATACTGGAATCACTTTCACATTTTGTGAAGAAGCAAACATTGTATTGCCTCACAGATTGGACACACATTTGATTTTAGGACAAAGGTTACTACAGGTGTCTCAAAATGCTGGTCCCTGGGTCACTTCTGACACTTCTGTCTCCACAACAAAGACTGTGAATCCTACTCTGCCTCCAGAGGACCGACCACAGCCGATGTGAGAGAAATCCTGCTGAGACTGAATATAGATAATGCTGCTGGTCCGAATAATATACCTGGCTGCTTACTAAAAACATGTGGCGATCAGCTAGCTGATGTTATTACTGACATTCTTAACATCTCACTCTAACAAGAGGCTGTTCCCTTTTGCCTCCAGACAGCCATCATCATCCCTGTTGCTAAAAGGGCTGCTGTGTCTAGTCTTAATGACTCCCGCCCTGTAACTCTCGGCCCCATCCTGATGAAGTACTTTGAGAAACTGGTTCTCCAGCACATCAGAGACAATGTCCCTGCCAATCTGGACTCTCACCAGTATGCTTTCTGAACCAAAAGACCCACAGAGGACGCCATATCTACTTCCCTCCACTCAGTCTCCACACACAAACACCAGCTACACAAGAACGCTGTTTGTTGACTTCAGCTCAGCTTATTTAAGGCTGAGCAGTATGACCTTAAAATAATATCACGTTATTTTTTAAGCCGATTTCAACAATATTTTTACCAAATATCCCCTACTTCCATACTGAAGTTGCAACAATAATGCTGGGATGACTATTGGCACTTTCACAAAATACTAATTTAATCATTTTAAATTTTGATTTGAGACTTTTGTGTAATGGGTGGCTGTTCCTCACCGAGTAGAGCATGTCGGCTAGTGATCCGAAGGTTGCTGTTTCAAATCCCAGCTCCCCTGGGTTGAGCTGAGCTGCATGTCGAAGTGTCCTTGAACAAGATACTGAACCCCAACTTGCTCCTGATGTGCGGTTGACACCTTGCATGGCGGCCTCTGCCATCAGTGAGTGCGATGTGCTGGCTACCTGTCCAGGGAGTACCCTGCCCTCGCCCAGAGACCGCTGGGATTGGCTCCAGCAAAAACCTCCGTGACCCCATAAAAAAGGGATAAAGCGTTTACAGACAATGGATGGATGGATGGATGGATTTTTGTGTAATGTTTGAATGTACCTATATTTCTCTTTCATGGGGAAATTATTTTAATTGGTATGAAAACCTATGGGTTAATCATATAATCCCACCATTTAAATAACCGATTGTTACCCTTCGAAGTACCATCACTGATTGTCTATCGTGGTCATCACACATCACCACCCTGTTTAAAACGCTCAAAAAAGCTCTACCTCTACAGAAACTTAGGAAGGCTAAATTCCAGAGCAATATTCTGGTCATATTTTACAGAAAAAGCAATAGAAAGCATCCAGGCTGGAACCATCACAAACTGTCACAGGATTTCATGGCCCAGGGCACAAAGGCTCTACAGGGGCTGATTAAAACGACCAGAACATCACTGGTACCATCTACAGAGCATCAGTGACATCACTGAAGTGAGATGTCTGCACAGAGCCCAAAGATATTAAAAGACAACAAAGGGGCTCAAACTCAATTTTGTTTTGCAACCCTGCCATTGTTAACTGATAAATGCAGCCTTGTTACCAAATAACCCTGCTATTTCTATCCATGCTAATGAAGTTGATCTTGTTAGAACATTTGGTTGCGAAAGAAATGGATTACATCAGACAAACCACACCCCCTTTCTCTGTTTGAGAAAGAGTGCTCATTGTTAGACAGAAAAAAACAAATATGTTTAGCAGCGACAGGTGTGAAGATTTCAATTTAAAACCGAAATGAGCCTTCAATTTCAGCAATCGCAATGAAATACAGTTTTGTTGCAGATACAGGTGCAGTCAAACAACTTTAGATCTACTTGTAAAGAACATGTACATCATGGCGGTCTTCAGTTCCAATGATTTCTACAGCTCTCAGTTTTCTGTGATGGAATGAGTGGAACACCAGGGAAGTCACGGCCAGCCTCTGCAAAGCACCTCTGAGAACACATGAAACAAAACCCAAGAACGACGCACAGAAAACTCCCCACACAATTCCAAATCATGACAGCTTGTTTGACACAGCCATTACACTCAGCCACAAACACTACAATGGGAAAGTCTAAGGAGCTGAGCACTGATCTGAAAGAGCTCAACTGTACAAACAACTGTTTGTTAGTATAAAGTTCATGGCACCTATCAGCTGCTGCTGAGAGAAAACTGGTCAAGAGTCAACCAGAAACCATCAACAAGTCTGCAATGAATTAGAAGCTGCTGGAAGACAGGTGTCAGTGTCCACAGTCGGTGTGTTTTACATCAACATGAGCTGAGAGGCTGCTGTGTTAGAAAGAAGCTGTTGAAGTTTGCTGCTGATCACATGGACAAAAACCTTTTGGAGGAAAACTCTGGTCACATGAAACAAAGTTATTGTCACAATGAGCAGCAGTATGTTAGGAGGAGAGAAGTGAGGCCTTTAACCTCAAGTGATGCAACAAGTGACTCTGCACTATCTCTGAAGCGGAGGTTTGCCAATTCACAAGAGATTGTTATTGAAAAACACATCAAACCAAAAATCTAAATATTTAATTGTATTTAATTTAATGTCTGTGGAGGAGATTATATAATTTTAAATGAGTGGGAGCTGAACACCCATAACAGTCTGATCCTAGAATCACCCCTGACAGACAGGTAGCTTGTCCATCCACATGGGCCAAGTTGGACAAGCAGATGAGCTTATTAGCAGTCTTCAGCAGCTAGATCACTAGATTACTAGATTTTTTCATTTCATTTGTCAGAGCATTTGATTTGAGTGCTGTTGTGATGATAGGAGATTTTAAGTCGTGTAGCTAAGTTTTTTCATTTAAGTTGTCTGTGTTTTTAAAGCAAATTTGTCATCAATCCAGGTAGCCTAGGTATTCATAGTGAGGAGCTTTCTCGATCAGTGCCCTAGAAGAAACTCAGATGTAACATCGCCCAGGTTTATCCACCACTGTCTGAAAGGTAGTTGCTAAACCATCTCAAAGTATTCGAGCTCATGCAAATATCGGATCTGTTGAGGAGTATGAAGTGACCTACAGTGTCAAAGGCCTTTCACATTTCAGTAAAAAAACAGCTGCACAGTGTATTTTATGGTCTACAGTGGATGCAATATCATTTAAGACGATAGCAACAGCTGTTGCTGTTTATTTAATTGGAAGCTTCTGTGTAAAAGTTAAAGCTTAGGAACAAAGTTTCAGAACAGCCTGACCATGCTATGCTCAACTTGAAAGATGTTTAATGCCAACTGTCCCATGTAGAACTTTAGAGGACTACAGCGCTGTCACTTTTAAGGAATAATGCAGCTCACACTGATCATAAAGATAGTAAGTCACATTATACTGGGGAGAATCTTTCCTGGGAGGACAGTATATTGACTCAGCCGCAGTTTTCTGTGGAAGACAATGCACAATGATGCATGCCTACGTGCAACACTACACCTCGGTTGACCTTAATGCAGTATATTTCCATTACTGGGTACACAGCTGGGAAATCCCCCAAATTGCAGGAAATACTACAGGAATGTGGGAGCCTGGGTTATTTTGAAAGTCTATTCAGAAGTCATTGTGGTTTTATCATTTACAACATGCTGGACGCAGATGCTTAAGCTTTTCCTGCCAGAACTAAACAGCATATCTTATTATCGTATTGACTCAAGTGGTCTTAAAGTGAGGTGTGGTCAGGTGCACTGATGGTGTATTAAAACAGCGTGTGCCCTGCAGCATCTGATGTGTTCAAACCACAGCAGCCTGAACACTCAAGCGGACCATCAAACAAGGTCGCACGAGGTTGTGATCAGACGAGAAGCTTTTGTTTCACGGTCAAGCAAAGCTGTGAGTGTGAAGAGCTTAAAAGGTGCAAGGAGCTTTGCATCATGCTTGTTGCCATGGAACTACCCAATAGCTCGCTTACCTACAAAAGGGGTAAAATGTTGTGATGTGATTGCAGTGGCTGGGACGAGGAGGACAGGGAGAAAACAAACCTTTTGGTGCACAGGTCAGCCAGTGTAACAGTGTGGCTCAGTGATGTGGTTTTAATTGTTTTTGGACAACAATGCAGCTCTGTGACACAGAGGAGGAAGATACATCAGATACACAGACAGCACTTGTTGGTAGATACATTCATTGTTGGTTTTGGTCTGCACTAGGGATTGGTAATGTAGAACATTACGATCCTGATGAATATGATTATGTAGATTTCTGTGCATTTTGGTCCGATATCACTTCCCTCTTACAGGTACTATAGATACTTAGCAGCTTCCGAAGTGAGAAATAATCTAGCAAATTTGTTAAATGTCATTAGATTCAGTTCCACGTTGTTGTTTTATTTTTTGTTTGTTTTATTTTTTACCAAATTTTCCACTGGCATAAGTGTTTTTACTGTTTCCTGGCTCTTTCTCTTTGTTTCATGTTCATTTACTATCTATTGTTCCTATAGTCCATGAATTAATGTGACATTATTGTCCTTTTAAAGGAGGAAATGTGGTGCCATAAACCGCAGCACGGCCCATGAAGCTGTGAACCCTTTGTGTTGGTCTCCATAGTAACTCTGTTAAGATTCAACTGACAGTCAGCTGTCCTTGTGTTTGTCGCAAGCCTCTCTGGCTCGATCTTTGATGTCTTTTTGCGGGAGCTTTGAAAACCTCATCTGTGTTTACAGCACAATGTCATGTGACTGTAGCAATCATTTGTTTTGGATTTTTCTGTGACCCAGATGGAGATGTCAGCAGCCACAGTTGACCTGGAGATGTCTGGTCGCCGCCAGCGGCCCAGCACCGTGAAGAGGAGGAGGTGGGGAGGTTTGAGGCAGCAGTGGAAGCTTCTGGGCTTGTTTGAGATCGATCAGCAGCACGAGTTCTACAGCCTGACCTGCATGATGAAGGAGGGATTGGCAGCTGCCACCCAAAGCACTATTGACACCGCGCCTACAGTGAGTACGGGTCAGCAGAGGCAACAAATTCTTTCACCTGCACATTCGCACATTCATGAGATTTGAACTGTTTCAGCTTGATATTCAGATGGCAGTATTCAGGTGTATAAACCGACAAGCGTGGCTGCAAGTTTCAAAGAAAATACAGCAGAATTGAATACAATGATTTATAGACTTTAAAATTGTGGGTCATTTGATAATATATATTATGTCGTAGTAGTTGTCATTTTTACACCCAGCGCCCACATTGTGTAAATAGCATATGCACCTGCACCATCTGGACACCCCGAGGCGCGTTGGTCTTACAGTGAGATGTGGTCAGACGCACTGATGGTGGATTGACATCTTGAGGCAGCAGTAAGGGAAAGCACCATAAACCAACAAAAAGCTAGTCTAATGTCAATGGTGCAGTCTGTTTCCTGCTATTTAAAGGACTCATCAGCCGCACAGACGAGTTCACGCCGTGCATACACTCACACATGATTACAGAGGCTGCTGTCAGTTAATTTAAACATTTCCATGAACACATTCATGTCACTGTAACAAATATGGTGGCACATTTACTTAGCAAAACTTAAAGCTGTTTCTGGGTTTTAGGACTACAGACTACACCACTCTATAGGTGCTGCTGTGTTTAATTGGGGCCACAGGTTTGCCATGCTGGCAACACAGACAGTCTATACTGCAAGGCACACCTTCTGAGGGGGCACAGTGAGAAAGAAATAAGGAAAATGTAAAATGGACAGGAGCATGCTGGTGTTCTGAAAACAACAGAGAGGTCAGGATTGTTGTGTGGCTGCTGATTTGGCTGCCCACCAACATGGTCGGAAATTGCTATTATGGCTTTGGGTTTTCAGTTTAGATATTCTGTTCTTTATTGAAAGAATCTTTCCTTGTGTGTCTTTGTTTTCTTTATTTCCTGTTATTTTTTAATTTTTTGAATGCACAGATGGACTGTAATTTTCCATAACTGTGCAGCTGTAGTGTTTTGAGATTGAGGCATGTTTTTTCCCTGCCAGAGGCATTTTGAATAATTCTTATTATAGCACCCCATTGCCACAAACCACAGGTTCCAACACCCTTTAAGGCAGATATAGACAGGCAGCAGCGTAGGATTGCAACTGCAAATCTTTTACCCAGTAAGGGGCGGCTCAAAGCAAAAAGAGACAGGTTGGTTCCCATTTCCTTCATTTGTTAGGTTTACTAAACACATTGTAACACATTAAGAAGGCATCGGACATCTGACTATAAAAAACCTATTCATAATAATATGGTAGGAATAAGTGAAATATTGGCAAGGTTAAAGCGAAACTCTTGCCAACATGCAATCTAGGCTTTTTTTGTGAATGAACCCGAGCCAAACCTTTGTATAAAAGCAGAACTATGACGAAAGAGGCAGACGAAAGAGAAGGAGTGTCTGTGGTAAAGTGCCCCGTTCAAATGACTCAGTGTACATTCTGGTGAGTGACTCCACCACTAATTGCCCATTTTCCAGGTGGGAAACTTTTTTTTTTAAGTTTTGAAAGAGTTTTATGCCTCTTACATATGTTATTGATTCCCTTAACAGTCCATGTTACCAATTTACTGACCCTCATCCCAACTATGGTCAAAACAAAAAGAACCAGAACCCAAAAACCCCAAAAAGCAAACAAGGCCAGATAAGACAATAAAGTCTCATGTCTGGAAAAACAACTGAAAAACACCCACTGGTTATGGGCGCAGGGAGAAAAAGGGAAGTCAGAACAGGAATATCCTCCCATGGGCCCCCACTCCTATCGCTGGTAAATGAGTGAGCAACCAGATTGAGTCTTACATGGCACCTTTAAATGATACAGAACATAATGTATCCTAGGTTGTAAGCATCGCAGGCCACTGGACATCTGTTGCACCATTAACCTGAGACTAAAAATTATGTAAACTCTTGTGTTAAAGCTGTAGCAAAAAACCCCAAAACATCAAGAGTAACAGAAAAAAGAAAAATAGCACAAGGGTGCTGTCCTGACATTAAAGATCTAATAAGAGAGGTATTTTAAAGACTAAAGCTCAACAGAAACTTGTATTAGCTGCAGATAATGTAAAAAGCTGTTTGCACAGTATTGTCTAAAGTCAGCAGTTAAAGAACACACTTAACAAGCTTTGGTTAATTTACCAACTGGAAGGAGAGTGTCTAATTTTTGCAGGAACTACTGTTGAGAACCCACAGGAAAAAGTAAATCTAGTGTCCTTTAACATGGATTATAGCCAGGTTAGATAGGATCCATAATAGCAACAAAAGGAAAACTCAGTGAAAAAATACAAGCCTGAAACTGATTTTAAACATACCATAGGTTTTTTTTGTATGTCTCACTGGTAACTGTGGTCAGATCAGCTTGTCCAGAAAGTGCCCAGCTTCTTTTGCATCCTTCTATCTGTTCTGTTGTGCTGCACAACGAGCCTCTACCCTCCAGGCTTATGGCAATTCTGTCCAAAGTGTCCATGAGTTTGGGCAATGTCTGCTCCATAACTTCACTGACATTCCGGGTTACCTCCCGCGCCAGCTCAGACATACCCAAGGAATTGACTTCCATGACATTTGTGTTAGCCGTAGGTGGAAATTTCATAGTGGGTCGCGGCGCGTGGTCAACAATCTTCGACTGAGTTTGCCCCTTTCCAGCAGATTTTTCTCTTGTATACCGTCGCCAGTATCACGTAGAAATAAACCATCAATAACGAGTCAGGAGTGGGAGCTCTGCGAAGACACAGCCTTCAGTTAGCCATCTTGCATTTGTCTGAAGGTACATTGAAAACCCCTGGTCTACATGAATTAAGTTTTTCAATGCACACTCTGTCCCTGTGCGTTTTTTTAAGATACTTTCTCAGTTCAGATATGATATACAAAAATGTATATAGATATTTAAGTGTCTAGTGACCCCTTGAGAGTATTGACTGATGACCGCTCATGTGTACAGAGTAAAGTAGTGATTCAAGTCTGTCTGGTTCAAACAACAGCAACAGCAAAGTTCCACACTCTTAAAACATATTGCAGATTTAT
This sequence comes from Diplodus sargus, assembly GCA_903131615.1. Lineage (NCBI taxonomy): Eukaryota > Metazoa > Chordata > Actinopteri > Spariformes > Sparidae > Diplodus > Diplodus sargus. The sequence goes on from CAEMYA010000029.1 coordinate 1,188,361, forward strand.
CGGGTTCAATACCACGTGTGTTTTCAGTGATACCACCTGGATTTTCCTTGGTAAGGACAGGAAATTAGTTTTATGACACATCACAGATTCTGTTTGTGTGGCTGCTTCGTTCTGACGTACACATTGCTGGAACATTGCAGTCCTAACTGGATCATTATGAAACTTTCACGTAAGAAGGTGACTAAGACTTCTGTGAAAAAGTTTGCTGAATTCAGCTTGTATGTCACATCAGGGCTTTTTTGATTGATGAAGTTTGCACATCAATAATAATGTGGCAAAAAAGCACCACTTTGGTGTCCTTCCTCATATGCCCACATACGCATCAACCAATCAGGTTGTGTGGAGTAGACAGCACATCACAACTCCTGGCGGACCTGTTGAATGTTTGCGTTTCTCATCACTCTGTTTTAAATGACAAAGGACTAAATTAACTACCATGTGTTTCTTCTGTTTTCTCTGCCCCTCGTGTGTATGTGTGTGCGTCTGTGTGTGTGTGTGTGTGTGTGTGTGTGTGTGTGTGTGAGAATTTGGCTGTGTGTTTGTGATGTGGGCATGGTGCACATCTCACTCTCCCGGCACAAATGCGATAACCCCAATTGTCCTCTTCTGTTGTTGGAGTGTTATTGAACTATACCAGCATTTTATTGAACAAGTGTTCAACAGCTGTTGCAATTGATGGCTGTGTTGGTGAGCTTGCTTGTGTGGAGAGACTGCAACAAATGTCAGTGTCTGGCTCTGCTGTGAGTCACATATTTACAGAGTGGCTGAACTCTCACTGCCACCCAGCTTGACAGCTCAAGTTTTTCTTGTGCCTATTAGAATCCAAATCAGAGGCCATCCTATTTGTCAATAAGTACTCAGATGTTGCAGCACAGAAATTATCGATATATGAAAGATATCACTGTGTAAATACCTAAATTATTGGTATTTACACAGTGATGTCGTGACATTATTTGTCAACCAGACCGCACTGACAAATATATTTTTCAACTGTTAAATACCCTGCTCATTATGATAAACTAAGGGATTCTTATCAAAGTGTTGGTTGGTGTTTTTGTGTTTCAATAAACTGATATCAGCCAATTTAAAAAAATCTCAAATATTAGTGTTGACATGGGCTCAAAAAATCTTCTTAATGTAAAATGAATCCACTCAAACCCAGTGTGACCTGACAGTGCTGAATCCTCCAAAACGAAAATCCAAGATATAATCCCCACTTCATAGATTTCTGGCCAGAAGAGAATGTGTCCGAGTTGTCGTATTTCTATTTAATGTAGGGACAATGTTAAATCTATCTCAAATATATTTAAAAAGAGCTCTGACGTGTTTTTGCAGCAGTTGTTTTCCTCCTTGTAAAAATGTACAAACATGAGAGCTGAAAGGGGAAATCCCCTCCTGACTGAGGCCTTGAACCAGTGAGTGGTATGCAGGGTCTGTCCAGCTGCTGCTGAATGAACAGTCACAGAGCACGTCAACACACACTGCTGCTGCTTTACCCTAATCCCACTCAAACACACTCTGCTGACTCAACAGGCTAATGCATGACTGTCCTATCTGTTGTGTTGTATAGACTTACAAAAACACAAACACACACGTTTGTGTGCGTTGTGCGTGTAACAGCAGTTTCATCTAAGACTTTAGGATTTTGTATTTACTCTTCAGGATTATGCTGCCAAGATTCCAACATATGTAATGTAGCCTATATTTAAAGTATGTGTACAACTTAACATTAAACCCATTCCACAACACCCATTAATAAAGAGTCCCCTCTCTTTGCTGTTATAGCAGCCTCCACTGTTGGTTTCAGATTATCCACTAAAGGTTGAACGTGGCAGCAGGGATCATCTCCTATTCAGCCACCAGAACATTACTGAGGTCCAACACCTCACTGGCTTTGTGCACATCAGCACTGTCATGTTGCAACAGGACTGGCAGAAAGTGTTTGTCTCCAACCGAGAATGGGGATATATTCTCTTTATTTATTATTATAAAGTATATATATGCAGACAGCACATCCCTAACATCTGCACTCTATTTCCAGTTGCAACTATCCTGTACAGTTTTCCTGTTTACTTCCTGTGCAGTCTAATATATCAGTGCAATTATATTTAATGGTAAAGACTTTGTAGGCCTATACTACCACACCCCACCTCTGGACCAGTGGAGATGATGTACAATCTTAAACGGAACAAATTCAGAGGGAGGTTGCGTGATAGCAGCGAAGGTGGACAGATGTGGCACTAGAGCTACCAACAACACCCTGATAAAATGATCCTTTAACCAACTTATTACACCCGGACTCTTTACCAAAGCTGATATTAAGTACATGGATACCAGGCCAGCCAAAAGTAAACACAAGAACTCCATAAATCCTCCACCCACAATGGACTTAGAAGATGCTAATGCTAACTTAAGCCATCCACATGCTCAAAGAGGGAAATCAAAAACTCGCTGCCCAACTTGAATCCAAAGTGACTGAAACAACTGCATTACAACTTTGGAGATAAAACCATAACCAGTCTGGTCACAAGAGTCACAGAGACAGAGGACTGCATCAGCGCAGCTGAAGACACATTAGTGGGTCTGAACAAAACAGTGCTTCACCTATGCAAACAGAATGATTACCTGCTTGAAAAAGTTGATAAATTCGATAACTATAGCAGGCGCAACAACATCTGAATCAGAAATCATCTGGAGGTTGTGAAGGTACGGACCTGGTGAACTTTCTCACTGCCTGACTCCCCTCTACCCTGGGGCCTGACAACTTTGACCCAATTGCCATAGAGCGGGCACACAAGGCACTATTTCCAAGACCACCACCAGATGAAGTAGAGGAACACCACTCGACACAACAGCATACCTGTTTTCTTATTGCCTGACGTGAACACTAATGTCACTAAACGCCAAAAAGAATTTGACTGGGTGAAGAAAAAGCCGGCAGCAAGAAGATACCTTTGGCATCTAGCAACACTGAGGATCACCCACGACGGCCAGCTGTAATTCTTAAAAACACCGTGAGAAGCCATGACATTACTTCACAAATTGTCTCCTGTTCATGAGAGCAAACCTGAGTGAGCAGGTGCTGTGACACAGGCGCATGGTACAATCAAGCTACTTGGGACACTTTTTCTAGTCCTTGCCTGTCTTGTATTATAATACAGTACCACTTACTGTAAGAGGTGATAATCTGACAGCACTCATATTTGTAGCTGGGTGATGTATGTAGACTTGAGTTTGCTATTTGGTCTAAAAAGTGAACACATAAATAAATAAATTAGCTCAAACTATATCAGTAAAGATTATTACACTTTTTTTTTCAGACTCTACAGAAAAATACAAATGCATCTTCTGAATGAAAGTTTCTCCACCTTTTACCAAACTAACATAGGCTCAATTTCTTCCACAACTCTTAATTCAAACTAAACATCTGTGAAATCAAACTCACCAAAACAGTCTTGGTGTATCTTTCAACAATCACTTCTGGTTTGGTCCCAATAAATCCTCAGTTCACTGAATAAGATCTGAAAATATTCCGTCTCTTCACCTAATTTTCAACCTCTGCTGATGTCTGACTCTCTCTCTCTCCTTTGCCACTTAATGACTCTCCTGTCCCCACCTGTCATGTCCTCTCATCCTGGAGTCATAGTCCTGGTCAGAGCTACTGTAAATCACCTCTGTATTGTATCCCCTGTCATCAAACTGGCAGCTATTGGTCTCAGAGGCTGTGTTCAGTGAGGTCACAGTCCAGGCAGACTCCAGTCAACTAATAGGGCCACTTAGCTCCACAGCTAACGGAACAACAACAACTTTGCTCAAAATGGTTTTCGCCCCCCAGTTTGGGGGGGAGTATCTCACACTTATGTGCACACGTGATAAACTCTGTATATTTTACGACAAACATATTTTATTTATCTAAATAATGCATATATGTGCAACATAAGCTGCTCAAAAAAAGGGGGAACACGTTAATCAGAGATCAGGTCTTTGAAAGTCTTTATTGATAAACATTGTGTAATTTGTTGAGAACAAAATGATGTAACAACAGTCAGTGGAAACCAAAATCAACAACCCACTGAGGGCTGGATTCAGAATCACATCAAAAGTCAAAGATAGATATTTAAATCACAGGCTGATCCCAACAGCAGTCAGGGTACTGTTGGCTATGGCATGGAAGTCTGTGCGACCCACAAAGGATGTGCATCCTCAGACCATTATTGACCCACTGCTCAACCAGTCATTCTAGATGATGTTACAAGGCAGCATGATGTTCACCACAGCGTCTCCAGACTCTTTTACACGTGTCACATCAGCTCAGTGTGAACCTGCTGTCATCTGTGAAGAGAACAGGGAGCCAATGATGGACCTGTCGATTCTGGTGTTCTCTTGTGAATGCCATTCGAGCTGCAAGGTGCTGGGCTGTGAGCGCAGGTACCACAAAAGGACGTCGGGCCCTCATGCCACCCTCATGGAGTCATTATGCAGGGCTCTGGCAGTGCTCCTGTTCCTCCTCGCATGAAGAACCAGATACTGGTCCTGCTGCTGGGTTGCCCTTCTATGGTCCCGTCCAGCTGTCTCGTCCTGTCTTGTAAAAGCTGGTCTCCTGGTATCACCCCCATGTTCTTGAGACTGAGCTCGGAGACACAGCAAACCTTCTTGTCACCAAATATATGGATGTGCCATCCTGGAGGAGCTGGACTACCTGTGCTACCAGTAGTGACAAGCACAAGGAGGGATAAAGTCTGTGGCCTCCACATGCAAAACAGTTCCCTTTTTTGGGGTTGTCTTGCTTGTGCCTCTCTATTGCACCTGTTGTTACTTTCATCTGCACCAAAGCAGGTGAATCACTTGTGCTTCCTAAATGGGCCCATTGATATCCCTGAAGTTTAATTGACTTGGTGTTGAACTGTGTGTTCCCCTAAATGTATTCTCGCTAACATCTTCCCTCTTTGTCCTGCTCTAGAATGAACTGTCAGATGATGATTATAGATTAGAGGTCACACAGATCCATAAGGTAAGTGGTTGTGACTGTGACTCAAACTTTTAATGTATAAAAAAGTACCCCATATTCAGTCTGTGTATGTATGTGTGTAGGATTTCACAATGGAGACATTTGCTGGCCCGGTGTTTGCTAGCCTGCGTGGCTCTTTAGGAATGACAGAGCAGGAGTATCAGCAGTCGCTCTGCTCTGAAAACTGCTATCTCCAGTTCATCAGCAACTCCAAGAGCAAGGCTGACTTCTTCCTGACGTGAGTCATTCATATACACACTTGTTGTTTCACTATTGATTTATTTTGGACTGAAATCCTATTTGCCTAAGACCAAAGTATATATATATATATCCGTAACCATAACAGGCAGCGTTGCTGCTGCAGCGTGGCTCCTGCCTGCCCTGTCTGTTTACATGGAGTCTGACTTTGACTTTTGCTGACAACCAGAACATGAGTTGTGGTAAAAACAAGCAAGACTGTGTGTGAGCAGCACGACTCACACAGCCAGTGTGTCTGTTCTAACCTGTTTATATGGACGCCAAAATGAAAGTGAGAGGCTAGGACACACACAGCTCACACAGCCATAGTGGCTAGCCCGTATCACTTTTGCCAGAAATAGGCCCAGGGTTTGGGCTGTTGACTCGTTGATCCACTTACTCTTTACTTTTGATCTTCTAGAAATGATAAACGCTTCTTTCTGAAGACCCAGAACAAAAGGGAAATCAAATTCCTTCTGGCCAACCTGAAGATCTACATGGAACACCTGAGGAAATATCCTCATTCACTGCTTGTCAAGTTTCTAGGTACACACATCACACAGAGACACACACGCACACACAATGAGACATTGTATTTGGCCAATCTAAACCATGCAGAGAGGAAGCACGTAATGATGTTTGAGAAGAAAAAAAAATCTATTATTATTTGTTTGAAGGTACATTTTATCAAAGATTAAACTTGTGTTTGATAGTGTAAGTTTTACATGTGTATCACCAGTGTTTCACATCACGTGTGTCACATGTGTCTGTCTGGGCTACAAAAAACCTCAATGTTGCATGCTGCTTTTCTGACACAAAATCTCACATTCAACAGAAAACTATATTGCAATTAATTATCCATGTTCAGTTCAGAAAGAAATATTGAGATCATTTACTCTAAGTGGTAGAACTACCAGTAAAACACTTTAAAAAAAAAACACTTAATCACAAATAATCAAGTGTACTGCTGTGTAGTTTAGCTGAGTGATTCCCAACCAATGGCACCAGGCTATGAAAACAGCTGCTTTTAGTTACAAACCTACGAGAAAACATCACCCGACTCTGCCGCTCTTGTCACCACTATGGAGCTGTGAATGATTCCATCCAGTTGGTGCACATAGTGGACATTGCGTATCTAAAGAGCCAGACATTTTGACAGGAGTTGGTGGAGAACAAAATCTCAGCTAAAAACAGAGTGAATATTGGACTTTGATTGATAAGGTGGCCAGAAACTAAACTAAAACGAATGCTAATATGACTACGTGTTTGTGGACTGAATTATTTCTCAACGCTCTTTTAAGGTGTTCACAGGATCAAAATCCCACACAAACGAAAGGTACAGATCAAATTTAATCACTGCTGTATGTGGCATTATGATTATAGGATGTTGCATGGTATTATAAAGCACATCTCCTTTTCCACTTGTCATTTGCAGAAATACTTCATTGTTATGCAAAGTGTGTTTTATCCAGATGATCGAATCAGTGCCAGGTAAGCTTGGTTTGCTTGTCCCCAAACGAGCAAAGCATGTGTAGTATTTCTATGGTATTAACAACACAGAAACAGACAGTGTCACCTACCTGTCAAGCCTTATTAGTGTTTTGTGTTGCCAGGTATGACATTAAGGGCTGTGAGGTGAGTCGTTGGACAGAGCCAGCACCAGAAGGAAGCCAGATTATTGTGGTTCTTAAAGACCTCAATTTTGAAGGGCAGTACATCACACTGGGTAAGGAAACAGAAGATCATGTTTACTTTGTGCTGTGATTCATATGAAGCTGTGTAGAGGGTGGTAAGGGTAGCAGGATGTCACTGCCTTCAGGCCAATCATATATTGTTTTTAAAGCTAACCGTATGTAAGAATTGGTCATCTCACAAATTATAACTCCAACCAATAAGGGGCAACGTATCAACAGACTAATCGCTACCATCTGCTAACTGTAGCTGCTGATAACTAGTTAGCTCAGTTAGCTGTGCAACTAGTGGATTGAATTTGATAGTGGTATTATGAGAAAGGACAGTAGATATCTCTTCAGCACAATATATTCTCACCTGTTGTTTCCTCCCATTCCTTGTTTGTTCTTTTTTTATTATTGTTTAAACTAAAATTCTGGCAATATCTCATATTTTGTAAGCCTTCAATCTACACACGATCCATAGGCTACTTACTTTAAAGAGGTAATATTCTACTTTTTGGGGTTTTGCCTTGACTCTATTGTGTTATGCTGTTAGCAGCATTATTTTAGATCAAACTACCTTGCTCAGCATGACCCACCCTACTCTGCATCTTATTGGCTACATCCTGACTGTTAAGTTATGCCCATGTGCAACTCTCATCAAAGATTTAACAGAGGTCTCTCTCTGTAGCTAAATTGGAGCGTTCACAACACAGTGTGACAAGGGACGATGCAGCAATGCACCATATGAGAAAAGATGTGTTTTTGAAAATTTAAGTATGTAAACCTATTCTACTAGGACCCATAAATAAAAGTATGAACCTGAACGTTAGCATAATATGGCCTCTTTAAATATTTTAAAGCTGAAATACATAAACACATAGTTCACTTACATTGCTGACACCAACTGAACTGGAACTGGATTGAGATGACCTTTGTCCACATCCGATTTAATGATTGGATAGAGCTATCTTTGTTAGTTTGGTAGTGAATGAAGAGAGAAAAAAACTGTTGATCCAGTTTGAATCACACATATGATACTTGCCAATTTAAAAAAAATCAACTTGAGAAAGTCTCAGTTTGCCATCAAACTAATGAAATATCAGAAATATCAGTAAAATAAGCCATTATAAAGACTAATCAGCCAACAGTCTTGTCAGTGACATCATCTCGTTGAACACTCACCAAAAAACAGTAACTTCAACATTGTAGACCTTCTCCTGTATATTAGCAGCTCACAGAACTGACCAACTCTCCATTTACATAGCTGCAATTGTGAGTATTAGCAGATTTATTGTGATTTTCACCTTTGTAAATACTTTTGCTGTGCCCAGTTGTTGTTGATGACATGTGTTGACTGAGACAATGTAGTTCATTGAGTGCTTTAACACAAAAGTACTTGAGATTTTACTTTATTTATGACAAACTAAGACTTTATTGACTTGAAAAATTATCTTTTAAATTCACAAACATCATATGTGTGATTCATGTGGGCTCAAAAATATTTGTCTCTCTCCATTCACTACCACACAATGCTTTGCGGGCTAGCTGGTAAGCATGTTATCTCAGTAGACTAGTATCTATAAAACACAGTACATCGATGTCATTGTTATTGATTTAGCTGATTTTTGAATGTTAGAAAAACCAAAGTTCTTACATGTTACACCTTCAACACTGTGCCAAAATACACTTTTCCATCTAAAATGAATGTCCAGTTCAAATAAATCTCAATCAAATAAGTTTGTCATGGGTTGTATGCCTTTGGTTTTATTCATATATTAAACATACTGTATGTGTGCTGTGCAGTTCTGGTTGAGTTGTAATGTTATATGGTCCGTGTGTGTGCAGACCGGCAGCGAACCTGGCTCCTTCGACAGATGGAAATTGACACACACTTCCTCCGGAGGCTCAATGTGTTGGACTACAGTCTCCTCCTGGCCCATCAGCCCTTGCACCATGATGAACGCCACCAGAGTCTCTCCTTCGCTACTCTCATCATGAGAACCAAAAAGTCAGTGTCTTAAAGTCATTTATTGCAGTTAAGACCATTCAAGGCTACTTTTTGCACCTAAGTAGGTCAAGGTCAGCTACTTTTGGTAGGTCATGGTCAGATCCAGACACAGATAAAAAGCCAATGGCAGGTGGCTTCAGAAACGGAAAGCCAAAAGAAGGACGTGAGCAAAAACCAGAGAATGTAAGAGTTAAGACACAGGGCCAGCAGGTATTGTCTAGTCTAGGAGGCGTGTTTTGCAGGAAGGAGGATCTTTGGCACTCTTTCAGAAAACGCATTGATTACTAATTAATTCTTTTGTGTTTAGAGATAAATGGCCTCTAACCAATCTTCACAATGGTAATAACAAATTATCTGAGTTTGTCTGTTGTTACTCTAAATTGTTCTTTACATTTCAATCCATCTGATATGACACGCTCTCCCTCAACCCCACCAAACAGCACCTTCTCATGGGGAGAAGATAGATAATAACTTTTTTAGGAACCACATATGTTGTTGCAATGTTCCTAAAATGGACTGTAGCTCACTGTTTGAACATTGGGTGTCACTGTAATACCATGCTATGGGCTCAGGTTTAAAGGTAGGAAAGAAACTGTTGACATCATCTGTTTGACCCAGGAAGGTCAAAGGGCTTTTGACCACTGTGCTTCTGCTCCATGACGTCCCTTTTCTTGTGTGTGTGTGTGTGCGTGCGTGCGTGCGTGCGTGTGTCGAGCTGGATGGCGTCAAGCTAGCTTTTCATTCCTGTTTCAGTACAAACATTTACCCACCAGTGTGGGGAGCCTTTCCGAGATTTGCTAAGAAGAAGTGTCTGCTCTCACCACCTGTCTGTGGCTAAGAACCACAGACGTGGTGGTGAGAGCAGACAGTATTGACCAACACATTAGTTTTGGTCTCGTTTAGAGGATTTACTGACAGTGACTATAAATAATCCAGCCTTTTCCCTGAATTACAATGAATCCTATAAATGTGCTGATGTCAAGTGAAAGTGCAACTTCTTTACATTTCTATTTTTGTGATGAATTTCTCTAAATCTTTAAAATAAAAATGTTATACTTGCAAACAAGGGTAAAATATATTTTCCTAAACAAAGAGTGTCATTGTTAGTGTCAAAGCCAAATTCTCTCTCTCTCTCACACACACACACACACAAACACAAACACACACACAGACGCACGCACACGCACACACACACACACACACACACACACACACACACACACACCAACAC
>CAEMYA010000029.1:1198545-1222061 GCA_903131615.1 Diplodus sargus
CACACATCACACATCTATTCGTAGCCAACACAGAGGTTCGGAGAAATACTAAACTGCAGACACTGAGTCAGCTTCTCTCTACTAGAAGTAGTGTGACCTGAGGGTGCAACATGTGGTGCAATATATCATTATCTAATTAATCTTGATGCCCCTGTGTAACGAGCATCTGTCTCACCTTCAAGAAAACTATGATGACAAAAGAGAAATCTCAGAATTCTGTAAATTGCACTGACAAGTGTACCAACTTATTTCCCTCGAGCAGTCGTAACACATTGAGAGGAGCCAGCTGAGGTGGCTCGGGCATCTGTATCGGATGCCCCCAGGTCGCCTTCCTCCTGGCATGGGGGTGTTCCTGGCATGCCCCACCAGGAGGAGACCCTGAGGAAGACCCAGGACACACTGGAGTGACTATGTCACTCGGCTGTCCTGGGAACGCCTTGGGATCCTCCCGGAGGAGCTAGAGGAAGTGTCTGGGGTGAGGGAAGTCTGGGCGCCCCTGCTCAGACAACTGCCCCCGTGACCCGGTCCCGGATAAGCGGAAGAAAATGGATGGATGGATGGACAGTTGTAACACATAAGCAAATGATGGGTTTTCATCATTTTTAGCTACATAAATGCCAATTAAATATCTCCAAATCTCCCAAATTGTCACATTCTTTCTCTCTGTCCCCTTCTCCAGCCGTATCTCCATCTTCTCAAACCCACCAGATGTGATTTGACTATTCACATCACTTAGTCACCTCACTGCCACTCTCACTCACGCCATCCTGTCCTGCAGTTACCCATTTTGCTCTAGTCCAGTTCGGTACGAGTTGTGTTCAACGGGAAACGTGTAACAAAAGATCCCCGATTCACTTACAGTTTGTTCCACATCCTTAAGACAGACATTTTCAAAGTTGCATCTAAAGATATAATAAAACAAAGGAAAATTAGTTTATAAATAGACTTGGTTGCCTTTCAGACAAAAGCAAGCAAATAAATAATTACAGATCATAAAGAGGCTATGTATCTAACTCATTGTAGCCACACTACACAGTAATGAGCTGAAAGTTTAACAAGCCTCAGATATTTAGAAAGCTCGTTCTAGCGGTGGAGAGCAGGGAAATGAAATGCTTCTCAACTTGCTTGGTAGTGCATTAAGCAGTAAAGAGTAAAAACACACTCTCATATAGTCATAGTCATATTTTTATGTGAGGCAGCGCGGAGTCTTTTTCCTGATTATGTGACTGTGATAAAAATGACTGAAAATACTTCAATAATGTCTTTGACCCTGTCTGCTTTCGTATCCAGAGGCTGCTTTAAAACACTTTTACACTTTTTCGCTCTGGTGATTGACACATCGTTTTTTTTTGTTTTTTTGTTTATTATTATTTTTATAGTTTTTATATACAACAATCAAAGAACCAAAATAATACCCAAGCATATATCCTCGAAACATAACAGACACTGATGACAAAAATAAGAAACAAATAAAACAAACCAAAAAAAAAGTGAGAAATAACCCACTCACAATAAACAAAAAACTACCACAATAAAACAACAACACAAATTATTGCATGCGGATCATACCATTTTTACTATGCCCAGAACACTCATAAAGTAAATTTGTATATGAGTTGTATATGAGTCTGAGGATCTGCTTTTACTCCTGTAAAATATGCTGTCCAGTGTGAGGTAGCTTGAAAGTTCATTCCACCACTGCAATATTACTGGGGGTTCGGACTCTTTCCATTTTGAAGTTATACATTTTCTGGCTGCCACCGTAGCAAGATCTATATACCTACTTTGATGTTTATTCCACTTGTCAGACATACTGGTTTCCAAAAGACATAAACGAGATGACAATAGAAGTGACGGTGTGACGGTGTGTCACTGTACGTTAAACATGCTAACACGTTTCCAGAGAAACGCGTTGGCATGTTTAACGTACAGTGACACATCGTCCTCGTCCCACTCGCTCTCTGAAACTTTCCACGGATAGCACAATTGTTGTGACTCAGATCTTGTCCACACCAGACATGTTCATCTGGGATCCATGTGCCATCAGCAAAGAGCAAACCCAAAAAAACAGAACTGGCCCAAACCAGGAGATCAGCTTTCTATTCTGGTGGGCAGAGAAAACTCTCTATAACGTTACTCTTATTAAAGTGCTCTCAGTTAAACAGATTTGGTGCTAATTAACGCAAATCGGTAGTAGTATACCTATGTAATTCAGGCTGTGCCATTAAAGGAGCGTTCTGTACTTTTAGTGAAGAAATGTTAGTGGGAAGAGAAAGGTATTTTCCTCACTGAATAAACTGAATACACCATTTTATAAACGTCATTTCATACTGTTTTGCTTTATTTATATGTGGCACATTAGTAGGTCAGAAATGTTTGTACGATACAATTTGTATGGAATGCAGCATAAATCTTGCACCATGCAGCTCATGCTCAATACACATGGTGGACTGAAACACATTTAGGCAATTGATAATAAAAACATTTTCAAAGGAGTGAGTCGGCTCTTGGTTTTTCTGCCAAAAAATACCACGCTTGTATTCTTGCGTATCGGAATGAAGCAGGAACACATTTCTTAATTTGACAACTTGTGCTATGCTTTGGAAATCATTTACATGTTAGGTGCTGTAATGTGATATGCTAGATTACATCATATTAAGAACAACGTAGTTCCATTCACTGATTCTTCTAAAGGCTTACCTTACTCACTGGAAGCTTCTCATTTGGGCAATACGATGAAATTATGATTATGTTCCACATAATGATGTGGCACACATCATCATCTCAAGGATTCATTGTTTATAATCTAGAATCATCTGCTGTGTCACTACAATGCCTGTGAGTTGTGAGTAAGGCTACATAATTGCTCTGACTCATACCCACTCTCTTCCCTGTGACTTTATCATTCTAGATCTGTGAATCCAGGCTCCAGCCCTATTCATGCAGGCATAGTTGCGGTTCCTGGGGCAGTCCCAGAAGATGACTCCACCTTACTTTCGTCTGATGTCGATGGCAGTTGTCTAAAGCCGTCACAAGCAGGTGATGCATTAGATGGTGACACTCTTCAAACTGGATCAGGCTGTGACGCTGCCGAGCTTCAAGATTTCAGGGCCCAAAACCGACGTTTACTGCCCAATTTAAAGAATCCTCTGCATGTCATCGATGGGCCTGAGCAGCGCTACTTCATCGGCATTATTGACATTTTCACAGTTTACAGTTTTAAGAAGAGGCTGGAGCATTTGTGGAAGAGGCTGAGACATCCGGGCCGGTCCTTCTCCACTGTCAGTCCACAGACTTACTGCCTCAGGCTATGTCAGTGGGTACAGGACCATACCAAGTAGACTATGGGTGAGCAGTGGACACTTCTCAACAGCACTCACTGAGCATGTCTAAAAAACTAAATGGTCAACCAAAGTCCACACACATGCAGGCACATTAAAGCAGGTTTCTCTACATCTGTTCACATGCTTTCATTTTGCCACATGCTCAAACACAGGCATGGCCTTTTTTTGACACTATGTCTGTGTCTCATTTGTGAGTGTGCAGTACACATTCTGACTCACGCAAAACAATGAGACTAGATATGTGCAGTCAATAATTTAATTTGTGCAAACAAAGATGTATTCCATACTCACTAAAATTATTGGAGTGGGCTACATAGTCTTTTTTTGTGAAACAGTGTGTTCAAATCCACTGTGTCCATCTTTGAAGCTTTCATAATATGCTCGTCTTCAGGTTCATACTTTTTTGGGGCTTCGACCTTAAAATGTTCACATAGTTTCATGTTCAAAAAACATCAGAATAAGTGCCTCTTGGCAGTCGGAGCATTGCAGAAATCCTGACAGCTTGTTTGTAGGCATCGTTTCTACGCGACACCCAGCTTGATGAATTTCATTGTCTGTAGCTGCATCTGGATGACTGCGGCTTCCAGTTCTATCTTAGTGCCCAGTTCTCAGCTGCAGAGCGAGTGTCCATCTGTCTCCACTGAATGGCAGATTCTTATTAGATGTGTTAAAATTAATAAATAGTAACTATAGCCCACATGTAGATTAATTAAGGCCATTTAATCTGCTTAACCACATCAGTATGAACCCAAAACAGAGATTTCTCTGTGATCTGACTGCCATTAATGGATCAGAAGGATGCTGAAATAACATCATAATGCCACCTTGTAAAAAGCCTGAATTCATGCTTCGTCAGGTCTGTTGGCCAGACAACAAGCAAACAACTTTTAAAGTGCTTGTTCACTGAATAGATCAGAGCTACGTTGTGCTTAGACATATTTCCATGACTTACCAGGTAGCCTGACTTCCTCACTCACTTTCCTCCATGCCAGCTGTCTTGTGTCCAAATGAGTAGACGTGTTATCGTACAGCTCTGGGTGTCTGCAAACATCCACGATTAGTGGTTTTTATCTTCTCCCTCATTGCTGTTCATGAATGTCCAGACATCAGCAACGTTGATGTTATAAAGTCAGTGTGAATGTCAGCGCTGATAGGCTTTCGCAACAATGCTGAGCAAATTACGGTCTATTTGCGACTTTTCATTGACTTAAATGTTCTAGATCTAGATTATTGAATTATACTCTCTGGCAAATCTGCAATTTAAGTAACATTATATAGTTATTCATATTTTGCTTCCCACCATATCTTAGTGCAACACAATTGTTGTAAATTAAAATACCAGGTTTCTGTAACAATTTGTCAGATGTAATGTAATGTTATGTGCTAACTATAAATGAAAATCAGCATTTCATAACAATATTAGGTCATGAAAACGTATATCTTGAAGGAAACATGCACTTTGCTGCAGGCTTTTTTGCCATGCAGCAAAGTTTGCAAACGGCAAGCTAATGTAACCTGAACCTGAGACAATACCACCCGGCTATAACATGCTAGAAGCCATTCCCCTGTCCAAACGGGTTGACTAAGCTCATGATTAAAAACTAGTGAGACTACAACTTTACTTACAACCAAACATCAAGGAAGTACAACAACACAAGACATATGACAAAGTAAACAAGCCAATATGACTTACTATTCAACAGCCATTCAGAGACTCTTGTCTCCATCTCTTTTTCTATCTTGTACTCCATCAACGTCCTCGGTGTCATCATCATTGTCATGATGTCCGTAGAGGCTGCTGAGCCTGGTTCTGATGCCCCCCCTTGCTCGATTCCAGGTCTTGATCCAGAATGGACACTAAAAACCTTCTCCTGATGGTCCAAATCTCTTGATAGCGGCGTAAAAACCAACACAACCTGGCGGTGCTCTATGCAGATTTAGCAAGCTGAGCTAACTTGTAGCTACAGTATGCAGCAGTAACAGGTTGCTTTCAGGAAACCCTGTAAATCAATCACAGAGAGTTGAGACAGAGCAGCTGGAGGCCATCAGAGGGAAAACCAGAAAATCACTGATAGTGATGTATGTGATGTTCCGCTGTTAAGCGCTAAGCACTGTGATGCTAGCCTCTTGCTGAAGCTCCACAGTGCAGAAGCAAGTGATAGGGGGGCGGTTTGGCTGAGACGGTGAAGACACCATTCACCCTACAAATCACTGTGACATTAACCCTGGGCTGCTGCAGCGAGAACACAGCCTCTGTATTATTTTAAGGTTAAAAAAGTAAGATAATGTTTATCTAAATTACTTGAGCACAGGGTTGATTCTTGTTTCAGTAGACACCGTCTTATTCAGTCATGGTAGTTTTCCGTCAAAACAGTGCGGTGGGGAAAATGGGGCTTCCAAACATGCCCAGTGTAAGACACCATTAAGAGGATGGACAAACATACACTCTTTAGGCTTTATATGTCTGCATTTACTTCGAGCCTCTATTTTATGGTCATTTTTGTTTACTACTTGGCTGCATTTAATGGTTAGATAAATACTGTACAAAGAGAGTCCTGAAGGAATAGCATTGGCAGCCCTGAATGCATTTCCCTTTAGCTTAAAGTTGAGCCTCTGGAATGAAGCAGAAGATGATTGGTTGATGTCTTTTTTTTTTTTTTAATAGACTTTTGCATTGAAATGGCAATTAAATTTTCAGACAGTCCATAAATATGATTTTTTTTCTGAGAATGTTTTATAAGGGCCCTGTGTGCCAAAGTGTTCTCCGCTGTGCTGTGTTCTTTAAACCCTAAACAGGTGCCTATAACTATTCACACACAGCCATTTTCAGGACAGCTATGGTTAAAATTTAGATGAATGAATAAATGAACTCAGTAAAAGAACACAATGTTAGTTCAGTTTAGTGTGCGTGCTCTGAGAGGTGCAAACATTAGAACGGTAATGTAAATACTGTCTGAATGAAAACTTCAATGAACTCACCATTGGCACGACCTCCTGGTGGTCATAAAACCCTAACGGGCGTGGTGTGCACCGGCAATGATGCAGACAGACAGCAGATGTGATTCTTTTTATTATAATTTATTATTAGGTGTCATGACGTATTTATCATAGCATACATTGATATATTTTACAAGGAAAGGTTGCCTGGAACTGAGTCACACTAGTGTAAACATGTTTAAGAATATGCCTGTTATAAAATGTATTTGCTGGAAGACCTTCGTCGTTCTGGCTACTGACTTGTTCTCTGGCCTTGCATCCCCCAGTAAACCTTATTACAAGCCTATACCTATTCATTCACTTTCTATGTGCATTGTATATAGTACATTTCCCTGTTCCAGAGTTAGATCTTTATCTTCCTGTAATGTTGAAGTGCAATGGAAGATTTTAAAGCCAACCTGAGAGGCCAGAATCAAAAGATAAAAAGAGGTTTCCCTAATGTGCTATAAACTCTACAATGTTGTCTCGTAAAATCTGTTTTATTGGCAGAAATGTCTAGTTTAGCTTTCCTCATTCCCTGATTTTAGACTTTTGTGTGTCAATGGTATGGTATAATTGAATGCGACTGTAAATACTTTCCTTACACCTTGGGGAAAAATGCACACCTTTAATAACAGAGGATGTTTTTATTATTTAATTTTAACATGTTCTCAGAGAAACTTGCAGTCTTCCCAGAATTCAGCAGGGCCTCCTAAGAATCCCTACACAAAGCTTAATTGGCAAATGTAATGTCGTAATACAAAGAATGAAGCTGTTTAATACTCTGAAGCTGTGCAGGACTTGTCATGATGCCAACCAACTTGTGCACCGGAAGACAGCAGCTTTCTGTTTCAGTGTAACACAAAACATGCTTGTGCCTTATGTCTGCAAATACTGGGAAAGGGATGTGCTGTAACCTTTGCCTTGCCTTATTGATAAAGACCTGTGGTTTGTTTGGCATTTTTTTCTTTTGATGTTAAACAAGCTCATGTCCTGTGACGTCAACCTGCCATTATGTTCAGTGTCAAGTTACTTCACGGGGAGCAATTCCCACACAAGGGAGCTGCCTTCTGTATCAAATGATTATCTCAGTGTGGTAAATTTAACAAAATTGGTATGTTCGTAACAGCTACAGATCTGGAATTTATCTGGCTGCAGGAATTTTTCCTATTCTGCTCCCTTTCTCTGGAATAATCTCCCAGCTGACGTCAGACAAGTGGCAATCTCTAAGATCTTCAGAAGCTGCTTCCCAGAGACCAAGGTTCACCTGTGTGACATCAGTCAATTGTCAATTGGCAAGTTTGCCAAGCCTTAATAACATTTAACTTAATAACATTTAAGTTCATTCCTCTATTTTATCATCTGCTGTTATGTCTTTTCTTTGTTTGTCCGGCTATGACCATTAGCAGTAACGCTAACTGTTTACTCCCCTACACTAGCAGAGACGCTAGCAGGGTAACCAAAGCTATTAAGTCCAGCATACATTCTATGTTCTCACCCACACATCATTGATCAACATATAATCATATAACTATGTACACACAGCAATTTCCTGGACAGATATGATTAAAATTTAGATGAATGAATAAATGAACTCAGTGGAAGAACACAGTGTTAGTTCAGTCTGGTGCATGTGCTCTGAGAGGTACAAACATTCAAACGGTGAAAATGTATATACTGTATAAATGACAATTAACTCACAATTGGCATGACCTCCTGGTGGTCATGAAACCCTAAAGGGCATGGTGTGCACTGATGCAGACAGACAGCAGATGCAATTATTTTTATTATAATCTATTATTAGGTGTCATGACGTATCATAGCATACATTGATATATTTACGAGTATCTTATCTTGACTATGCTGACGTGGGTTGCCAGATGTCACATGGACCCTCACAGACAGGCAGATGCTACTTTGTTTAAGCAGCAAAGGTTGTCTGGAACTGTAAACATGTATTAGAATATGCCTGCTGTAAAAATGTCTTGGCCAGGACACTGTTGTGAGACTGTTGTTCTCTCTTAAGTCAGTGCAAACCACTTACTCTCTCTGGTCAACCAACCACTGCTGGAAGAATGCGTCATGTGCACCGCTTGTGATATTTTCTGGGGAAGTTGCCACCAACACCCTGTGTGTACATTTTCGGTATCACAGCAAATGCAAGGGCTTTCATCATTATGTGACCTCATTCGGTCAGATTAAAGAACCACTTTAACCTTTGATGATTGCTAATGAGATGTGTGTTCAGCTCTACATTCTGAGTTATGACGTAACGGTGACAAGTTGTTTTTCCTGATGGTGAATGTGGGAACATGGTGATCTTTGCGTTTACATTTCCAGGAGCCTCCGGAGCCGTTAATCAGCTCTGTGTGTGTTGAAGGTTAACTGAGTTTGGCCCTCATGCCAGATGTTTGGATATGTTCAAGCAAATGCATTTCCATGGAGGGACAGGGAGATGAAGTGACACCAGGAGGGTTAGGTGATTTAAAGAAGATGAGCTATTCCAGATGGAGTGGAGATAGATCAACTCCCCTTCAGGTTCAGGTCTTATTGTCCCTCGAGGGGGAAATTTGATTTAAAGTAGGGCCAAAAAATGCCGCAAAGACAACATAAAGAGGACATGGGACATTAATCACAGTTGGTTGTTTTCTGTTACTGTGATTAATGTCCCATGTCCTCTTTATGTCGTCTTTGTGTCATTTTTTACCCTCTACTGTAAATCAAATTTCCCCTCGGGTGACAATAAAGACCTGAACCTGAACCTGAACCCCTTGTGCTTATTGGATAGATGGACCCTCAACCCATCAAAGTGACCCATTAGAAGAAGTAGGCAGGTGCGGGCAAATGGACTCTATAAAGGCTTGCACAAGCAGAGAAAGGGGGCTGGTGGTAATTTGTAGATTTCCTGAGATCTAAGGTTTGAGAGGATATCTGGTAGAGCACAGGGCAAAGCATTGGGCAGAACTTTGCCAGAATTTGAGGACACCCAGTGCGGCCACACTGGTTCGGACGCAGGCTTTAGATCTGTTTCAATAAAGATTGCTAAAGATCATTCCACCCAGCCTTGCCTCTGCAGAATTCTTTCATCTTCAAACTATGCACCGACACCTTTGATGAAGACAGCCCAGAAACTACACTAGTTTCTTCAGTGGGTCGGTCTCAGTGTCAATGAGTCTTGTACCTATAGTAACAGAATTTGTCATTTCTTGAACTGCGTTCCTCTCTCTATAGCTTGCTCCTCTGGCTCCTCTGGCTCCTCCTCCTCAAGCTTCTCCTCCCCTGGCTCCTCCTCAAGCTCCTCCTCCTCTTCTCTTTTCATTCAGGCACCCTTCTTGGACCACAGGCCCCTGGGAACATCTCTCTCCTGGCTCCTGCTGCCTCACATATTGACGAATCTGGATCGTCATACCCTGGGCAACACTGGATCATTGCTCTCCTCTGTTTCCTTATATCTGTATGATGTTGTTCACTGTACAGACTTGTAAAGCCCTCTGAGGCAATGTGATTTTGGTTTTGGGCTATATAAATAAAACTGATTTGACATTTCATATTGTATATCCTGGTATTACAGTACAACCCATTTCAAATTTATGAAAAGCAGTTGTAAGCTAATGAGGAGCATATAATACATCACAGTGATTATTTGCAAATAAATAAAATACAGTAAATTTCCTCACAGTTAATGACTTTAACGTGAATTAATTTGCAGTTAGATGTAGTTTTCCAGTAAACATAAAAACATTTTTGAACCAAGGCTTTGACAAAACTAATTGAATTTATGTCCTAAAACTAATTACAAGTAGAAAAAATACCACTAAATGTATGGTTACCTGCTGACCTTACATGATGCATACCCTCAACCTGTTTCAATGGTCCTTTGAACCAGATAGCGACTGAATCAATGGTAACTGTAAAGGAGACCGAGGAAGAGAATTACTTTGGGTGGAAGTGGATGAGGAAAATCCGGTGGTGCGGGAAGTTCGAGGGAAATAAAAAAAAAAAACTCACAGTGGCAAATGTGTCTTGGGTAAATGGCTGGGCCTTATTGTAAAACACACAAAAAACAAACAACAAAACACAACAAAACACAACAAACCAAATAACCAAAATAACCTTAAACATTCCGACCTTGCTGTTCTGCAGACTCCGTGACTGTGTGTGTTTCAGAGTTCTACCACACACTTAATAGCACATGGTGGTTAAACTTAATTCCTGTCTGCCTACTCCTTCAATGATCACCTTTTCAGTCATATTACCTGATCCTGATCCATAACAAATGAATAAGTGAAAAGTCATCATGAGATAAGTTTTACGCCAAGAAAGGAAGTGGGATGGGGAGTGGTGTCAGCTTCCTTTTTTGTGTGGTAAACCAGGGACAAGAGGAACTCTGTGTAGTCATCAGGTTAACTGTTACCAAGTATTTTCAAAAATGGAAGTCACATGGGAGTCAATGTCAATGTCTCTCTGAACACATTCTCCACCTAGTGGTGGCTGTGTTCCTATATCCAGTGGGAATTTGGAGAGAGTTTTGACACTCCGGGGGAGTCAGTGTGGTAGAGTGTTGAAGCTGCAGGAAGTGGAAATACTGTATATTCCTGTGAGTGTCTTAGCATGTAAAGTGAAATGGATCACTTGTTAAGATATTGTTGCAGTCACTGTACTAATTCTATTAGCACATTAATGGTAATTCCCCTTCTGTACTGGCGTCAAGTTAATTGACCTGTTGCTTGTTATATAAAATCTATAGAATTGATTTAGGAATTGAAGATATTGATTTTGTTCCCCCTCATTCCCCATCATTTCATCATATGGACAAAAACACATCTCCAAATGAATGGTAATATTGTGTGTCAGCTGCATTTATAAAGGTATACATAGCCAACATTAAAGTTGTCAGTAACCCCATCTGTAGTGAGCGTGTAGTTGAGCTTTGATGACTCAGCCCTTGACACATCAGTGTTTGTTTTTCTTTGGTATTACATGACCTTTTAGCCATCCTGCTTAAAGTTATGCTTGTGTGCTGGCTTACATCCTGGCCTTATTCCATACAGCAATAGGAGTAACCATTCAGACCTGTGAGGTAAGCCCACACAGTAGTTTGAATTGGCTGCATCCGAAACATGCCTCAAACTGGTAAATCAACTAATCAACAGTAAAACCACAACCACCTCAACCACATCCTCAACAATCTGGAGACACACTCCTCAGGCAGAAACGCATGTAGAAGGAGCAGCTGGTGAAGATCGATGAAGGGCAAAACATTGTTCATAATTTGATGGGTGCATAGCGTTAATCTAGATATAAATATTTCCACTGTTTGAAATAATGAAATGATGGTCTTTTACTCACTTTTGATACATTCATATACATTCATCATGTGACAAGAAGCACAACTTCAAATGAGTTATAATGTTGTGTTGTGGTACATACATACATACATACATACATACATACATACATACATACATACATACAAACAGACATACTTACATACATACATACATACATACTTACATACAGACATACATACTTACATACATACTTACATACATACCGACATATATACATACATACATCCAAAAAAACAGATATAGATACATACATACATACCGACATACATACATACATACATACCGACATACATACCGACATACATACATACATACATCCAAAAAAACAGATATAGATACATACATACATACCGACATACATACCGACATACATACCGACATACATACATACATACCGACATACATACATACCGACATACATACATACATACATACATACATACCGACATACATACATACCGACATACATACATACATACATACATACCGACATACATACATACATACATACCAACATACATACCGACATACATACATACATACCGACATATTAACATACATACATCCAAAAAAACAGATATAGATACATACATACATACCGACATACATACATACATACCGACATACATACCGACATACATACATACATACATACATCCAAAAAAACAGATATAGATACATACCGACATACATACCGACATACATACATACATACCGACATACATACCGACATACATACATACATACATACATACATACAGACATACAGACATACATACAAATAACACAGTAGAAGTAAAGCCTATTCACAGCTTTAGGACTTTCTCCATATTTTGTCTCTCTCTCTGGTTGGTGCTCCTCCTCTCTCTCTCTCTCTCTCCTCCCTTCCCAACTGCATGAATTGAAGGATGAGGTAATTTTAGACTGATGATTTTGGTGTAGGCGGTTGCCTATCTGCTCCACTGTTCAACTGCTAATATAAGTGAGTGCATGTATGACTGGCAAACAGCCTTTCTCAGGACCAGTTTGCAGATCTGCTGTCATGGGGCAGAGAATGATGAGAGACTCTTTGCCAGCTAAAGCTGCCTGTGCGGACTCAATGATAAATATGGGCTCAGATGAATCTGTGCTCATCCTCATCAAACACTGCCAGGACATGAAACAACAGGAGACACGCCTCAGACTCATCACTTTCCTTCTGCTGCTCAGCTGTATGGCACTGATACTTTTTATGACTGGTGCTAATTTATGGAATCACAAAAACTCTGGGTCCAGACAGCAAGAGGTAAGTTACAAAACTTTCTCTTTATGTGCAAAATGTTCCTTGTCTTGTCGAGGGTTTCGCTGTTTCTGAATCATTGATGACATGAGCACGTAAACTTGACAGTTTGTATATATAATATTGGGATGTACTAATAACTTTGCAAAGTAGGAATATTTCAATATTTCAGTAGACTTCATCCCTTATGATAGATGCAGTTATTAGAGCTAGGCTGCAACAGATTACATTGCATGAGCTTTACTGATAGTGACATAAGATCTTAAAGGTTGAAGATGAAAATGTGTAGGTGTACATTTACATAGGTGGTTGTGTCCACATTTAAGCGCTACTTTAGTTTGCTGCATCATTACAGAGAACAAACCCTCCAGTCCACTCACATGTTAATGCTCAACTTGTATATAAAAAAAGTGATCTGTCTTATTTTTAGAATGCAGTTGAGAAAAGTCGAGCCTACTCCAGACAAGGGTGCCCAGCAGGTATGATATGTTTTTAAGTCCATTGTTAATAAATGGAACTGTCTATAGAAGTGGGAGGATTTGAGTAGACGAGTTCAAGTTTACAAGTTGAAGGATTCCTCACTTCTCCCCGCTCTCAAGCTCTACACTTTATAAATGCGGTTGCTATTTCGCAACGTTCACATGCTTGTGACGCATAAATCAAATAAGGGGCTGGCTTTGCTTTCCCTGAAATATTATCAGGAAACCTCTCACCTCTCTTTCTCGGTTTACAGATAATCCTTCAACAGACTCCAAAAGACTGCAAATTCATCTCAGTGAGTACTTTTCTTGAGATTTCACTACTGTTCAAATGACTTGTTTGTATTTTACGTAAGGGGCGGGAGATATGACCTAAAATCTAAATCACAACTTTATTACTATAACTACATATTACTATTAGTACATGTTTAGCCCTTTTGCTGCATGGTATCACAGCTATATTGTTTTAAACTTATGACAGTGATGACAGTGTTACAAAATCCCTGTTTAAAATTGATATTTTTCTGTCATATTGTAATTCTCATGTATTTCATTCTTTTGGTGTAAATCCCATATATATGGAACTGAATACTTATTGTTTTCAGAAGTTTAAAAATAAAATGACTGAATCCTTGAAAACTCACTTTCATATCCCTGCCAAGCTGACTTTGTCAGAGAACTTGCGTCATAGTGTGAGTCACATCTGGCCTCAGCAGAATGACTCTCAATCCAAACACAAAAGCGGGTAAACATCAAGTTGTAAGATTAGATAGTTTTGTTTTTGGTTTTTTTGTCACAACTTAAAAGAAAGTCTCAGCTCAACAGAGGATGAATCTCCATGTACAGTCATGTTTAATATCTACTTTCTTCTTTCCATCTTTCCATCTATTGTAAAGAACAAGTATATCATGGCAGTCTTCAGTGACAATGATTTCTACAGCTCTCATTTTTCTGTGATGAATGAGTAGAACATAAACTGCTTTGTCACAAAAACATTCATGAAGTTTGGTTCAAAAATGGATTTATCATAGGTCTTCTGAAAAGGGACCAAATATGTCTGGATAAAAAATATACATACAGTAATTCTAATTTGTTTAAATGTCCTTCTGCCATTTTCACCTCAATCATATGCTTTCTGAAAACCATCCGCAAGCTTCTGGTAGTCCTTTGGTTGAATTTTTAATCACTACTCTTTACAGAATGAGTGACATTTAACTGAATTTTTTGGCACAGACTTTAGCACAGTCCAGATGTTCTGATGGGGTTCAAGTCAGGACTTTATGAAGGCCATTCTAAAAGCTCAATTCTAACCTGATTGAGCCGTTCCTTTAGCACTTTTGATGTGTGTTTGGGATCATTGTCTTGTTGGAACGCCTAACTAAACCCATCAATCATTCTGCTGATGATTTTAGTTTTTCCTGAAGAATTTGGAGATAATCCTCTTTCTTCATTATTCCATAATGTATCAAAGTAGTAGACACACAGTTCAATCAGGGCTTGATGACCGCTGACTGTCCATGATTTGGAGAAAGAAAGGGATCAGTGAGTGAGTTAACTGTACCTAAATGATTAATATGTGCACAAATACAGGAATTTAAGCGCAAGCACAGTAGTGAATAATGAAAATGCTAATTTACTTTAGAGCAGCAGATGGCAGCAAAACAGTCCTACAGCATAATACTACCTGCACCATGCTCTACAGCATGTATGGTGTTCTTGAGGTTAAAGGCCTCACTTCTCTCCTCCTAACATACTGCTGCTCATTGTAGCCAAACATCTCAGTGTTTGTTTCATGTGACCAGAGTTTTCCTCCAGAAGGTTTTTTCTTTGTCCATGTGATCAGCAGCAAACTTCAGTGGAGCTTTAAGGTGCTGCATCTGGATCAACAGCTTCTTTCTAACACAGCAGCCTCTCAGCTCATGTTGATGTAAAACACACCTGCCTGTGGACACTGACACCTGTCTTCCAGCAGCTTCTAATTCATTGCAGACTTGTTGATGGTTTCTGGTTGACTCTTGACCTTCCTGACCAGTTTTCTCTCAGCAGCAGGTGATAGTTTGTGTTTTCTTCCTGATCGTGGCAGTGAAACAACTGTGCCATGACCTTCATGCTAACAGTTGTTTCCCCAGTTGATCTTGGGACCTGCAACTGCTTTGAAATGGCTCCAAGTGACTTTCCTAACTTGTTCAAATTCTAATTGCTGTATCAAACAAGCCCTTTATAAATGGGGCAGAAAAGTCAGCAGCTGTTATCCATCAGAATCACTGAGAAGAAGTAAAGAGGCCATGCTACAAAGAACAAAGAACAACGTGCTCTAATCACCAAAATTGATTGTCCAATTCACTATGTATATTTTTGATCCAGCAGATTTCGTCTCATTTTCAGAAGACCTATAATAAATTCATTATGAACCAAACTTCATGAATGTTTTTGTGATAAAGTAGTTTGTGTTCCACTCATTCCATCACAGAAAACTGAGAGCTGTAGAAATCATTGGAACTGAAGATTGTCATTATACATGTTCTTTATGAGTGGATGGAAACTTCTGACCGCGACTGTACATATAATGAAATGCTGAAGTACACTCAGCCTCAGGATATTTGGTTGCACGTGAAGGCACTTGAGTCCCTTGGCAAACATCCAGCATGAGAAACTCACACTATTATTCTTTTTGTGCTTTCCATTGTGGTTTATTTTCTTTGAGGAGGACATTTGTGTTGTAACAGCACTTTTTTTAGCTTTCAAAATTTCAAGATGTGACTCTTAAAAGCTATTTCAACATTGTTGGAGAATTGTATAATGTGTACATAGACGAACACACAATGAGGAGATTGTTAGTTTCAGGGAAACATTTGATTTACTGTATCTTTTTCACCTACAGGGTCCGTACCTCAAGCCACAGCGAGCGGAGAACTGTACATGACATGGAATGCAGAGTTTGGTCAAATATACGACCAAGAGAAACGTGCCATTGTGATTCCTGTGAAAGGCTTCTACTTTGTCTATGTGAGGATTGCTTTGACCTGTCTTGATGAGGATGAACACTTCAAGAAGTTATTTGTGGAGCTGCATCAGTGGAATAAAGGCTATGACAGGAATGTAACCCTGATGGAGGCGTTGGATGGTATAGTGTGCACACTGCAAGGCTCCAAGACTGTGTTTCTGGGGCGGCTTTTTGATTTGTCTGACGGAGATCATCTGAGAGTGTTGATTAGAGACGGCTACGAACTGATCACAAAATCATCATTTGGTGCTTATCTCACATAGAAAATATGCCTTCATGACAATATGCCTTGACTCTGTCTTCATATAATATGTTAAACATATTTTTTATAAAACAATTTATTTGTGGTTGATTATCATCACTTATTTATAAGCTCTGTTTGTTTTTAAGTACTTCTTCTAAAGGCTTAAATTAACTGAGTATTCAGATTTGTCACTGTATTACACTGTATCAAGATTGGTGACAAATTACAGGAAGTGTTTGAGGAAGATGTAATTCCACCACAAGTCTCCGCAACAGCTTCAGTGCTCCTTGACATAGAAATCTAATGGAGGGATGAACTCCATTCCTCCAACCACTCATTTGTTGTTCAATGACGGTGGAGAATCTCCCACAGGAGTTCATCTGGGTTGAGATCTGGAGACTGTGAAGGCCACAGCATGAATAAACTGTTGGCCAAACATCCCCAGTCTTTATTCAGGTTGTTTCCTTTAATTTGTCGCTGATCTGAGTTTCTAAAATATATTTATATGCATGAGTATTGTTTTCATGAGTAATAATTTACTGAGATAAAATTGCCTCTACTTTATGAAAGTAAAACATGTCACATGCCTTTGAAGCTTTGAGGTAACTCTGCTTTTGCCCGTGGGTACACTCAATGGAGAGCTGTCAAAGACTTCAGTGGGGTTTTAGATAAAATGAATGTACTATGCTTTGTTGTTAAATCGGTTTCTTTGTTATTTGAAATAAATCTTTCAGCTTGTGAATCTGAAAGATTCGTTGTCTCTTGGTAATGAAACAACAATCATTGCTAAGTGCAGAGTTACATCTTGTATAAGTAATCCCTGTAAAAACTGCAAATTTGTGAAAATCATATCATCCAAACTCGAGTCTCATACCCAACCCGTCAAATACTGACACTTTGTAGTGGTGACCGTCACAACCCACCATCCCAAAGCATTAGTACTGGGGATGAGAGCTGTTCTTACAAATGGGACTTTTAACAAAATGCATAAATACATTAGACACAGCTCATTCTCATCATCAATGTTTGCACTGTGAAGACTGTTGTGAAAATATAGGTTTCACACAAAGATGTTCATATATTGTGTGCACTCAGGGATTATTTTGTGAATTATGAAGATATATCTAATATCAATAATTCTGAATAAAGTTACTTATATACTTTACGGTTAATGTACTGTGCCTCTCACTCAAACTTTACTTTAACATTCTATTGGTTTGTTCCATGGGTGCATTTGTTTCACTGCTGCACTCCTGACAAAAACGAGTATTATTAATCATAAACACTGTATGAGATTACATTACATTTTGATTTTGAGCTAAATGAACTCATTGGATTATCTTTCTTGGTCCTGTTCAAATGGTTATTAGTAGTAGTATTATAATACTATTGTTACTTTACAGCAGAATTGTTGTATTATGTATTTAAATTCTAATAGCTTTATTGTCCTCAAAATGCAGGTCTTCCCATTCATTTCAATGAGGGTAGTCTGCTTCAGCTGTGGCAGTGTGGGCCACAGCAGGCTCTGAAAAGAGAAACACAGTTGGTTGCTGCAGAAAAGTTTAAGCTTACAACATGCTTCAACATCCGGGGCCCACAGACTCTATAAAACTACTTCCTGACATGTTTATAATTGATCTGCTGTTTGCAAAGTCTGAAAATGAGCTCTGTTTTGCACTGTAGACACATTTCGATGAATGACAGCAGTGCAAACTGACTTTGAATATCCTGTGACCAGTCTTCTTCAAAATAAATGTCACCTCGTATTTTTCTTTTCCTATACAGTTGTGTTACTATTTATGTTTCTCTTTGGCGATCCTAGCGGCACTGACAGGCCTTGGGGGTGAGGGCTAACTTAGTAACTTTGTCAGATTCTCAATGGCTGTTTTGCCTAGGTTTAAGTGTGAGCCTCAGCAGTGTCAGAATTCACAAAACAAGAGAGAGAGAGAGAGAAAGAGAGAGAGAGAGAGCAAGAATTAGAACTTATACAAATGTCAAGGGAACTAGGAGGCTCATTCATTACATATCTGTACATAAAGGAGACTGAGTGGAAGAGCGATTGCAGGGCATAATTCGTAGCCCTGAATTCTATATTGTTACATGAACCATAATGAAACACTGTAGCTCTTTGTCATACCCAGATAGGACTGTAGGCAGGTGGTTGACAATTTACTGTATGGAGCCTACTAAAGCATTCCCACATCAGTGGTTGCACAATTTCTTGTCACTTGTTTAATAATTTCTCAGGCAAACAAACAATAAAATGTGTTATCACAAGTACCACTTACAAAACCTGTTCTTTCTGGATGACATGCACTGGCTGGGGGTTGTGGTGATAATAGTCCTGTGCTGCAAGGAGGGTCCTTGCTTCATACCCTGCAGCTGCTACGTTACACTCGTCCATCACGGCTGTTGTAGTTCATGTAGAGAGGACTTTGTATGCCTCATATACAGTGTTCTGAACACCAAAAGACAGTGTATAATCTCTGGCCCGCTGCCCTCCGCTGTTCTGGCAACGTGAAGTTAAACTAAGCCAACTAAGACAGCTGCATACCTGGCTGAAGGGCTAAGGCTGCGACAGGGACATCCCCAATGTGGACAACGTCACCACCTTCCACAACAGAACTGATCTGTGAAACAACCTCCACTTGAATTTCATTCATGTGAAAGCCAGAATACTCCCCCTCTCATTCACTATCAGTATCTTCTCCTGCACCGAATATTCCTGTTTTGATCTCAAATGGCCACCGCATCACGTCTGCCTCCTGTATGAATTATAGAGCTAAAAATCCAGATATCTTGGTCCTGACAGTAACCTGGCTCAAGCAGAGCATTCACAATCCAGTTGCTCTGCATAACAATAACCTGTGCAGAACAGACAGAGTTGGAAGAGGTGGCAGTGTGGCTGTTGATCAGAAATCATTACCAGAGGTGGATGTTGACACCTGCCAAGGGCTCTTCCAATGTGACATGGTCATACCTACACATACCCAAATACCCACAAATAAAATGGCATTTTCAGTAGAAATAATAATGTTGTGTGATGTACATGCTCATACACCAACAATAGCAGTAGCTATAAATTGCTATAGTAGATTTTCAGTGGTAACAAGCTACTCTGAATTGATCTGCTGTTGATTGCTTTGTTTATGTTAACTGACATAGTAATTCTCACACAAAGGAGTCGATTTTCCAGCCAAATCAGCCCCAGGAGTCTGGATGAATTGGCTGGCGTTATCCACTTAAAACAGTATATTGTTACTCCCGTTTGGCCAGACTGGCTTCAGTGGTTATTAGTCTCTTTATTGGGTTTATGAGCAGCAGGTTGCAGGGTGTGTGTTGTGGAGGATGCCGGTCGCTTGTTCGTCTCTCCATTTCTGAGCATGAAAAATCAAATGAAAAAAATATATATTTTACAGGCCAGATTACAATCTATTTTTAGCATCTGGACGTGGGCCGGATGGAGGGAGAGCCAAAAGTGCCAGCGGGGGGACGGCAGTTCTAGACCCCTGATTTCCAAGCATTTCCAGCATCTTAAAGCTTTTGCATATTATATTAAGACACAATGATTACTTGACTTCCACCACATTCAATTAGATGTTACTCTACTGTGAACAACCTTAATCATGTTAAAGATAGCAGTACTACAGAAGGGGGACAAATCTAAGGAAAACAAAAAAACATTAATGTTTCTAAATGTGTCTTTTATCTGTGGGTAGACTTGACATTATATCCCAAATAAGGTATTTATTCCAAAAGTCATGAGGTTGCTATTTCAAGCAGTTTAAACTTCAGCTTTATTCATAAAGTTTTCTGCCCCTGTACTGAGAAGCCTCTACTCCACCCCCTGCTCACTGCTGATACATGTTTATTAGCTCAGACGCAAAAGTGTTAACATTATGTAAAGTCCAAACTCAAAGTATCTTTACATTCAAACTATAGTCAGCTGAAGTACCTCTGCTACAAATTGTAGGTTTGAGTTTAGGACCCAGAAGCAGAGACCTAAGTTGGTTATGAAGAAAGGTATTTATTGAACAAACTGGTGATCTTGCAGGTGTGAGCTGAACTCAGATCCAGCTGGAAAACGTCAGTGGTGTGGCGGAGGCAACTCGTGATGGCACTGGAAGATAACACTGGGTAAGGCTCGGGGGAGTACCAGGTGGAGCGTGCAGAGGTGTCCTAGGTGCTAGACGTTGGGTCTGGTGGTGGTGGACGCTGGTGGAGTAGGCTCTGGAGAGTGTAGTATTGATACAAGGCAAAACAATAAGCGACACCTCCACACCAGGAGGAGGCCTACAAGCATGTCCCCCAAGGAGTATTATGGGAGGTACTGCAGGAGAATGGGGTACTAGGGCCTTCATGGTTGTCCCTTGTCCCCAATCCTGTGTGTGACAGTCATGGACAGGATCTCAAGGCACAGCTGTGGTGAAGAGAGTGTATGGTTTGGGAACCTCAGAATTGTGTCTCTGTTTTTTCCAGATGAAGGGGGATTTCAATTTACCAGTCCATCTATGTTCCAACCCTAACCTATGGTCACAAGGTGTTGGTAGTGACAGAAAGAACGAGATCACAGATACAAGCTGCCAAAATGAGTTTCCTCCATAGCATGGCTGGGCTCAGTTCAAGCATCTGATCAGGATCCTCCCTTTTGAGGTTTTCCAGGCATGTCCAACTTGAAGGAGACCCTGTGGCAGACCCAGAACCCCCTAATGTATTTATCAATAGGCAACACTGGTTCCTCTACCTGTTCGGTGGTAGATGCCCAGCCACATGCCTCCAGACACACCTGGTGGTGATCTCTTTGCGAGTGTTGAGTGTGCTCTTTGCGTGCTAAATTTGTGTGTTTTATGAGTCATTCCCTGTGAGCAAGGCCCAAAATATGGGCATCCTTAGACATGTTGCAACATACTGTACTATTTTTCTTACATCAGATTTCATTGGGAATCCCGCCCACCCTATTCACCTGTGAATTCCAGAGGCGTAAGGGTGATCCCCTGGTCTAAGGACTCAAAAACTTGATGAAACTTGAATAGGTGAGTGGGAGGAAAAGGGGCAAGAGCAGGCAAACTTGATATCTGATGAAATATCATATGATATAACAGTGCAAGCAGGTACATGTGGAAATGTGCGGTACACCCAAAAATTGTGCGACCATATCATATCTCTTGTGAAGTAACACAATAAATGCAAGCACTATCCAGGTGGAACGTTTGTCTAGGAGGCAGTTGTGCCCCTGGTTGGCTCAGGTGGAAATCCACCCACACCTCAGTTGCAGTCTAGATGATGAACTGACCATGTCTTCATTGCCGCTGAACTTTTTCTGAACCCATAAAAGGGATAAAGCGGTTAGGATGGATGGACAATGGATGGATGGAGTTGAGCATTGCTGTCTGGGGGGCAGGTACACAAGCTGCATCGCGGGTGTTTTGGATTAGTTTGCCTTGAGTGTGGATTTGCAGGCATCTCGCTAATGTCAATTAATGTGGCACAGGGTGTAGGCTCACACAAAAGAAATCGTTTACAGGAAAAAAAATATTTTCTTAGGGGCCTTATACAAAAATAACAGATGCTATAGACTTTTACTTTGTGGGAAATGTTAATATTGTGTATATGTTCATACAAAGGGAATGTTAAGGTTATTAATTAATGTTATTGTGGTAATCAGTTACAGCCAAATAGTTTCACGTTGAAGATGTTCGGTGGTTCACTAGGATAATTTAAGAATACTAGTGCATTGCCCGTAGGAAGCATGTAGCCTTGTCCTATAGAAAAGTGGGAGGTTAAGTAGCTTTTTCATGGATGGCCAAATGAGGTTGTGTTTGAAGGTGGGACGTCAGGGATATAATTGGCTGTTTTTGACTACTTTTGATTATACCATTATATATCACCTTGAAAGCTATTTACCTTGCCTTGTTTGGTGTCATTATTTTCAGCACAACCTCACACGTGTGACTGTACAGTTATTTTTTCATTTTGTCATATTATATTAACACTATGGACCTACAATCACAAAATAACAAAATCAGAGTAGGAAAAAGTTAGATTTTTTTTACTGTGAAAACCACAAACAGTTTAATGAACCAATTGCATTATTTATAATGCAAATATAAATAGTTGTTTGCTGAATTTGTGCATAAGTTTTTGAAATTTACAAAGTTCTGTGTAACTATTTACATTTAAATGCAGGCAATGCTCAGGTCTGCCTGAGCTCCTTCCAGCTGAATGAAGAACTGCACTGCTTGATCCTTGTTTTGACTTCTCATTGTTTTGACTCATTAAACAAAAAACCGACTCCACTACACACTAAACACACGACACCAAACACTACATAACACACTAACTATACACTCCAAACACGCTAAATGTCACAAATCTCTCAATTCTCAATATCGCTGTCTCTACACCGACCGTCGTTGCCTGTCAATCATCCGCCGACGTCCCTCCCACAACTTTCTGTTCCTCTACAACCAAACTTGCTACTTGAACACTTTCGTGACAAAAGCCATTTTTTACCGTTTCTGCTGCACCAGACACAAAACAAACGTGGCGGCAATGTTCGCGAAAAAGCGTGGCGGACATTATTTACCCCAAGTCTGGTTTTGAACAGGTCGGTGCGTCCGGTCCGTCCGCTCGGGAGATGGGCCGTGTAGGTTAGCTGGCGGCTAGCAGCTAGCAGCTAGCTACACACGAACATCCACAGATTCTGATTCCACTTTGTTGTCCGCACGTCTCCGCATCTCCTCAGACCCGAAACAGACCGGTCCGGTCTTGTTTAGTCTCAATAATCCACAACAGTCAGTTTAGATCATGCACAGAACAGAACGTGACCGAACCGCCGG
>CAEMYA010000029.1:1237888-1303455 GCA_903131615.1 Diplodus sargus
TGCCTCTGCCACCGCTGCAGCTGCTGCCCTTCGGGCCCGTCGGTACCCCAAAACCGCCGCAGGAGTCCCCGGGACAACATGTCCCTAAAGGACTCCTTCTTCAGTCGGACGGCTTCCCTGACCACCGGTGTCCACGTGTCGACGTGCGCGTGAAGTCTCCCAGTAAGACCAAGGAGTCCCTCACTGGGGCCCCCTGGCAGTGCCCAAGCCAGGACCTCCAAGAAGGCCGCATACTCCGAACTGCTGTTTGGTGCATATGCACAACAGTCAGAGTTTTCCCCACAGCACTTAGGCGTAGGGAGGCGACCCTCTCGTCCACCGGTGTAAACTCCAACACACCCGCCCTGCACCTCACATCTTTGGTAACTCCGGGGAAGAATATTGTCCAGCCCCTATCCAGGAGTTTGGATCCAGAGCCAATGCTGTGCGTGGAGGTAAGCCCCACCAGATCCAACCAGTAACGCTCAACCTCCCACACCAGCTCAGGCTCCTTCCCCCCAAGAGAGGTGACATTCCACGTCCCCAGAGTCAGCCTCTGCCACCCAGGTCTGGCCACAGGCCCTCCCTCCAGGCCTGGCTCCGGACGTGGGCCCTGGGCTTCCTCCGGGTAGGGTCTCTCACCTCACACCTCTAATTTTCATGGGGTATTTTGAACCATACTTAGTCTGGCCCCTCACCTGAGACCATTTTGGCTTAGGAGCACATGGCTCCTGACAACCTAGCTCCCAGGTTCATTGGAACATGCAAACCTCTCACCGCGATAAGGTAATGGTTCCCAGAGTCTTGTTGAAACATCCATTTTGATTTCAACAAAGGGACTTTGCGGGGGCTTTTTGCCGATAACTTGGCTTGCTAATTATTCTTACAGTCATCAGAGGTAACTTTAGACCTTCTTTGATCACCCAGGAGTTGATTATTGCCATTTTGGCTATTCTTCAAACCATCTGAATGGTAGTTTTTCGCTTCGTTCCACTTCTTTCTGGTTTTGGTTGCCATTTTAAAGCATTTGAGATCATTTTAAATGAGCAGCCTATCATTTTCTGCACTTCTTTATATGTTTTTCCTCCCCAGTCAACATTTTAACCAAAATACGCTGTTCTTCTGAATGATTTAACATTTAACTCAGATTTTCAGAGAGAAATGCATTATAACCAGCATGTACGACATTTGCAGCCTTCATCCATAAATAAGGGCCACCTGTTTGACACCTGCTTTTTCACAGAACGAATTATATCACTTATTGAACTCCACATTGCTATTGTTTTGAACACGCCCCTTTCAATTAATAATTCAATTACACAGAATCAGCAGCATGCATGTCATGACTGTTTGGTCGGTTGGTTTTCTACTACTCTACTGAACTTATTAGGAAATTAATTTCCATGCGGGAATATGATTCCTACCAAAAAACAGTGATTGATATTTTTATAACTGTATTTTCAAACTTTGATTCTTGACCAACTTTCTTAACCAGGCAAGCTCTAAAATAAACCTGTGGCAACATCAGTATGAATCCTCCTGACTAACAAGAAAAAGAAAAAGAAAAGTATGTCTAAGGGTACAGAAATTAACTCCAAACCAAACTAAATCCCAGAAGACCCCCCCATTATGTTACAGCCAGCGCGAAAGCCACAACATGAAGAGACACAAGATGCTAGATGCCACAAGAATGAAACATTTACTCACAGGGTAAATTAAGAAGACAAATTGACCACAACACTTTTGACTGGCGGGGTATATAAGCCCACCCCACCACTTTACACAAGTGCCCCCCATCAGTCATCTTGAAGCTGCACCTGAACAGAGAGACTTGGAAGAGACACACACACACACACACACACACACGCACAAAGACACCCACACACACAGACACACAGACACAGACACACACACACACACACCCACACACACAGACACACAGACACAGACACACATACACACACGACACACACACACAGACGATAGTTCACAGAATGATGTGTAACACTTCCTTACAACTGGCATCCACCTGTCTTTGACTTTCGGTTGTCTTACTATGTGTGTGCACCATGTTAAGTAAATTACTAATTCACTTTTTCAGTTTCACTTTGAATTTCTTATGTGTGCTCCCTCCTTGTCACAACCCTGAGCCAATTTGTGACAAACAGGAGTGTAAGATGACTAGCTCGGGAGACACTTTAGAAACAAAGTTAATGAACAAACTCAGACCGAGTGTGGTTAGTCCAAAAAATGGGCTTTGCTGAGTAGACAGACTAGCTGCCTATTGTCTCACCACCTCTGATCTCATCACAGGGACTGGCTCTTGGAAAACTCCACTTGTTTTCTTGCTGCCACCAGTCAAGTGTCTGACTGACAAAGAAAAAATGCACAGATGTGTCCATACAGGGAAAGTGACACTTAGCAACTGCATTTTAATATAGTCGGCTGGGCAACTCCAATTTGAATTTTTTATAATACAAATACAGTAACACGTTACAAATTCAGACAACACAAACAACTGTTTCCAGAGGACATAAAGAAGTGCTAAACACAGCCTGGACACACTTGTTGCCATGTTTTGAGGATCATGAAGACATTTTTAATTAAGTTAAAGTCTGTTAATATACATACACCTTTTTCCTTTCATAGCCAGACGTGAGCGTGAATCCACTTTCTCCTTGCAAAAACAGTCACTTGCTATAATGCTTTTATGGCCATTCAATCCTGAAATAAATAATAGGCTGACAGTAAAGCACTTGTTAGTGTGTGTGTTTATTTGCGCATAACAATTTCCAATATTTGTGTCTGATAAACACAAAGCTGTCTACTCTTGCTGTGGCCATCAATAGGTGAGGGCACACATAGATATTTTGCACACTTTTCATTGTACTTGTCATCATCACTCATTAACCACAGCAAGTGTGTAGTGGTGTCTGTCTGTGCAGAAACCCTGACCTATGCCTGTATTATCTTATATTCTTAGTATTTTGCTGTGTTCAAGATGCTTGGACGTCAGCCTTTGGGTTCTGCCTTTGAACCATATCAGATTGTTCTGTATGGTGGTCCTGAGGGTCAAAACACAACATTCAACAAATACACTACAACATTTTTGTGGTAAAAAAAATAATATTTCAGAAAAATCAAGGGATCACAAAACACATTCGGATAAGAGGACAATATTCACCAAAAACAACAACATTTCAGAAAACATAACAAAATTACAGATTACGGAAAAAGTGACGCAGTACTTCTTGTCTGTGGTGGGACAGAACTCAGCTCTCTAACCCCAGAACAATTTCATTTCCTGTTTTTGTGATGTACTTCTTTCAGTCCTAATTCTTTCCAGTGTGCTTTCAGTGTTCCACAGGGTAGTTTCTGTTTTTTGGTCAAGTGGGCTTGAATGTGGAACTATCCATAGTCAGGATATTAGCCACAGCTGACAGTCAGCATGACCCCCAGTTTGAAAAGGCAGGAGACAATAATGTTATCCCACCTTTTCCATGAAATGAGATGTTGCATTTTGTGAAACATTGAGTTTTTCTCAAATTTTGTTGTGTTTTGGCTGATGAACGATGTTTATTTAGTTCAACATTTTTAAACAATTTTCATTAATCCATAAAGCAGCTGATTTTTCTTTTGTTGGACAGATATTTGCTACAATGCAAGGACACGTGACAGAACTGTCTCCCTGTGACAACAGGAAGTTACAAGAACAAACAATGATGTCAGAATACTTTGTGGTTGTTGAAACACATTGCACCAGTGTGTGAAACTGAAGAGCAAAGGATCAAGTTCAATAATCACTTCACATTTACACACAGAAATGTTCCATGTCATTGTTAGGTACAACAGTGACGTTTATGGCATCCTCTCCTCTGTGCATCATGCAAGATGTAAAAAGGCAAACTGTGACATGCCGGGTCCAAGATGTCTTCTATCATATCTCTGTGCCAAGTCACAGCAAGAATTTATCACAGTTTTTCTCTATTGTTTAAAATTGAAAACTAGGCCCTTTAACTAAACATCCCAAACTATGAATCCATATAAACAAAGCAGGCACAGTTCCCACAACTATGTTGATGAGAATCTCAATGAACTTGGTGACCAGAGGTGAGAGGTTCAATCAATTTTTTTTGTGTGTGACCTTTGTATGATTTCAAATGGATGTGTGCAAAGAAGTATAGTATGTTTTGACCTCTCTTTCTAATGATGGTTAAAGTTTTGAGGATCAAGGTTATGAGAAAGAAAAA
Organism: Diplodus sargus; assembly: GCA_903131615.1. Classification (NCBI taxonomy): domain Eukaryota; kingdom Metazoa; phylum Chordata; class Actinopteri; order Spariformes; family Sparidae; genus Diplodus; species Diplodus sargus. The sequence continues at coordinate 1,242,118 of CAEMYA010000029.1, forward strand.
GGAGAGAGAAAAACGGGAGGAATAAGAGGTCAGTTATATTTGTCAACAATAATAATCTTCATTTCAAAGAAAAGGTGTTCAATCACTCTCCTCATTTAAACCAGGACATGCCATTGCATCAAGTTTAAAATGGGCTGGTCCTCATTCTGCATTCTGATCAAGTATTTGTGTTCTGCAAGGCTGTCCTGAAGGCGTCCTGCATAATAATAGTTACATGGGCATGTACGACGATATACAACAGGAGTGGTGTTACAGTTAGTGAAATCTCTCTGACTTCATTTTCCTCCTGTTTTCTAATCAATGAATGTTTCTGTCCGAATCACATATGAGTGATTACAGTGCTTGCATGTGTTGAGTAAACACTTTCTTTAACCACATATCCTCTTTACTGGCTGGTAGATAACTTCTCTCACGGTCGGAGCTCGTTTTTGTCAGAAATAAACTGGTGGTATGGTAGAAAGTGAGCTCGATTTGAATGGGTGGTATGTTTGATTTTTTTAAGTGCTCTAATCTGTAACAAAAAGTAGGTTGGATGAGTTTCTCTCTCTTCAGTGGGACTTATGCAGTAGGTTGCTGTGATTACTTTTTTAAGTGTTATTAATAATATGTGATAGATTTTTTTCTTCAGAGCACTCCGGGTTCAGTCTACTGCCTGAAAATGTAGGTAAATATCATCAATAAATTAGCTATAGGATTTGATCTTGCCAAGGAACACGTTCTCTTGAAGGTTGTGAATGAATCCTTCCTCCCAAAGACCCAAGAACAAACATGCATACTCAGGAGCAAGGCTCACTCCCATACAGGTGCCTGTACAGTGTCAAGAATTTGTCTTGCAATAAAAATACATTATTAATGAGGACCCACTGCATGAAAATAAAATCTGTTCAAGTTTCCTGCCTGCGAGCCGAATAGTATGCACTTGCATGCGTGCAGCCATTCTGGGATATTCACACTTGAAGTGAAACTCTTGCTAAAATGCAACCTAGGCTTTTTGTGTGAATGTATATGAGTCAAACCTTCATGTAAATGCATAATTACGACGAAAGATTTACCGTATTTTCGTTTTTGGCTCAAACTCATTTTCAGTGGGAGTGCTACAGAACATTGAGAACTTTGTTTGTGTACACAGAGTTTACTAAAAAGAAAGTTTTTGAACAACTCACGTAAGCAGTAGCTTCTTCCTCTAGTCATCGTCATGGCAACCCAGACGTACTCTGGGATTGACATGTCTGGGTAGAGTGTATGTGGTTCAGTTGAGCAATGTGTAGAGACCCTGGTGATACTACGAGCAGAGTTTCATGTTGTGTCGAGCCTTCTTAATGTTTTAAAAATAGCAATGTTGATGCTAGCGTCAAAGTGCCCCTGCACCCCATAGAAAATGAGTTTGACCCGAAAAAAAAAAAACCCTTTCGTCTTTCGTCTTTTGTGGTGATTATGCTTTTACACAGAGGTTTGACTTGGGTACATTCGCAAAAAAAAGCCTAGGTTGCATTTTGGAGAGAGTGTGACTTTAAGGAAGCCACACTCACATAGTTAAGTATCAGCAACCAGCATCTTTAGCTCTGCTTAGGAGGGCTCTGAGGTCACATTTCAATTCTTACATGGAATAGTTCAGCTGATAATGAGTTTCATTGGTATATTTGTTGTAGTCCATGATCATTGCAGTTCTTCAGATCTTCAGTGTTGTGCAGCCCATAAAATGTGTACACTAGACCTCCGAGCCAGCTAACTTCTGGTTTAGTGCCCGACTAACTTGAATAATGGAAAAATTACTTAATTGTGCAGCTCTTCTAGAAATTCCAAATGTTATTGGGCCGAATGTATCAATTTTATGACAGTGAAACAGGTCATTCTGTAAGGGTAGTGAAGCTCAAAAAAATTATCCATCGTTTTACAGACACTTCGTTCAGAATGTTAGCTTATGAGAAAAGGTCTTTTTGGGCTGCAGTTAACTACATGATGATGTAATTACAGAGTGGCTGAGACAGAGACACTATTCACTCTATTATAAGCCACTGGAACATTTCATCGATTTTGAAGCAGCTATTTTTAGGTAACATAAGTAATGTTGCTTTATGAGAACATTTAAAATGGTTAAATCAGTGCTTTGTAGATATTCAAATGCCAGACAATCAAATTACTGTAACACACGCATGTTTATTGCACATCAAACCAGAGGTCACAAGTTAGAAGATGACAAGAAGGTGACGACAATGAGATGTCTGGACATTTTAAAATTCCTCCACCAGGCATGACTTAACACACTAAATTAAAAACATTATAGCAACAGAAAAAAAGGTCATAATAAAATTTTTAAAATTGCGATTAGCAATCCTGAACTAATTTACACACCTGCACGCACACATGCTGTAAATGAGTGTTTTATTGAATCAGAGCATACCCATTTTTACAGTCAGCATGCTACAATAAGTCCTTCAGTCTATCAATGGTTTCTGACCACATAAAGAGGATATTCAATAGTCTTACAATTTAGGCTTAAATCAAGTTCCAATAAGGAGCTCTTTCACGACCTTCCAATGGCCATCTCATGGTCTAAATCAGTGTATGGAGTTAAAAACTGACCAGTGGATGAAAACTCTGAAATGTGTGGAAAGCTCCAGAAAAAAAAAACAGACATTGTGCTTTGTGGTACAGAAAGACTTAAATGCTGAAACATCAAATAAGTTCAAAACATGGAAAGGATGAACGTGCACTGTATATGTAATGACTTTCACATTTTCTCATGTACCAAGGGAAATTCTGGCTCTAAAGGGAAGAGTTGCCATCTGGGAACAGTTGTAATCTCAGGCTTAATATACATGTTCTATTATTAGCATGTAGCATGTTGGGAGGTGAAATCACATTGGGGGTTCCCTCTAACAATACATTACAAACAGCAATGACACACACTTGTTGCAATCCAAACAAGCACATGACATCAGTCTGTAGTCAGGGTCGCACTAGACTCTCAATTGATGAGTAATCACTTTAAATGAGTGGGAATGATTTTCCTGACAGTCATCTGTCATCACAACATGCTGCATCACCCTTTCCAACTAATAGAAACTCTCTATTGCCACACTGATTGCAAGAACATCGCACACATGATGTGTCAAGTATTCCAACCTCTGTGGTAACAGACCTTGCCCCTTAGGCCTGATAGCCCAGTTTGTCTGACTTGACCCTACATGCTGTTAGAGTTAGGAGGATATCCTCCATCAGGGAGCTGACACAGTGTGTGGGAGTCCTGTGGGAGTAAGCACATTACAAAGTCTGCAGAACTTTCCCCACAGTAAATGTCATGTCATGTTTAAAGGCCCCCGTCTGCACTGCATCCTCTCACACAACAGAAAGTCATGTATCACTTTTTAGTGATTTTTCAGGGATCTACTTAAGCATCGTTCCAACAGTTTCTAGTCTAACATCAGTTTGTAATCATCCTTACGTACAAGTTTGAGCTTAGAAATGTCTCCAAACAGAAATGACAAATTTAACCCTAACCCTAAATGGAAACATGATGAAACAACATGATGACCAAGCATGGTCACGCCCAAATGAAATCAGATGGCTTCTACGGGAACACATTCTCTGTACTGTAGTTATTTCATAATATAACAGCTAACAGCAAACTGGTCTAAATGCTGAGGTGACTTATCAAGCTTAGAGCATAAAAATCAAGATCTTCTATTCCATTTAAGTTCCATCTATTCAGTTTACAGTCCCTCTCAGTAGGTAATATATGATCAGCTGAGTTTTAACAACAAAGAATGAAACGGACAACAGTTTTTGCTTTCACGGCTGCAGATTGTGGAATGTGGGGAGACGAGGCAGAGAGCAGGTAATGCATCACTGCAAGTCCTACATGATCCTACAAAGGATAATTCTGGTTTATTACATGCTGGTTCTTTGTTTGTGGTTTTAGCAGTAACTGAACCACTTTAATGAATGAGATCTGGAAACTTGAAGTCCAACACATCAAGAAATATGAGCAGTCAAACAGTCAGACGGGTTGTAATGAAAGTGCAGCTCCCACTTCGGCAGCAAGCGTACTCACAGTAGTCTTTGTGATCTGTTTTCTTTTATTTCAGTGTTTTGTCCACCTGAGTCTGCTGTGCAGTGTTGCAGCCACGCAACGTACTATAAATAGTGGATGTTGCCCCCATGATGTCACCCACTGGTTTGTGGACTACCGTTTTGAAGCCTTTGTTTTGGCACGATGGATCTTATTTTTTTTTTTAGAGCCAGAAGGGAGGATGTGAGCCTGAGGACACAGGACGCAACTTGTCAATCACAAGGTAGCCACACCCTAAAGCATATCCTGCCTTATTGTCTGCTTTACTCTAAATGACACTGCGTGATACTGTATTGAAGAAGACATGAGGCTGGTGACTGAGACCAGAAACTCATGAGAGCACACACTATGTTCTAAGTCCTTACTGCAGCAGCCCAGCCCTATGCTGCGTGTCACCCCCTCTGTCCAATACTGTCCCTGCCAGTCTTCACCTGTCACTACTGACAAAAAAAGGCATTAACAGCCAAAAAATAACCTTAAAAACATTTGTTAAATGATTTAAATGAAAATATGTAGTATGATTTAAAAATGACCGTCCCTGTCTAGTTAAGCTGAATTGACTACATTGTATTTAGTGCTTTACTAAAGCTCTCTAGAAAGTGGTCTTGATAATCTGGCTGGATTGTAGGCCTGTTTACAACTGTCTAATTGTCTGACAGCTCCTGTTTCTTGCCCGACTGAACTGTAACACGGTGCCATGTCACTGTGTTACTTTAGTGACTTCTAGCAATATCATAAGTGATACAAACCGTGGCTTAAAATACAAAAATAACACCCAAGTCATAATACATTGGAGTTATCCTTTAATGGATTACACAAGGTCTTGTTCTTTGAATGCCTCTGGAACACTTTGTGCTAAAAACAACAGTAAGATCGACAAGAAATCAGTTTTCATGCAAAAACACACAAACTGCACTGGTAACAAAATGAGTATAGCTTTAACTGTGGACAGTAATTAAATGAAACTGTTGTCTAACACAAGGGTTCGCCGCAACTTCCTCCCACAAATCAATCATCTGTATTTATAGAAACTGTCCCAACAGGTTTGCATAAGTGTTTAAAGATAGTCACAGATCAAACACACTAAGTGTACTAAATGCACACATTTGACAGAAGATGGAGGTTTTTGCAAGTGTGTGTGTGTGTGTGTGTGTGTGTGTGTGTGTGTGTGTGTGTGTGTGTGTGTGTGTGTGTGTGTGTGTATGTCCTGTCGTTTGGTCCGTTAGCTCAGCAGTTCAAGGTAGGTGACAGGGACTTTGCCTTTTTCGTTTCCCCGTTCTCCGACCAACCAATCAGGGTCCATTCCTGGTACGGTGTATACGGTAATGAGCTGGACAAACAAAACAGTAAAGACGGTAATTTAACGCCAATTTTCCCAAAAATGTTTTTACCAAAATTGAGTTATAAAGGAGCACTACGTAGTTTTGGTGAAGAAATTCAAACCGATTTTTGATATTTTCACAATATTAATGGGGTCATGATGCAAACTCATAAATATGTTTTTTTTCCCCATAAGTGAATAAACAAGCTGTTCTCAGATGAAAATAAGGTCCCAGAACACTGTTTGAAGCTAGAACGATGGCAGGGTCCGCCACATAAAAACAAAGTAAAACAGTATAAATTGTGTTGTCCTTCAAGGTCAGTTTGTTAATTCAGTTTATTCAGTCAAGAACACAAAGATAATTTGATTAGGCAGCAAAAAAAAATAGCTGATGAAAATCTTTCTCCTACAGAGTTCCTCCTTTAAAAGGTAAAAAAAAGTAAAAAAGTAAATACTCTTTACTAGAAAGATCACAATAATTTCTAAATGAGACCGAAACAGGAAAGCAATACATCCTGCTGTGACATTGGGCCATCTCCCCTCTGCTCTTCAGCCAAAGATTGATTCACTCAAGTGTGTGTTTTGGAATTTTCCTGACCTCATGGCTTTGTTTGCCTCATTCCCATCCCACACTCTCTCTGAGCACCGTCTGTACTGTCATCGCTAAGACGAGTTCCCATCAGACCAACTTGCGGGTCGGGATGAAATTTAATTTAAGTTGGCTTTCAGTTTGTTAAGCCTTTACATTTGTACGTGCCAGGGGATTCAGTAAAAAACAGGATCAATGTAGACATGCCTATAGAGCAGTAGAGTGTCGAGCCCCGGGCTGAGGTTAACCCTAGGTTGAGAATATGCAGTTTGAAAAGCCCACGAGATTGTACATCATAACCAGTACATACAAATTCATTGCATCACCATTTCTGCATTTCTACATTGATTTTAATTTTTCATTCCACACATTCTTCTTCCTTGTCAAAACCTGCCACTCATATTACCCACAATGCAACTCAACTTCTGCTAGTGGCAGCGAATGTAGCGTCCAGCCTCTACCTTCAGGCAGAGATGGTAAGCAGGCTACAGAGCTCTGGTGTGCTCACTTCTTTCTAAATCCACACCTTCATATTCTTTTTTTGGTTTCAAATATTTAGTCTTCAGCTCCAAGTGATGTCGACTTAGGTGACGACGTTCATCAGACTTCACGTAGCTCTCTTTTGGGAGGGGGGCTGTTAATTCAGGGACAATATTGATTCCCATTTATGATAGTCAAATGATGTTCCTTGTGCAACATAGATATGAGTGTGTGGGATGACTCAGAGTTTTCGTACCTCATCGGCCAACAGGGAGAGCTCGCTGGCATCGTGGGCGTCATAGTCATACAGGACCTTGGCCTTTCTAGTGCCTGTAACAGGAAGCTGAGACTGCTCCATAGTCAGGGTGCTGGGCCTTTGGCTGGACGAGGAAACTGTGGCTCCCGGAGATGGCGGTCCAGACAGGAAAGCAGAGGAGACGGGGTCGGGGCAGACAGCAGCAGAGGAGAGGGGGGCACTGACAGCATTAGCACACCTGTGTTAACATTGGGAGACAAATGAAGGATATGGGTGATCAAAGAGAGACCACTTTTAAAGATTTCCTGCAGGAAGACTAAAGAGTGATCACATCTAGACACATGTAATGATGCTTTGTTGCAGATGCTCCATGTCAAGACTTTCAGTTCCGATTTGGCAACAGTCTACAAATGAGGACAGATTCGGACGCTTGACCTGTCGTGTTTTAACATACAGTCCCCTCCAAAACTACTACCTAAATTTTTTCCTGTACACTGAAAAGATTTGTGTTTTACATCAAAAGCTGGATATGAGACAAGAGATCTGTATTTCAGCTTTCATTTCCAGGTATTTACATCTTGATCTGTTATGCAACGTAGAAGATGGCATCATTTGTATCAGAACATCAGATCTTTTGGTGTCAAATCAAAATGTTTTCAGTGTACAGCCAAAATAAAGGAAGTGGTCTCGCTGTTACAATAGTTTTGAAGGGGACTGTAGTTTTAATTGTCCAGACTTGAATTGCTGTCTTTGTATTTAACCACTTTAGCATTAGTATTAGGTTGTTTTAGGTTTGTATTTTTTTGTCTTCTTCTGCTATTAAAAAGGTTGTGACTTCATTTTATCATTTTTATGGAAAGCACAAGGTATATCAATTTTTGCTTCAGCAACTCAGAATTATATATACTGCTGGATCATCATGAAGAGAGCTTGAGATGGAAGGAACACACATAAATACTTTATATATACACACATTTAGATAACAATTACTTTTCAAGATACAATTCAGAGAGGGCAATCTCCGGATTCACTCCTGCTTTGTTTAGGTGCGAGTCCTCTTCAGGCGAACTCTGTCTGTGTCAGCATCAGGGAGCGCTACTCTCCAGTTAACAGCAATAATGTCTTAAAATTACAAGAATGCAGACACGTATAAAGTAAGAACTTTTGTATTTCCCTCCATTCTGGCCTCAGAAAGCACCAAGGTGGCCTGAACCTCATTTCCCCAACAGCCATCAAACTGAGGGTGTATTTTTTTATATACATATTTTATTGTGTAAATGCCTAATTGGTACATTTTGGAATGTGCCCAGTGGATCCCCTCAGCCGGCAGCTGTGACACAGGGTTTTTAGTTGATCATATTAAATAACCTCGTCTTTGTATTGTATTCAATTAAATGCAGGTGGAAAGGGATCGTACATTTCACAATCTGTCACAATTTCATATCAAAAAACCTCCTTGAGAAACTGCAGAATTGTCCAAGGAAGAACGCAAAAGGCTGTATATACTCGGTGGAACCAGTGTGATGTAACACGCATGTCGGAACAACGCGTTAATGATGAGTAAGGATGACTTTAATCCCTGCTCTACGGAAAAAACAAACACGACTTAAAAGATGAGTTTTGTGGTCATCTTGAATTTGAGGCTTTTGTTTTTTGGGAAATGGTGCTCTTGCATTTCTCCTCAGCAGTCTGCGGGTTCATCTGACACAGCAAGGGAAGATGTGGTTTATCTCAGAATACAGTTGTATTTGGCCAAGATGGAATGACGTGAGCGCTTTACGCACTTCCAGCTGTGTGAGTAAGAGAAAGTGTGTGCCAAAACAAACACTTGCTGGTCAGGACTCACACTCTGAGTTCAGCCTGTGAGGAAACACTACACAGCACGCCTGGCCATTATAATCTTAACAATGTAAACAAACAGACATTGTCATGTTCAAACATTACTGATCCTTACACAAAGTCCCATTATACTTTGTTCTGAGTGAATGAGCTACTGTCCCGATCTAATCTAATCTACCTCTCTCACAAAAACGTCACAGATGAAGTTGCCTGCAGATGTCAGCCCTCACCTGTTGAGCTCCCTCTGAAGGTCCTGCATGTAGTGGTGACACTGGGCGTAGTATGTGGCCTGAGCCTCCGCAAAATCATGCAAACAACGGAGGTGGTTGAGCTGAGGGGAGAGAGGGAAAGGAATAACTGAGTATGATGCAGCAGTACACAGCTTGTTTAATAAGAGTCGTTATTGTTTAATGGTGGTGTATAATACATTACAGCCCAGGTCTCCAGCAGGGCTCGGTGAATACCAGGGAAGTTACTGCATGCGGGGGCCGCCAAATTATTGTTTGATCATTTTAGCGAAAGTTTAATGATCTGAATACACACATGAATCCAACATTATTAGTAAGATAAATCCATTCAAAAAAAAGTAGAACAGAAGATCAATATCTAGACTACTTTGGCATAAATGTAAATGTGTGTTTTATTATCAACAGGGACACGGTGGAAAGCAACTACACTATCACAAGGATCCAGTCTAGATAATATACGGTTGACAGGAACTAATTCTACTTCCGCCTGCCATAGTTGCGCGAGAACTACGGCTCTGTAAATCTGTACGGTGCCACTGACGGAGAGTATTGACTGTTCATGTTCAAAGAATAGGAAATCGCAGAATGCCTATTTTTAAGTTTTCCCGAGAAGTGTCATAATTTTAACGATGACTCCATCCTGAATTCTGCTTAGATCAACATTAAAGGTGAAGTACTCGTTAGCCGTGATTTATAAGTTCCATGCTGGGAGGTTCCACTGACTTACTGGAACTTGCACAGAGTTATGAAATAGTCTGGCAGGATTTTAGGCAGGATAATTAGTTCATAAGTACAGTGTTTCACCAAAGAATTTACTAGAAATGTATGATCTTGGACTGAAATATTGTATTACTATATTGTAACTCTTTATATCTCTCTCTATGTATTAATATAGAAATATATTTTCATAGTAGTCTCTTTGGTTTGATTTGGACCTGCTGGTTGAAAGCCTTCTATACAGTTTCAAGAACTCTGAATACTGACTTCTTTACTTGTTTGCATTAGTTAGTTAATATTTAGTGTAATACAGGAAACTGTTCACAGGAACTGATCACAAGTTAAATTATCACAGACAAATGACTTCATAAGGTTCACAGGAGGGAACCATTACATACCCACCCTGCTCTGTGGGCTGGGTTGGGGGGTTTCAAAGCAAACTGCTCGTTTGCATTAAAGCAAATGACTACACAGGGCAGACGTAACTTTAGTTTTGTTTTGTTATGTGGTTCTTGTTTCCACACAGACTTCTCGTGTGAGGATTAGAGTGCTTATTATGCAATGCACGTAAAGCCGTGACAAATCAATGATAGTGTGAGCTGCTGGAAATGTTTTAATCATCAAGGGTCAGGCCAGAATGACAGAATAGGCTTACACAGAGTGGTCCACTCTAGATGTATTCCTGTCCAGTCTACCTCTTATCAAAGAGAAAATAAACAGCCACACTGCTTCTAAAGAGCAGCTTGTTTTCTTAACAAGAAAAAAAGCCTGCTATTTAGAAATGATGCAATGATTCAATTGTGAGAGCCATTAGAATTTCAAAATGTAACTGCATCTTTTGTTGGCATCCACGAGTTGGAACTAGAATGTTTTAGGTTTTATATTTTTCTAACATGTAATTCTCCTCAGTTGCTGAAAGCCCCATCAAAAATGTATTCATGCGTCATCGCAAAAAACGTCATTCTTCAGCCTTGCCTGATGATCGACAGGGTTCGCTAATGAACAACAGTTGCCGACTCTGGCAAGTCTGGAAAATTGCTGGCGTCAGTTAATTGCAATAGCTCTCCCCACTTCTGTATTCTCCACCTGTTCTAAGGATCGTACACTCTGTCACAGAGTACACAGAGACTAAATGAGGAGGGGGAAAAAGCCCCCCAAGCAAAGCTAAAAAAACAAAAACAAGTAACAGACAGTTAATGCTAATTAAGTGGTGCCTCGCTAATGGACTATAAATTCAAACACTGTTGGCGTATGATTGAATCCTGTCATGTGACTGTTTGCAAGCTCTTTCTCGTGTCGTTACACTCAGTCAAAGGAGGGTGAAGTGGATGATGCAGCTCCCACAGCTTTCACCATTTCGAACTCTTCATCTCTGTTTTCCCTCAAAATGATTCATGTTGCCCATTTCCTCTAGATCGCTGCACTAGACAGGATGCTCTGATGACTCAGTCACAGTTCCGAGCACAGCTGGCTCACGGCAGACACACACTTTACACTCACATGTGTGCTGCTGATGCCTTCCAGCAGGAGTCTGGTGACCTCAGCCTGTCGGTCAAACTCTGTCTGCGCAACGCGGAGCTCGTGCTCTGCCTGCAGGGGGAAATGAAAGGGCAAGAAGTGTTGAAAGTGCTTTTACGCACACTGGTAATGTGCTGGCTTTTAATGAAATACAGAGACAAACGCAGACAATGATACACACACTGTCCAGTAGTGAATGTACTTACTTTGTCCACTTCCTCACTCAGCAGCTGAGAGAAGCAGCATGAGAGCAGAAAAAAAAGTAATCATAAACAATTCTGAACATGTTGACAGTATAAAAGAGTTATAAATTCATCCAACCTAAAACTATGCAAGGAACTATAAAGGAATTCAATTCAAGAAAATCTTTATTGTATTTTTCATATTTTTATTTTCTGAAATAAAACGCAGCAGCTTCTTGACAAGGTCAGGGTCACCCTGATCTTAACCCCTCATCATAGGCCACTTGATGGCACAACTTAAAGTACTGGTTTAGCTGCAACACAGTACATAGATGGCTTTGACACAAGGTCAAAATCCTTGGATTTTTTTTTTTAACTTAAATTCTTACATATTGTGACTGTAATTTAATAGAAAGCTGAGAAGCAATATTAAGATTGAAACACCTGTAACCGCACCTAAGACTGATGTGATGATGCACTTACACACCCTAGAGTACACCTCTACATCACTGCACAAAGTAAACCACTGATGGAGCCACTCATGTGTTACATATGTTCCTCTGGTGTTCCTCTTGTGTTACCACTCTGTTACTGAATATCTGTTCCAATTCTAATTTGGAAATGCCCCACACCATACATCAGCTCACATTCACTTAGAGTTTCTCTGTAGTGGGGCAGTTATTGAGACGCTTTTGTTCGTCATAACTGTATGTTGATGTGGCGCTGTCTGTCTTCCTCACTGTGTATTAATGTGTGCCTGACACCCGAGGTAAACGATGCATTGACTGTTTCAACAGTGGTTAATATTTTAGCTGAGTAATTTTGTTGAAGCTATGTTATTGTGAGTTCGAAGAGTGACTTGATTGATCTCGAGTTCACCAGAAACACTTTGGTGACATGCAGTCTGCTGTTGATAGCCAGCCTGAACTGAAGCTGACCTTTACTCTGCTGTCTGCAGATGCTGAGGCCTGATGAATCCTTATTATATTGTGCCCCCGTGTGGTCGACATGTGTTGTTTGTTATGAGAAAGCAACATTCCTGTTAGACTTAACGGACCTTGGAAGAATAGAGTATGTCTTAAATTACATATGGAAAATAAAATAAACACTTAACTAATTCACTTTTATGTTAACATTTTTTGAGACGCACTGCCTAAATGATAAAGAGTTAAACAAAGGTAGTGATACTGCCTGTCCATATCACCCAATATAAAATATAATGTAAAATATGTCTCTAAAATAACTCAAATTTTTCCTGACTAACAACAACAAAACACAGATGAGGTCCTATCAGATAGGATAAGGGGTGTATAAAAAGTCTCTATCACAAAACACACGCTGAATCACTGGACACTGACAGTTCCTACAGGTCTACCAACATACATTAACAGCCCAAAATGAGAAGGTTCTAATCCTATTTTACTGTCACAGACAGATGTTCACATGCACAACCTTCCTCTGCTGTGACAAACTGGGATCCTCCTCCACATCCCAGCTCTCCCAGCCGCTCTGCAGCTGATTCAGTTACAGAGTCGACACAAAGAAACACATAACAATGTTTTAACTCCACCAAAAGGGCTGATGTGATTGTTTTTTTAAAAAAAAGAAAAAAAGAAACAGCAACAAAGAAAACATATTTCGTTGCAGTTCTATTTCTGATTCAGACTGGATGTTCACATTTATTTTGGTAACACCTCATTTTACAGTTTCACAAGAACACCATCATTACCCAGGAATATATCGTAAAATTACCCTAACATGATTCATCAAAAATATTCTGCTATTTTACAATAAGCAGATGAAAAGAAGAGCTGCTGATTTCCAGGAAACTTCCAACTGGTTACTGCTTAACTTTTGCTGATCATGCCATTACATTTCCAACTAGTTTCTATCTAACTTCCCCCCAGTGGGCCACAAAATTCTTGTTTTTTTTTTTGTTTGTTTGAATAATAACATAATAATTATAAAAAATTCCTTACTTGGTCAATGAGAAAGTTTAAGTACATGGACAGGTTAATACTTTGGAAGTTTTACACAAGTTCTTCACAAGTTCTTTTGCTACCGAGGATACAAGTTACAGAAAAAGAAAATCACATTCATAAGATTAATCCTCTCTGTGATTTTAATGTTTAATGAAAGCTAATACAGTATATTAAACAGGTTACCGATACTGCAGCAGACTGAAGGGACAGGGTCGGGACATAACGTTCTACAATATGCTTCTATCTGTAATAAAAGTAGAGACTGAAAAAAATAAAAACAAACTGTGACTATCAAAAGTATGACCAATGAAACACACACTGTACATTGTGTCACTGCTTTTTTAGAAACACTGTCCTCAGCTGAAATGTACGATCAGCATTAACCAGCATTATTCTGCAGTGTTCCTCTGAGTCACATGGGTGGACAGAGCTTATGACCGACTGTTCGGTTCCTGTTTGACACAGCGATCATGTCCAGCTTCACGTCCACTGTTGTGTATTAAACCTCGGATGAAATGTTGTCGCCGACTGTTAAATGCTTAGTTTTTGCTACATGTCTCTGGACAGTTTGGCCCATTAGGGCCGCCATACCTCTCACATACTATATATCTAACGTATCATGATTTGTTCCAATGACCACTGCGACTAAAAAGCTCAATTTGGTCTTTTCAGAGACTGTGGTGATATTGTGGTTCATTTATAATATACAGCATTTCTTATCGTTTGTCAAATGTTAAGTATGAACAAAATTCACACATGCACAAACAAGCTTGTGTATCATATGTATGTTGCAAGCATCATGCTGTTATCACAGTCTGACAAGCCTTGTTTTCTCATGATAACAGGTTAATTTATGACCGTATAAGAGAGTAAACTAATCTGTTATCATGAGAAAGCAAAGCATCAGACCTCGAAAAATAACTGAGCCTGTGGCGATTCTGTGTGGAAGCTCAGGCGGGACGTAGCTGCAATCATTCTTTTTAAATGCCGTCATATCGAGATCACAAGTTAACTATTACATTGTCTAATTCATCTTAATTTATCTTGTTTTCTTGAGAGAACGAGCTTTGTTAAGTCAAGATAACAGGATGAATGCGTTATCGAGATAACAAGATAAATTAAGCCTGTGTCAGAAAACGAGCTTTGTTATCTTGAGATGATGGCATTTAAAAAATAATTTTCTGGGCTTCCATAGGTCGGAGTTGTGTCTCTGGCACAGTTATTGGACACTGGTGCATGCTAAGATAACATTTAAGAAGATCAGGTTGAGGAAAGTTGCAAAGTGAGTGAAATGACATCACAATGTCAGTCAGGCAGTCATATCTAAGAAACATTAGCCCCCAAGGTGAGCATCTTTCTGCGGATGATGTCTGGTTGCCTTTTTCAAAAGTTTCATGATCTGGCTAGCACCGTATGCTGATTAGCATGTTAGCGTAGCCCCTGCTCAGTGATATACCGTGCATGTGTGTCATTTGTCCGACTTGGGACTCTTACCGCTGATGCACTGGCAGAAAGAACATAATTTCGAGGCCTTGTCTCCTGAAAATCAGGTGCAGCCTACAAACAAGAGCAGGGAGGAGGAAACACATGTTGGCACAGTCATGCAGTTACAATCATTAAGCAGAACAACACAAAACGTCAGCCAAAAGCAGAACAGCGTAAATAAAACAGATCGGAAGCAACAAAAATGCAGGTTGTTTCGAAAAAAAGCAGAAGGTAGGCAGTCCTTAGAGGTGGAATCCATTACAGCCTTTACTGACCTCTCTTGCAAAGAGCTCAAAGGTGTGCTGACACCCTGTAAGACACACACACCATCACTGTGCATATTGTATTGACTGCTTTTAAAGCAATGGACAGATGGAGTCAAATTACACTCTGATGCTGATGGATTTACCCCTTCTGTTGCCTCAGTACGTTACCGTTAAACTGAGCTTTCATGAGTTTGTTTATGGTTTTCTGCAGCTCCATTGGATAGCACAGGTTCAATTATCAGGGTGACTACAATATCTCTACTCCCATAAACAATAAGCACCTCTGTAGTTCAAGTTGTTGATTAAAATAATGACTAACAAACAATTGATGCTACATGAAGAGGCCTAGTACACATGGGGGGCTAAAGGGTGTAAATTATGTCCTTGACTTTCATTCTTTAAAAGGGCACTACAGAGTTTTAATATTAATGAGGTAATCATACAACCTTTTTCCATGAGTGAATAAATAAGTTGTTCTTAGAGGAAAATAAAGTCCCAGAACACTGTTAGAAGCTAGAAAGGTGACAGGGTCGATCCTTGAGCGATACATTTCACATGTGTCCAGTATGCTACCCTGACATTTTCCGGACGTCAAGCGTAGCAGTAACATGTGACCAAAAGATATACAACGTGATTTTTTTTCCAGCTGATACAGATAACCATTAATTACCTGCTTCTTGTGGCCAATACTGATAAGATACCTGAGCATTTCCTTTTTTCTTTTTTGCATTTTAAAAAGAAGTTCCTAACCTGCAGTTTATGCACAGCTGATTCAATATTCCATAGCTCTAATAAAATCTGTTGAGTTAATTCAACTCAGACCTTCTTCGTCCTCTTGTGGAACATGGACTGCAGATAAATCTGACCTCTCTCTTGCCTACACTATGTGGCTCTCAATAAACACTAAAAAAAACTATTACATATATACCGTATGGTGAATCCATGGAGAACACCACTGTCTGTGTCATTTAGCCCTGACTTTACCCTCCCAGGTCCCTGATATACATCTGTGTAATGACCGACCGAGCCCATGTGTGAACAGAGTTGCTCATTGCTCACACAAAAAAACAGTCATCATTACTGACAAGTCCCCTCCTCCTCCTCCTATATATGCTTTATAGTAGGTGAGAACGCATATGAAAGACAATCTCCTGTTGTGGGCTGCATGTGTAAAAAGGTAAGTCCTCGGGACAACAGCTCATATTAAAACATTTAAATCAACAACTCGGTAGCTGCAGACAGCCTTAAAAACTCTGGCAGCTCATTTCATCATGTCCCTCTGAGTGACAGATGATTTCCTCTGACAGATTTCTGTATTTCTAGTTTTAATAAGACTGGTTTTAAGTGCTCAGCTGGAATAAGACCAATCGTGATTCAACATTACCACAATTAAGGACCACTTAAATCAGAAACTGATGACAGCTGGTGGGCTGTTTGACCTCAGTCAGTGTGTCACCTCAGATCACACCCACACATGTCTTGATGAGCGTCCAAACTCTGTTTCTGATGTTTGTTTAATTCTGCCGCTTCTTATTTCTGCCAGGAATATTTCATGTTATTAAGAATTTCTAAAGATTTGACCCAAGTCATCAGGAGCTTTGAGCCGCCTGAAGACTCATTCGACATGACGGTCTGTGCTTTTCCTCTCTGCCTTGGCGGTAGATCAGACTGACGTTTCTTCTCCTATGGATGCTTATTCTTGACTAATGAAATATATAGTCTTAGCCATTTGATGTGATTATGCTTTGACAGCTTCTTTATCCTGGTTGTGTGATTATTTTGTATCAACTTAATGTTGCTGATCATTATATTGTGCAGCTGCAGTAACCCAATTCCCCCCGCAGACATCACTGTTTCATCTCACATTATATTAGGCAGTCCGCTCATGGTTCTCATCATGATGCTCGTAATTAACAACTCTGGCTCTTTGACTAAACATACAAAGCTGGAGAAAGCAGAGACAACAAAGCCAGTTAATAAAAAGGGTGATGACAGTGGTTATCCAGGACCACCACAACCTCTAGTCTGTTACTAAGACAATAAAACACAGGACAAAATAAGACTTGCCAGCTCTCTATCTGCATCTAGGGTGCTGCTCCATCACCCTCCTGTGAGCACACCAAACTCAGTGTGTAATGCTTTACACAAAGCATCTCTGCGTCAGTCAGGTCAGCGTAAGGCATTAAGAAGCTTATCCTACTGAGGTGGAGACGCATGCAACAGGCACTGCAGGCAGAATCACTGATAACATGGCAGCCAGTCGCGCATCTGAAAAGCCTTTGAGAAGTTTGAAGGGGCCATTTGTTCAGAGCAGACATGCCATCTGGAGAAGCAACCGGCTCGATGCAAAACACGGACAAAATGACAGCTGAATTTATTCGGAGGAAAGCCAGACCTCATGAGCTGACATGAATGTGTGTGTGTTAGCTTCTTGGTCAAAGCTGGGTGCTACTTGCTATTCCACCCGACATGTGATATTGCTTGACTATATAACTTACAGTTTTATAATGTATGGATGAGGTAGGGGACAGCTGGCACACGATGCAACACGCACTAACTGCATTGCTTACTTAACATAAAATGCCAAAGTGTCTTTCACTACAATCTTCTCTGGTCAACCTTAAAGCTGTATTCATCCATTTTGGCCACTAGGGGGCAGAAAAAACATACGGCCTTGCTTGCCCTGCTTTTAAAGGTGTGATGACTCACTTGTTAACAATCAGCTGTCTGTGTCCACATCCAGCAGATACAGCACAATATTATCATTCCGTCGTCTTTTATGTTTCTGGCCTCTGGATTGGGGGATAATGGGAACACTGACTATTTGGATGTTCCAAAATCAAAATGGCCTGAATTTTTACATGCAGGTTGAAGAAAATGACATCAACTTCAGCAACTGAACTTGTACCAGGGAACCTTGGGAAACATGAGCGTTGTCTATACGGCTGCTGTTAAAGCTGAAGTAAACATGTTATATCACACACTGTTTAAATGGATACGTGTGATGTGGAAGCAGTCGTGTACTTTTTAGCATCTTTCAGCTTGTTGCTTTGGGTTTACGGCCCACAACTTTTCCATCCTCGTTTCTAGCAGCAGCAGCAGGCAGCAGGCAACTGTTCTTAGCTACAGTGCTCTGACACACCTGCTGTCCTCTGCCTGCTCAGCACCACACGCCCAGTCAGACACAGTTCGTGACTAGTGGGTGAACATAGTGAAGCTTGTGAGACTGAAATAGAGCTAAAACAGGAGTGACTTACATCTTACATGATATCTTTTAGGTGACCACAACAAAGCTGATGTTGCTCCGTATCTGCTAGATGTGATATGTAACTGCTTGCAGCAACTTTTAAAGTTCTGTTGTGTATTTGCCTTTTGCCCCTGCCTCATAGTGACCAATAGAAATTCATTAACACTACCTTAACTAGGTTATTCATTTTATTCATTCAAAAGCAAGTCTTATAGTGCCACTATAGCTGGTTATTCAGTATTATCACTGTTGCCTGCAAAGTGGAGGACATCCCCAATCTCTCTGCACAGTTGAGCCTCTGTCGGTCTGATAGTTACTGTGATTCAAATACTGTTAGAGGTTATAGGAAGGAGGACGAAGAAAGAACTACAACAGCATCAGCAAAAACAACAGCGACAGTGTGACATTCCATCTCACCGCTGCTTTGGCCTCTGCCTGCTTGGCTTTCTTCACGCGAGCTTTGCAGATGTCAAGATCCAGCCGCCGGTTTTCCAGCAGTCGCCTCTCTTTCTGCAGACGACAGGAGGGACCCAATCACAAAACTGGAATCTGCCACAGGGAACAAACCTCGCAGCACAGCTAACACAACAAGGCAACTAGCTCTATTTTGATAGAAAAACAGCATGAAACCAGTTTTAGTGTCAATGTGTGTCTACGGAAACATACTTATACTCACTTGGGTGGTTTAAATACAAACACAATGTCTTAAAGCACCCTGGGCTGATAGTAGAGAGTAGTCAGTCTTACTGATATAGTCCTCCAGTCTCCTTCCAAGAAGTTACGCAGAGGAGTGAGGAAAGTGGTGGCTGAGGTGTGGAGGAGCTCCCGCTCAGCTGATCCCAGTCTCTTCTGATACTCCCCCACTGTGATCAGGGTACTCCCTAGAAGTGGTAAGATACACGCATATGTTAATCTAATTAGATAATGTTATCTAACATTGAAGAGAAGCAAGGTTCACTCCTGACTGCTGCTAATGCTACCGGCGCAGTGCACGCTGGACAACTGGAGGCAGGCTTTAGAAGCACTTAAACTTCACGCTATGAATGTATTTCATATTGATGCTACTCTGAGAGCTGTGCAGAGCAGAGGACAGAGCTGATGGCATGTCACTGAAATGAGACTGAGGACAAGTGACAGAAAGCAGGCAAAGACTGTGTGGAGGTGTAAGCACAGCCGAACATCGGGTGACCAAGACGGTCTGAGATATGTTTGCTGTGAAGAACATGTGGACAGAAGACACAGTGTTATGAGGTATGCAGCAGTGTGTGTGTTTGAGATCAGCTACTGCATCTGGTGATATTCTTTAATAAAATACCCAGCCTCCATTACCTTTCTGGTGTCACAAAAGGGGTTTCAAATCCTAAAAAAAAAATGTAATGACTCGAACTTTAATGCGCTTGGGTGCACCGCACTGTTGATAGTAGATTTTAAAGCATGCAAGTTTTAAGCTATGGACTGATCTATCAACTATCTGATTAGGGGCAGGGTTAGCATTCACAGCCCTCTAACACTTCATGAGAACAAGACAGACAATAAGCTCAAAGTCTCCTCAGCTGCAACAATGTGAGTTTCAGTCGGCGCTCCACTGACCGTACGGCGTCCCCGGACCAAACTCATTGGCAGCTTCCAGCATGTACTGGCCCAGCAGCTCTGCGTTGGTCCCCCTGGAGGGAAGCTTCTTGTCCAGCTTGTCATAGATGAACTCCTCTATCCGCGCACCTGGAGAACAGGTGATACAGAGATTGTTGTGAAACTGAACACAAGCGGTGAAAAACTTGGTTGTGCCCGTTTGATTCAGAGCTTCAGAAGTCTTCATCAAAAATGTTTTTTCAAAATGGCAGCTGTAAGTATGTATGAACATCTACTCAGAAACACAGGGATTGACTTAACTCCGATGTTTTGGAAAAATAACGCAAAGCTTTTGCTGACAGTATTTCAGAGTTCCTCCCGAACATTTTATTTGCAACAATCAATGTTTTTTGCATTAAAGAATATGTGCCCACATTTCCAATCCAGAGTGCTGACACACAGGCAAATTACAAGTTCATAAACACTACCTACAGCAGATAATATGAGCTCTAAGTCCTGTTCATGTAAAAACAACCCCACTGGCTCTGATGAAGCCTCGTGTCATTAATGACCCTGGGAGAGTCTCCTCCACGTGTCCTGACACATGTTGCTCCAGGCTGCAGAAATCTAACGACTTTGTATTTCTGTAAGCTGCCTTGTGTTTGCCTTGAAATCAAATCTCACTGACACGTCGACTGCCATACATCTGAAATAGGACTTCTTAACTGTGATCTACAAAACGAGTGGGGAGCCACAGTCAGCATGGGTTTTCGATCCCCACGAAGAACTGAAGGTGAGGTGTTAACAGAGGTATGCTAGCTAACGTTAGCCTCAAGGCAACGACAACGATGGCAGCTCTGGGATGATTCTCAGCACATTGGCTGTTAATGTACTAATTTAGTCATCCAGATTTCACATCACAAATACACAATGTCGAAATATTATCAGAGCAGTCGGCATAGGGGAGGGTGAGGCGAGGGGTACGGCATACACTCTTACACTCTGTTACCTCATTGCTAGATGCGGCTAAATCCTACACTCTGGACCTTTAATCGTATAAATTAGACCCATTTTAGACCCCAATTGTACCCATGAAGGCAGCATCGGTCCTACACAATCACATGAGTGCCTACAGGTGTCGTCCTGCATGGAAGCCCATCAGTAATTCAACACCCGTTTGCGTCTACAGTCAGTGTGCAGCAGACTGTCTCTGCTCTCCGTACGTATTCTCTCTTGTTCCAGTTTAACTTGCGATGGAACACAATCATCTGCATACGTAACAGCGGATATGATCTGTACTCATTCATGCTGACGAGCACAGTGACTTCATACAGACTTTGGAAACATTCTGGGAAGTTACTTACCGGTGTGGTCAACTGGAGCATGAAGGGTTAAAAGAATACACAGGTCAAGGGTTAGACATTACTGCAGAGAGCCATCTGCTTTTGTATCCATTCTAGGTCTATTACAGATTAAGGCTGAATCCCCGAGTAGTATACTAAATGTTGCTTGGTAAAAAAAAAAAAAAAAGAATAGTGGCTAAGCTAAAAAAGAGGGGGAAAAAAGCGCAGTTAAAATGTTTCAGGCAGCACAAGTTCATTTAAGCTGCGGTAAAAGTGACAGCGTCTGATAGCTGAGACAGATATTTCATCAACAAATTTATGAAAACTGATGTTTTTGCCTCCTGCTTGTTAGAAATATACATTTTCAAACAATATGTACAGAGTCCTAGAGAAGACTGATTTGCTTTCTCTTACAACCAGTCTAAATTAAACAAACTATTTCTCCAGTTTTATTTTCAGTAACACCTTACAGTGGGGGTACATTTATTAACATTAGTTCATGCATTAATAAAGAAACTAACTTACAGTTATGTAACAGTTAAGAAAATGTGTCTTTTTACTAAAGTTGTTTGTGGATCAGCCATATACTAATATGTGTTATAACCATAATTAACACTTCATAAATGTGACCAGGTGACCTCAATTAACAGTTTCTTAATGCTTTCCACTGTATCAACTGGTATTTAATGCTAATGACTTATTACATTTTCAATAATGTATAAATGAATACCTTAGTTAACATGAACACTACGGTATTATCATTCATCCCTATCCATCCTTCCATCATCTGTAACCATGTATCCTTTCACAGGGTCATGGGGGGCTGGAGCCCATCCCAGCTGAGACTGGGCACGCTGTGGGTTACACCCTGGACCGTTCATCGCAGGGCTGACATATAGGGACAAATAACCAGTCACGCTCACATTCGCACCTTTGGGCAATTTAGAGTGACCGATTAACCTCACTCGCATGCCTTTGTACTGTGGGAGGAAGCCGGAGTGCCCGGAGAGAACCCAAGCAGACACGGGGAGAACATGCACAGAGAGGCCCTGCCTCGTCTGGTCTTGAACGCAGGACCTCCTTGTTGTGAGGAAACAGCGCTAACTATTATTATAAGATATTTTAATTAACAATAGTTCATGCTTATTACTGCATTAACTAATGTTAATTGATGGACACTTATTGCATGGTGTTACTACATTTTTTTTTACTTATTCAGTTATACATTTGACTCATCAAAAATCAGTAAATGTCATCTTTTACTTCTAAGACTTCATATGACATGATGACGGTTTGAGGACATTTTTCTCTTTTCCTCTTCTCTTACTTGGGTTGGGCTGCAGGAGCACCTCTGTTTGTCTTAAGATCTTTTCAGTCCAGTTCTTGGTTCCGTCAGCCCGAGTGATCAGGTTCTCCAAGTGGACATCCAGCTCTGTCTTCTCAGCCTGGCCCAGCTTCTCCTCTGTGAACTGGGAGACACAGTGTCAGGATCCTGAGTGTACATCACACTTCCACCGCAGCTAGTATGCATGCATTTTCTTGTGCTGATGTGTCGGTAACTGGTAACAATTGGCATTTTTAATGGGTGCTACAGTCACGTCTTGAAATATAAATTATATGTACTTTTGAACTTAATACTAGAGTTACCCTTTAAGTATAATTCAGTTTAGAAGCTCTTCTTCCAAATGTTCACAGTAAGTACTCTAAATGGACTCGTCAAATATTAGCAGTTTAATCATCACATACCATTACCAATAACTACAGTACATTACACATATTACATATACAGTAAAAGCAATGGACCATGTCTGTTTATGCGATAAAATATTAAAGCAGGCCTGTTTTCAGCCTAGTCCCAATAAAGAACTATTTATTCTCACCAACTGTGATGTTCAAATGTGAATCGTGCAATTCACTCTCGCTGCAAACTTGTGTGTTTTATAACTGAGGCTAAAAACATCGTCTGTGGTCTGAGGCAGGGCTGTCGGACTTGTTCTATTTTCTTCACTCGTTGCCAGGTCTGACTGACAGAAACCAGCAGCCAGCTGGACATTTAACACACAGATGAATGAGGAGAGTCATAATCACTGTCATTTTTCAGCAGGCAAAAAAAACCAAAAACATGGCTTACAACAGCTTTGTGGGTAGATCAAATCACATGTCGCATCTCCCCAGTTCTTAACTGCTAGCACTCCTTACACCTTAAGGGACTGTCAGTACCATAAAAATGTACACCAATATGAATATTTAATGTGTGTTGGATTACCCACTTGTTTTTTCTATCTGTGGTCGTCTTCAAAAAAGCAGCACTTTTGAGAGAATAATACGGGCACAATGCTTGGCAGAGTCACACCTGAAAGCTTAAAGGGGCACTATATAATTTTGGAGAATAAATTCAAGCTGAGAATTTTAATATTTACAACAATAATGGGGTAATAATACAAACTCAGAAACTCTAGCACATATAAACAATGTACAACAGTATAAATGGTGTTGTCCATTAAGCGTAGTTTGTTTATTCAATCATAAAAACAAAGAGAGTTTGATCATTTAGTTTGTGCATCCATCCATCCATCCATCCATCCATTTAAAAACATGTTGTCCCTACAAACCAGCCTCAAAGTACAGAGATGTGATACACTCTTACAAGGCCCTCTATGTCAGAACTGGCCACCTCTCAAATTCATACTCATAAAACTAGGGGGCAGTATGTCATCAGAGCTGCTTTAAGCTAGTTAGCTCAGTTAGCCGTGTAGCTAGTGACCTGGATTTGGAGTGTAACTATGTGCCTTGATGGGCCAGGGTTAGCTGGTCAGCGTGCTAACTTCAGTGATATCTCTGCAACACAGCACACAGACGCCTTTGACATAACTTCAAAACTCATATTTGCTCACATTCTGTTGATACTCTAATTAACTTCCGGATGTCTTGAACTAAAATGATCACACATCGTGCCTTTAACTACACCATGTTCAAATTCATTGGAAAAGTATAACCATGAAACTTTGATTTCATCAAGGCAGGTAATCATACATTTGTTTGGAAAAGCACAACTTCATGTGAAGTGATGGGTGTGGACCCTGGAGTACACCGCGATGCAAAACTAGCAAATAATGCTAGATGATGAAGCTATGTTAGCTGCTAAGGATGTTTATGAATCATCTGAATGTCAAGCCTGCTAACTTATTTGGCTAACTGTTGTTGCTGTCTGGTTAACTGCTGCTGCTGTTCAGTGACATTGTGCCGCAATTCACTGAGCAATATGGACGAATACTTACCTGTATTACTGGCATGTGTGATGCTTTTTAATTGTAGTATAACCTCTTTTATTTTACTAATGCATAATCACAAGTAGGTGTTATGCTGCAGCTGAACCATTGGTGCCATTAGGAGTGTCCTAGTCTTGCCTAGGGCACCAAAATGGCTAGAGGGATATAACATGTTTAACGTCAGCGGTTGCCTATGTGTAGCTGAGTGTATTCCATGAGCTCTCAGCTCAGCTGTTGTTTTTGTTCCTCCATAATGTCTCATCTCTCCAGTCAGTTGGTACAACCTATGGAAAAGCAGTGTGAACTTGTTGCATTTAAGCATCCCTTCAATGAAACAATGCAGAATGTGGCCCAAACTCAAGCTATAGTAGCTAATACAGATGTTAGTGAGCACAGCTTAATGAATCTTATGGTTGTATTGGACATAAACCAACAATGAAAACGTTTTTGCCTTTCATACCAATAAAACAGCAGCTTCCCTGCCTGTCAGCCGTTGTTGGCCCCGCCCCTTTAACATATATTTCAGTTCCGACATAAAGGTGTGTTTCAGACCGGACCACTGCAGTGACACCTCTCAGTAGTAGAAGCACAGCATACAAATATACAATACATTGTAGTATACTATAGTGTACTAGGCGCACTGCACTTAATTAATAGACGCTGTCAGATGTCTCGTCTGTCATTGCTAATGGCAATGTGTCACTTAGCCCTCGCCAGATTCCCTTGCAAAATTGTATACTTCAAAGCTTTCTTGACAATCAGCATAGAACCCTCACGGATAAAACGTGGCTTAACATCCTTAACTACTCGATAGGAAGTTTATATAAATTCGGCATAAAAATAATCCACCAAGAGAATTTAATGTAAGAGGAAACATTCGGAGTTCTACTCGACCGCTCTCACGTATTTTGAAAGGACGTGCCGGGCAATGAACCAAAGGAGTGCCGATGCAAGGAAAATGAGCCTTCATTCAAATGATCATGTGGTCATTAATGCAGCCGAGTTTCTTAATTAATCCTGCTGACTCGCAAAACGACGCAGATTCAGTTCGAGTCGTCGTGTACAGTTCGGAATAGAAGAGGGGTCGTTAAATTGTTACTTTTTGAAGGGGGGACTGGTATTTTTTTCCCCGGATAGAACTGGAAGCTCTGGGTGCAGAGCGTCTGTCGCCTGTTCCCGCTGATGGCTTGATGGCAGCAGGAGGGAGTCTGCTGCTGTCACATGGGTCATACACTCGATCACAGCCATCAATAATGGATCGAGGTTTGATAGACCTTTATCGGCTTACAGCGCTGGCTGCGTTCATCTAAAAACACGACATAATACACCCGCTCTCCTCTTTACATTAACTTCAACCTCCACAATGTGCTGTATGAGCGTTGTATAGATCCGTCACCATGGCCCACAGCCATCCTCCAGCCCTGCAGGACGCAGTTACAATGTGAAGGTAAACCAATCCACGCATTACTTGAAGGCTGCTCGCCGTACGGCACGATGTCCAGCAAATGAAGAGCGGCTCACCTGCACCGCCCGGGTGAAGAAGACCCCAGCATCAGAAGCCAGTTTTTTCACGTTGAAATCCATGGTGCTGCTGTGAGCTGAGCATACAGGCAGGGCTTGTTTGTTTCCCTGCAGAGGGAATCCTCCGATCAGCTGAGATGATGTAGCAGCAGCGCCGAGGCTGTAATCCGTTTCACGGACAATCGGAAATCTGCTCTCCGCCCTGCGTTTAAAGAGACCACAGCACCCGTCTGCAAGTCACGACTCCCCCCCCCAACACACACACACACACACACACACACACACACACACACACCCTGCAGCATGTGCTGTTCCTCCACCCCGGGGTCTGGTCACACCTTCATATCTACACGGATCCAATGAAAATTGTGAACAGAGAGAGCTGTGGATATTTCACAGAGTGCTGAGATATTAAAACACACAATTATTCATTGTGTAATTAGGGTGAAGTGAATGCACATTGCTTAGATTAATGAATGTGCATATTATACATATATAAATAAGCATTTATTCAAAGGTGGAATGTAACTTAGAACACTTACTCAAGTACTGTTTAAAGTAGGGCTGTCAGTTTAACGCGTTAATTAGATTAATTAATTATACTGCAAATTAACACGTTATAAAAATTAATGCAATTACGGTAATTCTGAGATTCTGAGTGGCAATTCAATGCGCAAGCATTTTAAATTTGGCCCATTGAATGACCCGTAGGCTACTTGGCAGTGGCACGTCACTGTAGCACTAGCACCGAGGAACTTGTCTGGACGTGTTCGTCACTTCCCACCTGCGTCACTAGTAGGGCTGTAATGTTACACGTATCGAAGCTGAAATCGCGACACTCAGATCCACGAACCTGTCTCGCGCTGTGAGAAGGCAGAATCGCGACACAACTGCCAGTCCAGATCAGCCCTATGAGCTGTAAGTAACACTACATTAACACCGCAGCGGTAGTTCGCCAATTCTCCGCCGTTGTTCGTTCACACAGAGCGGAACACCGCTGTAAAGACGAATCGCTGAATAATTCACACAGAAAGCCGGCGCTGCGGCTCCTAAAGAGACGTGATGGTACACGTCATGATGATGATCGTGTGTGTGTTTTCAAGGGGTTTCCCCGGTGTCTCCCCTGTCAATCAAAACCGACGGAGATTGTCTTCCGGGGTAAAGTTCACTGAAGTCTCGGTCCGGAGGGCTGACCGTCGCAGAGATTTTTTTTCATCAGAAACACTTAAGTTTTTTGCCGGTGACAGACGCATGGCAGAAATGTAACGAGGAGTCATAGGACGGGTGGGAGGAAGGACGCTTCTCCAAGTACAGCTGTGGTATTTTTAACTTGTTGCCAAAGACAGTTACAGTTACTACGTTACCTTAGTTTGGTTCTGTAACGTTGTTTTGTGGGACATTTCTCTGTATTAAGTTGAGTGAGGGACCTGTGCAGTTAACAGACCATCAGATAAACATGCCCTCCACAATACTGCACCTCTGATACTATCAGACAAGTATCATATACATAAGTTTAAGTTATTGAAATGTTACATAAATAAAATGTTTAATTTAGAAAGAAAAAAAAATCGAGGTTTGTATCGAACCGTGGGTCAAAAATCGTGATACAAACCGAATCGTGAGTTTGGTGTATCGTTACAGCCCTAGTCGCTAGTCAAAGCAGGGTGACAACAGGAATGGACGACTCAGGGGAGCGAGGCGAGCACATCGTTGCTCGGGCCTTTGAACGGCAAGTTCCTCTCTTTTTAGTGTATTCAATTGATTAGTCATACAATACAATTTTGTAATGTCCTAGAATTCGAATTCTTTATTTGGGTACCTTTAGCAGATATGAGATTAAAATGCGATTAATTAGATTAATTGTTTTAATCGCCTGACAGCCCTAGTTTAAAGAAACACACCTCGAGTATTTCCATTATATGCTTCTTTCCACTCCACATATCAGAGGCAGATATTACAGAAGCCCCGAGGGACAAATGAGACAATTGTATTTTCCTGGTGCTCCATTTTCTAAGTTTGAAAAAATTAGTGTAACAGAGTGAAAAAAATTATAATTCACAAGTAAATGAATAAGAAAATAAATACAACCTTATCAGAGGAGCAATAGACTGACTGGAAACATCACAAACTATTCTGGTTCATCACGGCTCAGGACAGGAAGGCTCCACGGTGGCTGATTAAAGCTGCCCAGAACATCACTGGTACCATCTACAGAGCAACAGTGACATCAGTGCAGTGAGATGTCTGCACAGAGCCCAAAGATACTAAAAGACAACCCAGTCACCCAGAAGTATCTGCTGCTGTACCACCCACCACCCAGGCTGAGACTCCTGAACTCATCCTCAACACTACTGTTGTTTTTTCTATAGCAGCATACGGGGACCACAACTTTGCTCTATAACCCTGCTGTTGAAAAATGACTATTATATTTAACATTGGAGCTTGAACTTTCATACCATTCCTCTCCAGTGAAAACCACATATCTTCAAATGTGTTTATGATTAACTGATGGATGATGTTAAGATAAATAAATTCTTTCAGAACCCTCTTGGACTAGCTGGAACATGCATCCTCACAGGATGCATGTACTTCTGTGGTATGAACACTTTTACTTAAGTGAAGAATCTGAATACTTTTTCCACCTATGCATTTACTAAAGTTGTGGAACTGTTTGACATTTGAGCATGAAGTTCCTCCTTGGCCTACAGTAACACGTACTGTATCTGAGCTTCTGTCACATTTCTGTCTTCATTCATCCAAAAAATGTTGCTCTTATAATGAAGGTTAAAAAATCTACTTCTATTTTAATACTGAAAGAAGACAGAATGTAATCGTGAAATTAACTTGATTATAGCCAGTTGAATTAATTTGATCTTATATCAAGGTACAGGGTAGTTTAATTACACAGGGGTGTATGATGAAATTAAAGTTGGTAAACTCCATGTTGCACAAATTACGGAACATTTATACAATGTACAAATACACATAAATACTTAGTTCTTTTTTAATCTGCATCAGGGTGAATGTAAGCAGCAGCACCAAGGTGGTGATCATAACATGGTCAACATCGTCCTATCAAGAGTTTCACGCTAGTTAAACGTGTGTGATCAGGCATCAATGAGGTAAACACAGAATCCACCTCTCCTAGTCCCGCGCTCTGTTGGCTCAGAGCGCGACCCGCCTGTCGAGTGGAACAGCTTGATCCAAGAGGCTGTGGTGGAGTAGGTCTCTGTGGACCAAACACTCTCTAAACTCATGGTGGTTTGCAGCCTTAGTCCCATTCTCATCATCTTAGAAGATTCTTTCATTTGTTTTAAGCAAAACGAAAACACTGAAAATGACTTGAAAGATACAGATTGACAGTGTGTGCAGCTGGGAAATAAATGAAGTGTAGTAAAAAAGATGCTGGTCCTCTGTGTTTGTGTAGAGGTGGAACAGTCTGCACACACACCTGAGAGGCAGCACCCGAGGGAAACATGGTAAAAATGGCCCCCTTGTGAGTGCCAAGCTCACCACTGGTTCAATAATTTTTCAGATAATTAACTACTTCATTAATTACATTTTAATTACTTTCAGTGAAGATAGGAAAAAAAACCAACAACACAAGATTCAATTTTTAAACCACTCCATCTTTATTGCTTATTCATATCTTTACACTAATGGCCTGGTACTATTTAAGTCAGGAAAAACTCCATAATGTTTGGATCAAATATTCTTCACTCCATTTTGGATTACACTTATCATCAGCAGTTACAAAAGAAATCAATAACAGAGTGTCGACAGACTTTAGAAACATTGTGAAATTAGTAGATGAAATCTGAAACAGTTTGTGACACAGCAGTTCTCCTGAAGCAGTATTTAACTTTAAATTTTTTTAAATTTTTTTTTTAGTTTTCAGCACATACAACATTATAAATAACAATCAAACCCTGACAGTAGCTACTTGCCGTCACTGACACCCAGCTGTAGACATTATTTCTTCCTGGAAAGCATAAGTGGAAACATTCAGTGAATTCTAATGAGATGACAGAGATGTAAGATGTCCAACTGTGATCACCTGGCTTCTCCAGAGAAAAGCCCACACCTCTGCTAGGATCTTTCATCAAACACGGTAACTCTCAACTCAAAAGTCACAAGGGATTTTGTTCTGATCACACGTGAAAGCACATCCTGTTCAGATGCACACATCGGAATTCCAGACAGAAACATCAAGTAAGTCTCTATTAAAGCTTTTCATCTCACACCACTGCCTACTTGAACATCAACTTGCACCATGACTGTGAAGTAGCGATAGAGACAGAGCTGGACCAATCAGATTCCCAAAAATCACACAAAGAAAAACTGTACATGAGAACCAGGAAATCAAGTCAGTGGGTGAACCCAACACAACTGATATGGAATAGCTTAAAAACACTCATGAACACAGTCCTTAACTGGGCAGGATTCTGTGTACAGAGGCCGACACTGGGAACCAGCTAGAGCTACACACTGTGGTGCAAGTGTGCTACATATTACTAACCAGTGTGCAACATGTCTGACCCGGTTCAACCAGCGCATTTTACAGCTGAAGGAGAAAACATTTTGAATGTTGTGAAATATGACTGGCGACGTACTGTTCCTTCACTGGCATCAAAACTAAGGTCCTGGTAGTTCATGGTTTAAAAATTTAATGAATTACATTAATGTGAATTCAATCTTTTTCGCTCACATCCATCATCCAAAACCTGTCCTGTGCATCAAGCACTGCAGGCAAAGTGAGTCTGCTCAAACTGCTCGTCCAAACACGTTCAGATCATCTGTTAAAAAGAAACTTCATTCAAATGGCAACAATCCCATGTTGTAAGAATTAAACCAAGCTGGAAACTCACTACAGAGCACTGAGTGTGCTCAAGTACTGATTGACAGAAAATGAACTAGCAACTAGGACCTAGCAATCAAACAAAACCAAAAAATCATTTTGCAGTTATTTTGTCAGATATTGTAACATGAGCCAAGATTTTAGCGGTACTGGCTAGTACAACATTTCCACTGAATTTGCCGGAATATGCGATATGATTTGTAGGCCAGGGCATCTGAGTAGCACTTCAATGCTCCATTTACAATTATATGTTGTGACACATTTTACCTTTATCAAAAATTTGCTGCATCTGCAATTTAGTTATTGCACACATATTGCCATAATATTTTGATTATCGCACTATTTTACAGATTTTAGTGTGTTTACAGGTGTTGGGGAGTACTACTCCATATGTGAAAAAGTAGTATTTATCATTTTGGCTGGTGAATATGAATCTGCATAACTGCTTCCGGTGATGTCACTCAGTTGCCAAGTTGCATTTTGGGTAATGTAGGCACCCGGTTTTAAAAAAGGAAGAAGAATGTGTGGAATAAGACAGGTGATATCTCTGTTCCGCTGTATCGATTGTAATCATTTGCTTTTAAAAACTGTCCATGATGAGTCCAACAGTGTTAGGGAGGAGTGTAATGTTAGACCACTGGACTGCTTTTAAAAACCTAAAAGTTTACAGCTGTAAACGCACTTTACTATGTAAAATTGGTGGTGCTGCCATTTAATCTTTTCTTAGTTTAATATTGTAAATAGGAATAATCTTTGGGATTTGAAAAAACAAAAACAAAACAGAGTTTAATTCATGACTTCTGTTAATCTATTTACTGGTACAGAAACTGTCCTCTGAGTGTCAAAAAAAGGCAACTCCAATGTCAACATACAGTCATTGTCCCAAACCTGGAATCATGTCAACCATGTCTGTATCAATCAAACTAAAATACAGTTTGTAGCTAAAGTGTTAAAACAAGGTAAGAAAAGCAGTAAAATGTGGTGTATTTGCCGTGCCTCACTGGTATGGAACTCAATATACACGACAGGAAACCGACTCTGTTAACTAAAGCGAATGGCTCCCAATTCAGACAGCTACTGCTGACATTTGGACTTTTTAGTTCTGAATGTAAGACAGTGCCTTCAATAGCTCTGCAGACACTCTCTTAAGTGATTTATTGTGACTGCTGTCTGCAAAAGAGGATCCTATATTGATCCCAGTGCCACGTTTGAGAAATGCCAGTGAGGAAACCACGTAGTGAGAGTCATCATAAAGGCACCCTGTGGAGTTTTAAGCCACTAGTAGCACTGTGGAGCACTGTCTTGATTAGCCTGTCTGTGTGTTGTATCTTGAGGTCACTTAAAAAGAACCCACATGCAAGAAAACAGGGGCAGAGCTGTACACATTTGTAGCTTTACGCTATTCAACTTCTCCACAGTTGGTAGCAAAAAAAGCAATATGTCAGCAATGGCAGAGAAGAAAAAGGCTGTGAGCTAGCAAACATTTGTAGTTTGCAAAGTGTAAAAGAAAAAAGAATAAATAAAAAACGCTTTTAAAATTTTTGCAAGTAAATTCAACAAGTTTGTTAGGCCTCTTGCATACACGCACGTTTTTTTTGTGACAAACATCACGAGAAGATGAATCTGTTTGTTGACAAGAGAACTCCACAGGGCACCCTTACAGTCACAACTGCAAATGACGCGAGTACAGTCAGGCTTTGATTTGAGTTATGAAAAAGAAGCATCCTGCTTCCTTCCTGAACAGATCATCCTAGTTTCAACTTTAGCCAAACACATCAATCCACTATTTTCCTTTCTCCCATCAGTTATTGCTTCATCTGCTGTTTAATGTTAGTATAGTACCATGGGACAACTCATACTAGAAGAGGAGTTTAAGTGAAGCAGTTACTTAGCAGCATGTCGACCAAACAGTAAAAGTAATGGCCCATCAGGTGTTGTCGAAAGATAATCGCTTCCTTTAGCCTCGCCTTGCTAATTATCTGGAATCATACCTGACAACTGGAAGCACTGCTGAGCTTGAGGGCAAACCACCGGAGACGGCTTTAGAATTCCCGATGGACATCCAGTTAGACGTCCATAGTATTTTCAAATGTTCAACTACTTACTCACAACAACAGTGTGACATTCTGTCCTCAAGTGATGACACTTGAGTCAACATGGGTTAGGTCTGAAGACTTCAAGTTAGAAAATGTAAATATTACTATATTGTAGATTAAAAATATCTGGAGGCCTGGAGTTACAGCAGGAGGGCACTGCCAGACCTCTGGTGAATCAAACTCTTGCTGAAGTCAGTGGAGAGAAGAGTGAAAAAGTTGTCCATCAAGAAACGCCGTCACTGTTGTTCTTTGCATTTTTCTTTAAGTCTTCAACTCTTCAGTTCTGATGTAACTGATGCTATAGCAGCTACGCTAACCTCTGGAGGAGCCACAATGACATTTTTCAAACGAGCAGTCACTCCTCTCAATGGTCGTCACACCTAAACCCGTACCAGTAGCTGCCAGTAGTTACACATTGGATTCTGATACATTGGTTGAACCACTGTAATTGGGCCACTTAAAGCCTGACAAGATTGATTTCCGAGATTAAATGGTCATGTGATCTCACAAATCTATGGGATTCAAATCATGGGAATCCAAATCTACGTGCACTAAACTGCTGCTCTGACAGCCTCCTCTGTTCTGGTTTCAGACATTCTGTCAGATGTCGGAACCTGTCTGCTGGGAGGGTAGGGTCGAGGCCCTATGCAGGTTCTCTGCACCAAATGAGAAAACACTCTCTTGATGGAGTTGCTTTTGTGCCTGTAGTGTCCACATACTTTTGGCTATGTGGTGTATTTGCTTTGAATGATTTGACCTCCCTCATTTTTGAAAGTCGCGGCTACTTCCAGTAAAATGGATCAACAGAGTCAGGATAACATGCCAGATAATTCAAGAGCGAGGCGAGGATGAACTAAATCTAAATCTAAATGATCCTTTGAAGAACAGAGTATCCAGGATTGCCAGACTACATTTGAATGATTGGGTATTCAGTATATAGTTTCTGAGCACTGACCACCTGTCAGTCCAACCTAAACAAATTTAAATACAGAGTAAAGTCATGAGTGTTTACAGTTATATTATAAAACATACACAGTAAAAGGATGAGACAAACAGAATATTTACATATATAACAAAGAAGTCCATCATTGTGCCACAAGGTCTGGGAAGACTCCCCTCCTGTCAACATCAGTGTGACGCTTCTCTGCAGCCTACAAACATAATGGCTAATATTCACTGTACATGTCAACAGCTCAGTGGCCCTCCACAAGCATGAGCGACTGTGAGCGAGCAGTGTTGAGTGCTGCGACCTCTGACGGTGCTGCACCTCAGCCTTTTGTTCAATGTTACACAGTTAATGGTAGTGAGCCGGGGAGGACCCGTTTCCTTCCACTGAGAACCACTCTGACTGCTTTGTTCTGCCCCTACGTCTTTGACACACACACACACGCACACGCGCACACACATACACACACACACACACGTGCGTGCACACTGAGAGATAACAGTCACCCACCCCCACCAACCCCTCCCAACAGAAGAGATGCTTATGTGCAGCAAAGGTAAGCACCCTCACAACAAAACACCATGCACCACATCTTAAGTCCTATGTGTCATATATTAAGGTTTTGTCCAAACTGCTGTGAAGAGGGTCAGAGACACATTTCTGATCTACAAAATAAGAAGAATGAGAAGAAGAAGAAAAATGCACACGATTGACCCTTGTGGTGATGACAGTAGGAGGGGCCTTAGGTTGGTTTGCTTGATGCTTGCTGAGAATCATGGCTCTTGTGCTGTCAACCTCTTTGTCCATAGTTTACCTCCTGTCCATGATTTGTTTCCATCGGGTCTTCTTTGAAGTTTTCACACTGCCCCATTACTTTGCTGAAAATGAAAAGATGGTAGAAATTAGCAAAAGGTTCAAATTGATGGTAATTCTATGCCTCTACTGACATTTGCTTTCATGCAATGCAGTGGTGTAAGTCACACAGCAGAGCAGCCACCGGGATGGAATAAAAAGTTAGAAGCTTCGACGCATTATTCATAAGATTGGCATTCTTATTTTAAATTCAGTAAAGGACCAATCACAATGTTGGTTTACAATAACTTACAGGTAGAAAAACCAAGCATCACCCATTAGCTTACTCCAAGCTGAGGAGAGGCTTCTGTTTGGTCATTCTCGCTTAAAGCTCAGATCAGTGGAGTGTCACAGTGCTGCTTGTGCTTCTGGAAGTTTCTCTTGTCTCCACACGGGATCTCTGGAGCTCAGCCAGTGTGACCATCAGGTTCTTGACCACCTCTCTTACCAAGGCCCTTCTCCCCCGATTGCTCAGTTTGGCCGGCCAGCCAGCTCTAGGAAGAGTCCTAGTTGCTCCAAACTTATGGAGGCCACTGTGCTCTCTGGACCTTCAACACAGCAGAACTTCTTTTGTAGCCTTTCCCAGATATGTGCCTCGACATAATCCCGTCTCTGAGCTCTGCAGGCAGTTGCTTTGACCTTATGGCTTGATTTTTGCGCCAATATACATTTTCAGCTGTGAGACCTTCTAGAGACGTGTGTGCCTTTCCAAATCATGTCCAATCAATAGACTTTACCACAGTTGGACTCCAGAGAAATTAAGAGGCACCTGAACTAAATTTCAAGTGTCATGAGTGCTTAAGTCAATGTGAGTCAATTTTTCCTTTTGATACATTTGCAAAAAAATGTCTAAAGTTCTGTTTCCACTCTGTAATTATGGTGTATCGTTTGCAGACTGATGAGGGAAGGAAATTATTTTAAACGATTTTAGCATAAGGCTGCAACATAAAAAATGCCAAGCATTCTAACACCGCCCTTTGAGTGCACCGTGCCAACTCTCCACATCCTCCTCTGTGTGAACATTTGGATGCGGCAAGGAATTTAATTTCGCTGCAGCTCTGAAGTGCCTCAGGAGGAAGTATCAGAGGCGAACCGGCTTCTGTGTGAATGGATAAGTCAGTGGCGCTGAGCGTGTCGATCTGATTGTGTTCACATTCTGATAGCTAAAAAAAAAAAAAAATCAGATCTAAAAAAACAGCATCCATCCCTGGCAAAAGTGTTTTGTCTCTTCCACTATTGTGTTGTTGTTAGTTACTGTCTTAAAAAAAATCATTGTGACGGTCAGCCCTCCCGACTGAGACTTCAGTAAACTTTCCCCCAGAAAACAGCATCCCTCCCCACGAGAGAGAGTCAGACAGGGTCCTGTTTACTGATGGTGATTATGTAATTCAGAGCCAAAAAATGGAACTTAGTCACTTTCCAGGATGTTTGGTGGGTCAGGATCTCAATTGCTACACATTATAACTACATCCGTATGATTTTGAAAAAAAACACACAGACGTCATCATCATGACGTGTACCGTCACGCCTCTTTAGGAGCCGCAGCACCCACTTTCTGTGTGAATTACACAGCGGTTCGTCTTTACGTCGGAGCTGCTTGGCTCTGTGTGAACAAACAAAGGCGGAGAATTGGTAAACCTCCGCTGTGGAGATAATGCAGAGTCTGTGTAAAAAGGGCTACTGCTGGAAATCAGTACTTTGCATTGTATCTTCAAAACCAGCAGCTGTATTGTGAATCTAAAAGCGGCACCAAAACTATTGTTGCTGTTGCAAAAAGGTAGCGGGATGCTGTTGTTGAGAGAACCAGTCAGCCCATGGAACACTAGTGTTAACAGCTAACGCTATTTCTAATTGCCTCCTGGTTACTGAAGCCATGTTCTGAGACATGTGTCAATGCCAAATTCAGAGACCTGACACTGAGCTGACCTGAGGTAAACAATCATCAGTTTATCCTCCTCAGGGCAAGATGTAATCCAAAGTATCCACTCCAACTATGTCCCCTGTAATTTTACAGTACAAGATGGTTCTCATTCATCCTGTTACATGCAACATGCACCGTTAATGACATGCGGGCTCCAAATCCGTTACTCCTTGGTGACACCACAGAAAATAAAACAAAGACAAAAGGCTCAGTAGTGCAGCATGACTTGTTATGAGAATGTAAATTTTTTCCCTGGGTCCATGCAGTGTTGATTATGTAGGATGATGAAACCACCAAAACCACCAATCAATGAATCACCTGTCGGCCCATGTAACTTTGTGATTAAGAGCCCTATCTTACACCCTGCACGCAACAGACCAAACGTAAAGACAAGAACGCCTCTTTTTCTTCCTCTGCACGGACTAAAGAACTGAAGTAAATGTGTAAATGTGACCTTATGTGTTTCTATTTATTTTGATTACTGCACTAATAAGTGATGACTGTTAGCAACAGAATTATTTGAACCAAATACTTTCATTGTTGTCTTTACTCAGTTCCACACAAAGTAAAACTAGTTCCTCTGGCTGCTGCTCAGCCTGTGACTGAATCATAAGCTGTAGAATGTATTCAAACAGAACCTTCTGACTGGCCATAGAGCGACAATGAGTACAACATGTACATTAAGTACACACAGCTCATATACAGAACTTTCAGTCTTACCTGGCCATGTCCTTGGTCTCTGGCTGTGAGCTCTCCAGCTTCAGAACCTTCTCTAGAAGACTGATTCCTCCTTCCTTTATCAGCAGTGGACAATACTTGCTTGCTGCAGAGACAAAATGAATAGAAAGAGAATAACTTATAATTACCCCTGTGCAGTATTGCATACAGCACAATTTATGTTTATCAATAGTAAAGAATGGTGGGGTGTGTACTTGAATGAAAGAACAAACAGCCTGGTGACAAGTGAAAAAGAAAAGATAATGCTGAAACACAGTAGAAAGGGATGTCATATTTTAAACATAAAAAAATCACTTGAAAAATATTATTTAGCCAGTAGAGGAACATGTACCCGTTTATTACATAGCTGAAACATGTGATAAAAGCTTGCTGTAAGTGACATCATCAGTCCCATTGTCGCAGCAGATACTCACGGTAAACTGACACCAGGTTAAAGAGAGCCCATGTGGCCCAGTGCTGACTGACAGGTGAGATGCTCTGAGGCAGCAACCGCAGGATGGGCTCGAATGACCTAAGAGACCAAACTCAATTTAACAATTCAGGAAGGAGGAACACTACAGACAGCTGGGCTACAACCAAGCTTTAGCTCACTGTGTACTCATGTTATTACACAGTTCTGCTTCTAGCATGGTCACATACATATCTATATACATACATACACTGCTATCACTTTTATAAGCATACCAATGATGCACATTTTACTTTCAGGTGTCCCACAGTATTCATACTAACACTAACAGCTTATACAGTGCAGCAGGACTGAGTCCTACAACATAGAAATATATTTTTATATTTATTATCTATTTCCCTTGTCTTGGGAGTCAATGGGTGCTCAGGTAGACGTAAAAAAGGTATGCAGTTAACACAAGTTAAAGATACTTCATGTTATGTTCAATGACATAAAATGTCACATGTAAATCATAAAACTTGTGTGTTAAAAACAGTGGTTTCTAAGTGTCTAAATCAGACTGCAGAGGTTGTCGGGGACATTTAACGTCATCACAGTGAACACAGAGACTCATCTACTCACTAGTCCATCTTCTCAGGCCGACTTTAGTTACAAACTATTTTAACTTTACAACCTATACATCAATCAGTTTATAGTAAAGTGCATACTGAAGCTTAGTGGTGGTAGTTAGTTTAAAACATTATCTTTGTTGCAGCAAGGATAGACAGAAATTCCAAATGGTTAGGAGGGTTTTAGTGGATGTTGGAAATAGCTTCAGATCAGCTGGAAATGTCTGTCAAGGATGACCAGGTTTTATATTTAAAGAAATAATACAAAGAATGCTTAGCTCTGTAACTCAAATGTGATGATAATAAGTGAGAGGCACAAACAGTGGCTAGGTCAACATCAACATACATATTATAATAACATGCTTATCAATGAAAGCATATTGTCCTTAATTAGTGGTAAGTGTTGACCAGTGGTGCCAGTAACGCGTTACTTTGGGGCCATCCACATGGAAACGCTTTTGTGTGAAAACGCACATGATTTGCATTGTTTTGGCACATGGATCCTTTAAATGCAGCACCTGTAAACACACTTTTTTGAAACCTGGTCTCAGGATGGAAAAATCCGAAAACGCTACCCTTGCGTTCTCGTGTGGACAGTGAATCCGCATACTTTGCGTATCGATGACGCCATCGCCCCGCCCCTCGACCTCTAGCCTTCGACCACTTAACCCTGCACCATCTCATAACAACAACAACAACAAACAACGGCGGACTACATGCTAGTGTTCGTGCTGCAGAATATATTGAGCCTATTGACTATCCAAGAAAAATATTGTTTTGTTACGTGTGGACATGACCTTAGTAACTTAGTAACTCAGTGCGTTTACATGCACAGCTTAGTCGGATTACAGCAGTTCGACTATGCTACTCAGTCAGACAACTGCAATTATCCGAGTATACATGCCGGTGAGAAAATCGGATTATTGGGCCGAAGCATGTCATACCCCGATACGCTAGGCGGCGCTGTGCCCATTTCAACTAGTGGTAACAGAGACACCTCCGGCTGACCTCTTTACGTCACGAGCTGCCTCTGCATTCAAGAAAGGTGGCGTACGAAGAGCGAGATGAAGCTCCATCTTTGTACACTTCGTATATGGTGTACATGATAATTACACAGACTAGGTGCACAATGGCGCTCTTTCTTGCGGTGATTTCGGAGGAAAGACACCGCCGCCGCCGTCCGACTACTTCCGGCTCACGGCCTCTAGGAAAAATCTCGCGCCTGCGCAGAACGCAAAAATCCGATCCGATCTGCTGGAACGAATACATGCAGGAGTAATGCGACTATCAATCGAATAATCTGGGTGCTTTAATTTGACTATGAGAAATCCGATCCGGTCCGATATTAGTCAGACTAAGGTGTATACATGCATCTTAAAGATCCAATCATAGTCGGACTAAGCCAGTAATTCGGTTTTCTTGAGTGTCATGTAAACGCACTGAGTAACTCTAATCTGACCACTTTTTTCAGTAACGAGTAATCCAACGTGTTAAAATTTCAAAACCAGTAATCAGATTAAAGTTACTTATTCAAGTCACTGTGCATTACAATTTTTTTTAAGTAAGAATATATAATTTTACTTTCTTCTTGAGTCTCGGGAAGTGATGTCACGTACGCAACAAGTCACGTTTTTCAGCGTGAGGACAACTCACATGTACAGAACAAGTCCCACCAGGTGGTGTTAAGCAGAGAGCTGCAAACAAGGCCATGGGCTCGACTTCTGCAGGAGGTCCCCCACCACCCAAACAACAAAAGCTAGACTTTGGTGCAAAACAAGTAAGTGGGGGAGGGTTGAAGAAGTCGGTCGGGCGGTATGTTGTAGAGGAAATGCTGCACTTAAACACGGTTGACTCGCCCTAGTTTGGTGCCATAATAATCAAGATCCTTGCTACTATCAATGCCATGCTCGGTGTTACTGTTAAAAATGCACTTCCAATAAAGTGAGTATTGGCAAAACCGGTTGTCATTTATATGCTGAGGCGGCGGTGTTGTCGGCAGCTACTGAATATAACTAATAAAATAATTTGTAATCTAACTTGGTTACTTTTAAAAATAAAGTAATCAGTAAAGTAAATAAGTCACTTTTTAAAAGGAGTAATGAGTAATCAGATTACTTTTTCAAGGTAACTGTGGCAACACCGGTGTTGACTAATATTATGAAGAGGTGTCAATAATTTGATGTGACCTGTTCAGTGATATGCTTCGCGACATGTGACCAGTTGTAACATTAAGCAGCAGCTGCTTATCATCATATGCACAGCCTGAACGATTTTTTCTGGTATTTCTATGTGTTACTCAATATGACCCATCTTAGACATTTTTATATGAACATTTGATAATAATAAATATAATACATATTACACATGTGCATTGAATAAAAAAAAAGTTGATATAAAGAAACAGATAAATCACCTGTAGTTGATGTTGCGGCGTGAGCTGACGTCCCAGCTCTGGATGGCATCCCACATCTTGTCCATCACTGTGTCTCTTCTCGGCTCTTCCATCGACCAAACCTCAGGCCCGTCAAACATGATGTGTGAAAGTACACCACACGCATTGTACGACACCTCGATCCCATCCGCCTTACTGTCCAGCAGGTTACTGTTGAAGCATCCAACAGCGAGGGGGAACAGATGAAGACATCAATTATCTGATGAGAGGTCACTATGAAATATCAAATTAACTAAACATAGCACAAAAAGTAAGGACATTTGTGTTTGGTTCATT
Organism: Diplodus sargus; assembly: GCA_903131615.1. Lineage (NCBI taxonomy): Eukaryota > Metazoa > Chordata > Actinopteri > Spariformes > Sparidae > Diplodus > Diplodus sargus. The sequence continues at coordinate 1,283,178 of CAEMYA010000029.1, forward strand.
ATTTATTTGTTGTAAAAATGATTCTTGGCAATGAATCTTATACCGTTGGAAAGCCTGTTCAATTCCTTTTAAATGGTGTTACATTTGTAACAAACTTGCACTGTGGGATGAGGGGAGGAGGTAAAGAGGGTTGAAAGCTTAAAGTTCCTCGGAATTCACATCTCAGCCGAACTCACCACGACCACACTCATCTCTCATCAGGTGGTGAAGGCCCAACAGAGACTTACTTCCTAAGGAAGCTAAAGCATGCTCACCTCCCTCACCACCTGCTGACCAACTTCTATCAGTCAGCGATAGAAAGCCTCCTGATCTACTGCTGCACGGTGTGGTTCTCCAGCTGCACAACACAGGACAGGAAGGACCTGCAGTGGGTGGTGAGGGCAGCAGAGCGTGTCATTGGGACGACACTACCCCCTCTCAGAGACATTTACACTGGCTGACTACAAAAGAAGGCCAGCTGTATTGTTAAGGGCCCCACTCACCCCGGCCATTACCTGTTCTCACCCCTGCCCTTTGGGAAGAGATAAAGATCTATCAGACTATCAGACAGTTTCTTCCCACAGGCAAAGAAATGCAGAACCTTCCCTCAACATTCTACAATGCCCACAATACATTTGCCAAATCTTCTCTGGTGGCAGTCTTGGTAGGCCTCCTGGCGGATGATTGAAGTCCAATGAAAAAAGACATTTTGGCAATTAAACAAACAAAAGCCTCAGGAGCGTGTTGAAGAACCACACACAGCCACAACAGCCTGGCACCCTCTCCTCATGCTAGTCACCAGCCTGGTCCCATTCTTCCCCCAGCATTTGTCGCAAGTCAGCCAACATTGTTATGTTGGTCACTCTGGCACAAACAGCACACCCAAGCTGATCCCACAAGTGTTCAAATTCTGGAGGTAGTCTCTGAGAACCCCCTGCTCTGGGGGGGCGGGCGTTATCATCTTGGAGGATAGAGTTTGGTCTCAGACTGTGGAGCTATGGGACTATGGGACTGTCACTGGTTGCAGAATCTCATCTCGATATTTGCATTGAGATTGCCACCAATAATGATGAGCTCTGTTTTTCCAGTGAGGGAGATGCCGCCCCACACCATTACACTGCCTCCACCAATCAATGCAGCAATCAGCACAGCGTTCTCCGTGTTTTCTCCACACTTTGACCTGACGATCCAACTGCCATAGGCAGAATCTGGACTCATAGGTGAACATAACGTTCCTCCACAAGTTTAGATTCCAGTGCATTTGTTGCTGACACCAGCGCAAATGGCCCTGACAGTAAAGGGCAGTCATGGTAGGCCTCCTGGCGGCTCTATCAGACCGGAGATTGGCTGCGAGCAGTCTGTTCCAGATTGTCTGAGCAGGGAGCCGTCCTGCGAACTTTAACTGCAAATCTGTAGAAGACTGCCTGCGGTTCCTAAGTACTGACAGGGTGAGGAAACAGTCTTCTTGGGGTTTCGTCTTCCTGGGACGCCCACTTTGAGGCTTGTCTCTGACATTCCCCGTTATATGGAACTTTATATGGAACCACCAAGCAGTTTTGCAGAACACTAGCTTTAAGTTGCCCCATCGCACGGACCCTATTGCATGGGCCCTATCCCGATCAGTCAAGCGTGGCGTGCCAATTCTTGGAGCAGACACCAACTGACCACTGTGGCAGGGCCCATGCTCACAGGTGCCAATCAGCTGTCAGCACCTGGCGGTACCAGAAGCTCAAAACAAGAGGCAATAGCGACTGCAGAATAAGCTGTTTGGCATTGGCAGAGAAGAATAGGCATATTTTTCATGGCCGCAACCCACATACAAATGCATGTTCCTTACAAATGTGCCACCATTTAAAAGGGGAAACAAACAGGTTTTCCAACGGTATAAGATTTATTGCAAAGAAGCATTAATACAACAAAGAAATAATCTACCAAACACAAATTTCCTTAAGTTTTGTGATATGTTTATATAACATTCAACTACGAACACTTGTGTTCTACTCTAAAATGGCTGTTCTGTCTGCATAAGCAACACTTTCCTTTTATATGTAAATCTACACTGAGAGTTTAATTCCAAGTTCTGACTGTGTCCAAGTACATGGCAAATAAAATGAAAAGCAAGAAGTTAAAAAAATGATCATACATGAGGTGTTTGTCACACAGCAGGTGATTTGAATATCCACTAGTATTGTAAGATACTTTATATTATAATACAATATTTGTTAGTCTCCACTGGTGTCAGCAGTTCTCTTACCTGAACACAGTGATGAACTGTGGGGTAAGCAGCTGTGGCCTCAGTGCTTTGACCTCAGCTACATTTCCCAAAAGCCCCAACATGTTGCGGTGAAGCTCCTGCTTGTCTGGAAATTCCTGGAGTAAGATCATACAATAAGAAGACAGGTGTGTGATTATACAGTAGTAAAATCTAAAGACTACTGCCATAAAAGTAAAAACAACACACACACACACACAGTCCATCGATGTCTGGACCTCAAAAAAAGACACATGAGCGTAGCTGAATGTGGACTCACCTGTAGACACTCCAGAAACAGACTCATGCCCCGACAGTTTAGGAACATCTGGCAGTTGTCGGGCGTTTCATCAGTGATGTTCCACAAAGCGCTCCAGGAAAACTCCATCACCTGGTCACACTAAGGGGAAACACAAGAATGTCCTTACATTTGATTCAAACAATATTTGATGGTTATTTGGCATTTCTTTTTAAGATTATAAACTGGGAAATCTTTGTGTTTATTTGAAACAGCATAGACAGACGCAGGAGGGGAGGGAGAATGAGAGGCAAATGAAATGCAACAAAGGATGACTGTCGGTTCAAGAGTTGAACCGTTGACATATGTATGTGCCTAGACCATTAGACTCTTAATTTTAGATTTGAAAAAATACATTTCATAATAGGCTCTGGAATACCATCTGCTCAGCTGTGAAATCATATTCTACCAAATAATGTGTTCCCCAAAAGTAATAACATTTCACATTCAAAAGATCCAGGGGTAAAACTTAGACTCACCATTCTGTCCTGAAGCTTCTTCTGAATTAAATTCAACATTGTCTGTAAATCAGAAAAAAGGAAAAATAAACTTAACATAATCAGCTGACAGAAGATTTCACAACCACAGGCAGCACTACAACAAAACAACAATGGTTAGCGTGGGAGTGATAGATTTTTTCAAAACTACAGCTCACTACTTAACAGCAAACCAAAAACATCTATGAAAAATAAAATCATACAAGTGGTGCACTGGATATTAGTGTGTGGACGGTTTGATCTTTTACAATCACAGGGTAAAAGTCGACATAGAAGTCATGAGTCCAGTTTGAGGGCTTGCACATCAGTTTATACTGAAGAAACCAACCCAGTGCACTGTAAGATTGTGTTCATTGCATGTCTGCCAGCAGACATTATTGCACCACTGCAGTGGTCATTGAAATGTTGAGAAAGCTGGTCTTTGTCAACCTTAAAGCACCCTAACACAGTACAATGGTCTAAAGGATAGTAGATTTGATTTATAATGAACACCAATTGAAACCTAAGCAGTGGTATGGGGCAGCGGGCTATTCTGTAGTCATCCACCATATCATTTATGTAAGGTCTCTCTGTATAACCAAAGTTTGTCACAGTCCCCCAGTTTATTTCTATACATTTCTCCTTCCGACACACAGCAATCGAGCCCTCTTTCATTAGCAATGGGTTGCTGCCAGGGTCCAATCTTGGTTCATTACTGTTTACATTATACCTAAACAACTTATCCATCTTGATGAATAATTCAACATCATTTTCTATGAAGATAATATCATTTTATATGCTCCGAGTTCTACCCACTCATCTTCAGTCTGCCTTTGATGCTGCCCTGATGTTCCTTCATCATCATAGATGTTTAAAACGCAGATAAGACCAAGTACACGTTATCCTGTCTATGACTATTCTGCCAAACTTTAATCTTGGAATTACTTTTGCTGAGTCAAATACTCAGGAATTTGTCTTGACACTAGACTGTCATTCATAATTAATATGTAACACAAAAATGAGCAATCAAACTGACTTTCTGTGTAGAGTTTCAGTCAATGTTTCCACTGTTATTACATTTTATCGAGGCCACTGTGTGTTGTGGGCCCAACTACATGAAACACCAGTTATTGAGAGGGTGCCACTCCCCAGCTGACCCAGTTGACTCATCCGTACTAAATTCATGTTCAGTTCTTTGGCAAGACAGGCAAAATACATAATTCATGGGAAGTTTATCATACAGGAGGGGCTGCTAACTAGCTACTGATAAGACTAGTAAAACTGGATTAGCAGTGATGGCGGCTGGACAATTGAGTGGGTCTAGCATTTACATGAATGCAGCCAGTGCTGAGTCAATCCGCTGACTATCTGCTGTGCTTTGTAAAGTGTCAGAGTTTAAAGCAGCTTAAAGATCCATTAAGTCATGGCTGGAGAACGGTGCCACCTGTTAGAGGGCTCAGTAGGTTTTAAGACTACATAGCCTGATACACTGCAGGGCCTACTGATAGGTCAAAACATCATCAAACCTCAACAGTGAGCTGTAATAAGAATACTCACCAACTTCTGGCACATTTCACTGTGTATTGATAATTCCATAAATATACATTGATTACCAATTTCACTTTAATCTTATGAACTCTATTTGTTGCTGGATTATAAATAGTCTGGTTTTATTCTATATTTGTTGTTCTTGTACGCTGGTTGCATTGGTGTGTTTCTTGTTCCCGAGTCTTTCTAGAAAGACAGATCTTGACATCAATGACACTACCCGATCAGATGAAATTGAACAAAAGGACTTTAGTTTGTATACTGTTCCTATTGCAGAATGTCTAGTAACTTGTACAAAAATACATATCCAAAGAGTACATAAACATCCTCTTCAAGGACAGAATTGGAAAAAAGAAAATGAACAAGATAACCGGGCTTCATTTTGTACTCAGATTAAGAATAAGATGTTTTTTTACCTGCAAATTTCTCCCAAGGGGAATCAATAAAGAAACATCTTAATCTTAATCTTAGTACAAAATGAAGCCCGGCTAGCTTGTTCATTTTCTTCTTTCCAATTCTGTCCTTATACAAGAAGTTTCTGTACTCTTTGGGTATATGAATAGTTTGTCTTTCAAATCTGGCAGGATAGTTATCAAAATTATGAAATATTACAGAACTCCAATGAACTTTCCCAACACAAAGACACAACTAAAATAAATACAATGCTGTCATCACACCGTGGTGCATGTACTCCCTGTGTTTACATGAATGTCCTCTGGGTGCTCTGACTTCATGCCATCCTAAAAATAAGCTTGCTAGATATTAGAAATACTCCTGTCACTTACTTTGACTAAGTAACAGGAGAGAACTGCAGTTGATCCCTGGGCTCAGCACTGTGGCAGCCCACTGCTCTTGAAAACTTAAGATAGCTCTAATGAGTTTCCCACTCAGATTTGTAAGGTCTACCAAATCAAGTAGAACTTTAAATGTTTATTACTGACTAATATAATCACCAAAAAAGGTTCTCACCTCTTTTACCCGAAAAATGTAATTTCATGTCGACAGTAAAGAGAATGTGTATTTGATAAAAATGTTCCTGTCCTGTTTTTATGGATGCCAGAACATTTGAAATGCAAAGTTATGTTGAGCTTACCTTGACAAATCCCATCTTTCCCACAGCTTCCTTGTGATGGTTGTCCACCTGACACACCAAAGCGTTGCAGAGGTGCACAGCAATTCTCTGGATGGACTCATCTTGCCTGGCTGGCTCCAAGATTTTCAGCAGCAGCTGGTTGACCCGACTGTACTGGAACTCCAGCTCCTCTGGAATACTGAAGTTGCACAGAGTCAAGCAGCAGTTCCTCTGGACCTGGTGTGAGAGAGATGAGGACACACCATGGTTTATAACTCAAAACTGAAAACCCACAATTCTGGAAAGAAAAACAATTCAGGTCAAATAGGCCTCAAAGCTTTAATTAGGCAGCAACATCAAGCTTATGATTTCATTTCCTTTGGTTTTCTTTTGAAAAACTATACTTGGTGAAATGTTTTTCGTTATGATGAGATTCTCTTCGGAGTTTTACATGCTCTTGAATAATTACATAAGAATAAGAGTACAAAATTATGAGCAAGCATTCAATGCCAACTGTTTTACATATTTTAGTCATTATCAGAAATGTACTTAGATTTCATACTACGAAATAGTTAACTGGTAAGTTTGGTCAGGAGGGTGATTAAATTGATGAAATTACTCTAGAACAGATCACACAGTACAGGTGTTGAAACTGGAACTCTCACACTTGTCAGACAACTGCATTTCCCATAGATATTTAAACATCATCATTACACCACAGTGTAGACTTACAGTGACCTCCTGGTACTGCTCCATTCCATTCAGTACCACTTGTATCACCTCTCTGCGCAACCGCACACTCTGGTCACTGCGGTACTCTGTGTTGGTCAGGTAGTACAGAGCAGCGCTGCCCGTCACCTGTATACTCTTATCATATTTATGGCACTTCAACGCTGCTATGACAAGCTGAAAGGACACAACATTTGTGATGTGATAGCTGATACAGGCATAACATACACAGAAAAATAATGACAAGTCACTGGTGTCACCACCTTCAAAGAACAAGCCCACTTAAAAGTCATCATACTTGCAAAGCTCGGAGCAGTTGGCTGCAGTGCTGTATCCTGGCAATGTCAAACAGCTGATTGATGGCTCTGTGGGCCAGCTCAGGGCGAAACTCTGTGTAAGCCTCAATGGCATTCAGGACCTGGTCCTCATTCTTGGATCCAGTCACCTGAAAGGCCGGCAACACAGATTAACATTAACATTTTCTAATTCTCATTTTAGGTTTGAATTAATCGTGGCTGTTTTTGGCAAGTTCAAATAATATTTACCAAACATAAAGATTGCAAAATTATATTTAAAGAAAACACCAGTTGGGGTTTCAACAATAAACAATAAAACTCATTTTGAGTGAATTTCATTCAGTTGAGTTTAGCTTAGTTTAGTTTATTTAGGTCATTTTCAAACTTGCATGAAAATACTCTGGGCAATAGACAATACATTAACTCAATGCTTTCTAGCTTCAGAAAACAAACAAAAAAACATCACAGTTCCCTCTCAGTTCTTATTGCCTTTTTCTCATTTGGAACAACCGCTGGACACAGTCTGGCAACATGTTGTTGTATATCTTATACTTCAGTGATACTATTTGGAGATCTACAACTTCACAGAATTTGAGTGCCTGTGAATTTAGGAATAATTTGTTGGTTTGTTTGGGGGTGAACAGCTCTGTTTATGATTCTGATTGCTCCATTTTAAAGCAAGTCGAAATTATTTGTGATAGTTTTATATGTTTTTCCCCAAACATCCACGCAGTATGTAATGTATGGAAGTATGAATGTACGATACAATACGTGTTATGAATTTAGATCAAGAATCTCTTTTGTTTAGTACAATATTGCAACAGACTTTTTTGGTTTTAATATGATTAACATGTGGTTTCCACTTTATTACTGTTTTTTTATGTCCGAATTTAATATATTTAGTTGTATTTAAATGTAATAACAACTTGATAATATTGAACCATCATTTTAGAGAACAATAATCGATGGTCAATTGTGTCAAATGCTTTATTTTAAATCTGTGACAACTCCTACTGTCTATTCTTTTCTGTCCATTGTTGTGGACGCTTCCATTAGCTTCATTAATGCCATTAATGTGGATTGGTTTGATCTGAAGCCATACTGATGTTCAATAAGTAAGTTGTGTTTTTCTGTGAAGTGATCGAGTGATTCTTAACTAGTGATTTGTCGATATCATTGCAGTCAGTGGATTTCTTGTTAACTAACCCATTGAACACATCAACTAATTCCATTTAATAAATTCTCTGAAAAAAAAGGTATTTGAATTTATTTCAATAGTGTTTTCACTTACATCCTCTAATATAGGGTCTTCAATTTCTTTTGCTAAATTATAACCAATGTTCACAGAAAACTCGTTGAATTATGTTAGCAGTATCAGTTTTTTTAGGGGGGGGTGGTGTTATTATTTAATCCTTATTAATTTGTCTCATGATGCTAATCAATTTATTTGTCTATTTCTTATATTTTCTGCATCCATTGTTCTAGATTTTAAAAAACTGCTTGTACAGTACATTTTTCTTTTCACAAGCACTTTCTAAACTCCTAGTGATCACAGGCTTGTGTTCATATCTATTCATCCGTTGTGTTCATATTGGACAGTGTTTGTCATAGAGAGTGGTACAAGTTGATAGGAATGCATCAGAGGCTTTGTTTGGATTGTCACTGAATAAACCTGTCCATCTTTGCTGCCTTAACTCCCCCTTAAGAGCCTCTATGGTTTCAGGTGTTTAATGTCGAGTCAGCTATATAGAGTTGGGATTTCTCTGTGTATTCATCTTTTTAAAAATGTGCAAGGTTGCAAAACACAAGAAGATGGTCACTTATATCGTTAATAAGCAGTCCACTTGCTATTCTATTTCCAATTTCATTGGTAAAAATGTTATCGATTAATGTTGCACTGTCACTTGTTATTCTAGTTGGTCTTGTAGACTATTATATATTGGCACACTCTTTCTTGATTTCCTTTGGATTTACCACCAGTTCCATCTTTATATTTACAACTCTTTATGTCCCCAGACTGTCAGCAGTAACCTGCCCAGATAAGGAAAGATCATGTCGATTTAGTTGTGATGCCCATAATAACTATTTTCAGCCAAAAAATCTACGTGTATCCAACCAGTACCTTATACGCAGGGATGTGCGTCACATTACAAAGGGTGGTGTCATATAAACCCAGAAACTGCAGAGGCCGCTTCAGCTCCTGGAAAGGATAGATGCTGCTCTTGCACGGCTCAATGCTGAAAGAGAGAGCTTGTTCATAAGTTCAAATGAAAATGTAAAAACAATTTCTCAAAACTCTGAATCAGACATTATTGTACATCTGGTGGGTTACCCACCTTGGCCGACCCATAGCCTCTTCAAAGTGTGGAACTGTGCAGTTGTCCAGCATAATGTGACCCGAAATGTCCAGTGACACCAGATTGACCAGGCGCTGTACGATGGCCGTCAGGATCTTCCTTGTCATCTTGCACTTGGAGGTTCGCCTGCTCTCCCGCGAGATGTCGAGATGTCTGAAAAATGCAGAGTATTGTCAATGACACATTCTTGATGATAAGTGGCCATACACAGGAAACAACAACAGTATTGGGACATTCTGAGTGAATGGGAATTAAGTTATGGCTGTTACAAATGTTATAATACTGACAGAGGATTATTTTTATTTTATATGACAGACTTGAAAAAATCCAACCTACTCCTCACTCCACTTCATGTGGTGGGTGAACAGATTTTACAGATGTTCTGATAAGATCCATCGATATTTTACCCATTAGTGAGTCACTAATGTGCATCATTTTAGCTAACTTTCTGTCTGTTTTGCAGTTTGTAATCCCCCCGCTCCTCTCTTTGTCGCCACAGGATCGTGGAGCTGTAATTGTCACACCTAGCTGCAAATAGAAAGATGGAGCTCTGTGTGTATTTATGAGCAGACAAGACCACCTCTTTATGGAGTTCTCTGTGCTGATCAGGTGATGTACAATGGGTTTATCAATTGTTTTTTTTTTACTGAAAACAGATTATTGTTGCATTCTAGGGTCATCACTATGAACACACTGTCACATTGTTTTCACATTGTCATTTGATACTTAATTTAACATTAACAATTTAACAATATAACCTTTAATATTGAGACAATTTACATTCTGATGTAGTACAATACCTTGAGGGTGGTAATGCTGTAATTAATGTGCTGGGGCCTGGTGATCACTGATCACTGATGCTCGAAGCAGATGCTGATCGCCAATCAAAAGGACGTTTATTTACTTTATAGTCATCTAAAGTTGTTAGTTATTAGTGGCACGGTTAACTTCAGTGGCATTAAAATGTTGTGGAAATAAATAATTATATCTAATGCTGATGAAGGTTCTCATTCATCCAGGTCATGGGGTAATTGCAAGTACTGTACCATAGGCAACTGGACGTGTTTCAGTTTGGTGTTAAGGTTGTAGAGCTGGGGAGAGAACTCAGTACTGCAATGTAAGTGGGTGAAAAGTAATGTCGTAGGCCGCCTGCTCCGTTCAAAGACGGGCGTTCCAGTTTGACAGAGATGGATTCCTTTACTCCTCTTTCAAACCATCTGTCTTCTGTTTTGTATTTGCATTTCTATAGCGCTTTTCCAGTATTATGACAGCTCAAAGCACTTAACAACACTTGTCACATTCAGATATTCAAACACACATTCATACACAGATGGGATCATCAGGAGCAATTTGGGCTTCAGTATCAGCATCAAGGATGCTCATGCCGCCCCATTTTTACATCGCTGTCCTCGGAGGAATGATTTTTCTCCTTCAGATGTAAGTGGACAGCAGAGTCTTGACCTGAAGAGTTGGCCCTCCTGTGTTGTGCCATTTGTTTATGGAGAGGTTGTTTTGTCTTCCAAATGTACAAATCGGGGCAGTTCGCTCCACTGAAAAGCATAAACTACATAACTCTGCTTGTGAACCAGTTAGTTAGAACTGAAGAAGCCCCTTTGGATGAGACATTAATCGCCTCATGAAACTGAAGCCAGCTGCCTACAATACAGCACTTAGAATTATATTTCATATATTTGTATATAAAACAAGTAAACAGGACACAGAAATCAGTAAAACTGAATTTGTGAATAATTCTGTCTCTCAGTCTCAAGTTGTCTCAGTGTCAGGAGTGATGTATTTGTTCCCTGAAGCTAGTACTCCACAATCTGATCACTGTTGTAGTCTGGTTATGTTCATCTCTGACAAAAGATTGATAAAATGCACACTGAAGTAGAGTCTACAACTACAAACTCAAAGTCAACTGTACTTAGCTAAGTAAGTCCAGTTCAGCACATTTATTTAGTGTAAACGTGTTGTACTGTCACATTAAACAAGAGATCATTAAACTGCAGTTAACTGTGTAGCTCTTAACGTTTCTGTGCACAGAAACTCTCAGTCCGCTGTGTGCCCCTGCTCGCTTAGCTCAGTAAGCTGCTAGCTCAGTCAGCTGTTCGCTCAGTCAGCTGTTAGCTCAGGTTGCTGTTAGCTCAGCCGCTGTTAGCTCAGGTTGCCGTTAGCTCCAATGCTGTAAGGCTCGAACGAAACAGCGTTGCTTCCTCCTCCGACACAGGACGGCAGACAATTGCAAATGAGAAACTGAACGGACTACTCCTGACTCTAACGGAGCCTGTCTTCCCCTGCTGGTACCGTCTCCGCTGTGTCAGTGCTGGTTATAATCACTGGCTGGCCTCTCAACGTGAGACCTAACGATACTAGAATTGCTCCGCGGTACCGGTCCATCTACCCTCTCTGTCACAAACGGCTTGCTGGCAGGACCGTGTCAACATGTTGCGCTGGTTAAACCATGAGCGCACTAAAAATCCACACTGATATTGACAGAAGGAAAGTTAGTCAGCTGTTGGCAGCAGAATTATGTGGTCATGTGGCCATGACAGAGACCACCAATTCAACTTTTTACAACGTATATCAGCGGATAACGATCAGTGCCCGATCAATCGAAGCGCCCTTATTTATATGAATGACAACTTGTTACAAGGCAGCATAGCATTATTCCATACAGAGCATGACATCAGTGGCAAATGGCCACTGTGTAATTGGTTGATGACTACTAAAACGCGCCAGTCGTAAATGCCCTACATGACATACAATTTTCAATGGGACATTTTTCAGTAATTGCAAAAAGTTGGCACCACCCTTTAGTAAATAAATGCAAACGGTATTAATGCTGAGCAGCTCAAAAGGCCTGCTGGATGAGTCCATAAACATGTTCAATTCTACAACTTCAGTCCAGCGGACAGTCACATTTAAATTTTAATAAACACATTGAAGCTACAAAGAAAAAAGAAAAACAAATGCCGTTTTCTTCCACCAGCAACACATCAGTAAAATCTGTGTTTCATTTGATCACTTATACTGTAAATGAAGCAGCCGGGAGCAACTGTCGATATATATATACAAGGACTGCAACAGCAGGGTGTGTCAAGAGCTTAATGACAATTTAGAGATAATAGCCCCCTCCCACCTTACCTGAGATGAACGATCTCCACGACTGTACTGATCAACTCCTCCGAAAGGTCCACATTGTAGAGAACAAGAGATGCCAGTCTGTCTTTCCATTGTGTGAGAAAAGCTGTTCCCAGCAACTGTACATTAGATAGATCTAGTGAGGTGAGTGACTTCAGGGGTTTGAGCAGGGTCTCAGCATCCACCTCGTCAGGCAGCCCCCCCAAGTTGAGCAACCTGAGGCGGTTGAACCCCTGGAAGTTAAAGTCTGTCTCTATTGCTTGCCTAGAAGCAGGGCTTTCCTCCTCCTCATCCTCGGTGTCTTCGTTGCACGCGAGCGGGGCGCCACCCTTCCGGTAGAAGATGTGGTTGCAGCCGAAGAGACAAAGAGACACCAAGGTCTCACGGAAGCAGGTCAGTGTTTTCAAACTGCGGGATGACAGACTGTTGCAGTAGGTGAGGTGGAGCTCAATCAGGTCCTGGCAGAACACACAAAGCAAGTCATTATTGAACACCAGTGAACAGTTTTTAAATTGTGACCACATCTACTCAAGCATGCTTTACTCATGAGAGGCTGGGTTATACTTTATAGAACTGCTGTACACAATCAACTAAAGACACAAGTGAACTCACAATACAATACCATCACAGTACATTACCCATCCTGTCTACCACATACAGATAATTCTACTGTATGTTGCCAAGACATCATCTACACTTATTCACAACAGCTGTGAAACTAATGTAATGTGATGGTCAAATGTGTTGCTATCAATGTGTAGATTGAGGAATACATACATGAAATGACATACATGACGAACTTTGATGTCAAAATGCGTACAGCGTGGCAGGTCTGTTATAATGAAGGCTAGGTGAAGGTTTTGAAGCATTCCTCTGAAGAATGAGTTCAACATTTAGAGAGTAAAAACGTTTTTCATAGAGCACCCCATCCAGGCAAAACCTTGTTGAACAGGAAACATTAAGCTCAATGGGCTACTATCCGCTGCCGGTGCCTTCAGGTTCACCAGCCTCAGATGACTGACAGGTAACTGGGCCAGATCAGAAGCACTTATTATTTTTAAATATTTGGCTGCATCAGCCCATGGTTCTTTAACCTCTTCTCTCTCAGCTTTTCAGAACCACTATTACATTTTTCTTTTTGCTTGTCCCAAATGTATATGTTTTAAATTCACCCACTTAAAAGTCACACAGTAGAGGCGGGGCCAGGAGGTACAGTCACAATGGACACCAGCAAAAGTAATAGATTTGGAGAGAGACCTGAGGATTTTTTGTTTTAGCAGTGGTTATGGATATTTAACTAAATTTATATGTTGTATTTCACTGGCCCCATTTTACAAATGGTCCACCATGAAAACTTTCGATGTGCAAGGTCTGTCTGGATTCCTATTGCCTGCAATCTATCACAGACATGGAGAACTTGAATTCATTCCTGCAATATAATTTCTGTCAAAGACCTGTTTAGTTGGGGCGCCATTTAGCTCAGTTGATAGAGCAGGCGTCCCATGTACAGAGGCACTGTCCTCGCTGCAGCGGGCCCGGGTTCCAGTCCCAGCCTGGGACCCCCTTGCTTCGTGGCAACACCCCCCCCCCCTCAACGTTTCTCCTCAACGTGGTCAATGAAGGAAATGCATGCTGACAATATTGTGTAATATGTTATATTCCATAGCTTAATACTGCCTAATTAAGGTGAACTTAAACTGTTCTTTATAAACATTCACTGTTTTCTAAAACTGTGCACACCCTCTCCCCGCCGCTCCGCCTAACTCGCTCTCAAGTTCTCCTGCAACACTGAATGAGACACAGCACTCCTACTGTATTTTAATCACATGTTAATTAGTCTACACAACACGTGCAACACAGTGCTGTGCTGCATGTGTGAGACAGAGATACTTATTTGTGTGAGGTAAGTGTTTGTGTGCCTGTTTGTGTATAAGGTGAATCATAGTATATTGTTGTTCTGCTTGGTAGATGAGAAGGTGCCCAGACAAAGTCTCTCTCTGTATTTGTCCACCCAACGTGCATTAATGATAATAATAGTTAGGTAAAGATTTTCAAGACAATGTCTATTTTTGTTTATTCGAAAAGTCATGGAAAATATATTTTTCATTTCATCTCAAACTACAATGGGCTTTTATACTCCATTTTGTGGCCTGTGCTGCAGAACGCTTATCCTTTGTAGCACTACTACTATGTGCAGAAAATGTTAACATGCAGCCCTACTATTTATTTCATACCGTTTTTCATTTCCATGTTTTCGCAGTCGTATATTTTCAAAAAGGGGAAGTCACAGTCTGTTATAATAAAACACTGAGCTATATATCGTGCATTGCCACTCATCCTGAAAATACTGAGAAATGACTTTTGGTCACATACAAACAGTAGGGTAGATCAAAAATGGACAAAAATCAAACAGACATTTACAATTGACAGTGTGAGAAATAACTTTGAGGCTCTATTTGGTTTTCATTTTCAATTAAAAGGTTTAGATGACAGCTTATATTAAGTTGTTTCACACAACCCTTCGACTAGTCTTCTACTATTGGGTCTAAGTGTCTATAATAAAGTTGGTAAGGACAATTTTATTATAACGTGATAGGAGTTATAGCTAAAACTACATACATAAGACTGGGGGTTGAAGCAGCAATAATAGTTTCTTGAATTTTGCTTTAAAAAGTAAATGACTACAAGTACGTGTAATATTGAAGTAGTGTAGATGATATGTTATACAAAGGTGCACTGGAAAAGGAACTTGTTAAGACGTCATCAGCTCATTCCGAAAAAACTGGTCTTGGACCAACTTGCAGCTTCCCACCTGTTTTCTGATGGCCTCCAGATCTCTGTCACGTACGAAGTCCTCTCTCAGCTGTACCCTGGTGAGTCTGGTGCTTCGGGGGTCTGAGAAAAGTTGGAAGAAGCTCTCCTCTGGTTCAAAGTTACTGTCTGTGTGGACCAACTCCATATATCTGTTTACAAAACAAAAAAATAACAATTATAATAAATCCAACATTGAAATAAAAGTCAGTAAGAAATATCGGAAATGTGATGAACATCAATCGTTGTATCTTGTTACGTACGTGTTGACCAGCTTGTCGCAGATTTCGCTGGGAAGAAAGATGTCAGAGCGCAGGCAGAGCTTGTTCCTCAATCCCTGGTAGCACATGGTCTTCCTGAGGTTCCTCAGACAGAACACCGTTGCCAGAGTCATGAGGCTGTCAGGGTTGTCTCCTGCTTTGGCTGCCATGTTTGCCTCTTCTTCTCCGGCTCAGATCAAAGACAGGGCAGTGCAGGGGACCTTGGAGGGGTGCAGTGAACAGGGTCAATTTGAGGACTGATTGGAAGTACATGAAATCAACAAATGTGAATAAGAATTGACCAAATATGACGTCACTGTGATTAACAATAGGTGAATATCTGCTTCATTACTGCACTCTTTTTCATTCAATATGCTGAACATGAATGTTTTAGGTTAATATATCTTCTACCTATGTAAAACGTTCTGTGCGGTGTCCATTGACAGAGTAACAACAAATGACAGTGATGACAATCAATCCTCAATAAAGTCATTCATCGGACACACTAACAAGACATTGACTTACAGTCGATGTATCTTCCACTAACTCTCATTGTATTTTCTGCGTCTTATTATGAAATTGTTACGTCAGGCACCTTACTGTCAAATCGCCCTACAACCTAAATAACCTGAGACCTTTGCATACTTGGCCAAGGCGTCATGACTGTGGCTGGCAACTGTTAGCAACTAATGTTGGCTAGTTTGCAACAACTTATTTCAACAATAAGTTACTGACAAAGTTATCTTATTTATATTGAGCTGAATGACTGCTGAAAAGCAGACGCTAGTAACCTAGCTTACGCTGTCTTTCGGTTAGTACGACAGGTTTGCTAGTTAACCACACATAGCAATGAATTGTGAGGGAGAAACTGACTGTTACTAAGACGGCTAGCTAGCTCGCTAGCTAATATGTAGAATAATTCACTTTAACAACACTAACGGTAAATAGCCACTGACAAACTGACAGAAACTGTTAACTTACTCACTCACAACAACCCAAAATACCAAAGACCAACACTTGTTATTTTAAGTTAAGCCTCAACTTGCCGATACGGTGTCACCAGTGCAATACAGCATCCAAATTAGCTTGTGGCTAACGATGACTTTCCCAGCTATGATGCTAGCTAACTTAGCATGTAGGGCTACCGCTAGCTTAGAGCTGTGTGGAAAAGCAGGCTACAAACAGTTTTCGGCGGTGTTTGAGTGCATGGCTCATCAGCTCTACCTCAGCTTTCGCCAGGGCTATATGTCTCGATGAGGGCGAGAAATTGAGTTATTATCACCAGTCTTCACTCATCTGATTTTCGTTTTCGTCCGATGTCAACAAACAGGCTCCTCCTCCACCTACTTGTACTACTCCTCCTCCTCCTGCTTTTTTTCATCTCCTCCTCCTCCTGTTCTTCCTCTTCCTCTTCCTCTTCTTCTACTTCCATCACTCGACCTTCCACTTCCTATTTGTAGACCTCTGTGGTACATTCTTATTATTCTGCTTTCTCTAATGGCCCACAATAAATTGAAGTCTGGTTTAATTGACTTAATACATCATTATCATTATCGTTGGAATTATTAATTTGTATTATTATTATTATTATTATTATTATTGTTATTATTCATAATACTAATAATAGTAGTAGCAATAGTAGTAGTATTGGTGGTGGTAGTAGCAGTTGCTTGCATGACACCCTGGGTGAACCTCACCTTCAGACTGCAACATGACATAATTGACTTGACGTGTAAATGAGCAATACAAAAACTGAATAAATTCAATGCAAACAAATTTCAGGCAGCCGCCACATGTCATGTCATGTCATGGTCTGTAACCGCTTTATCCCTTTTCAAGGGGTCGTGGGGGTTGTTGCTGGAGCCAATCCCAGCTGTCTCTGGGCGAAGGCAGGGTACTACCTGGACAAGTCGCAAAGATAGCATCTTGACAACTGTAACAATCGATTTAACATGTTAGATAAAGGAGTATCCATAGTTGATCAACTGTACATTAATCATACTTATTTATATACATACTTTATAATATTTTTGAAACACTCACCAGTATGTTTTTCTTTTCTCTCTGCCATTGAGAATTCTGGCACTGGTTGTGACGTACTGGACAGACACACATCTGCATTAAGTTGAGCCCTGTGTGTAAGCCTCTCCCTTACAATAAATAGCCTTTTGTTTTGTTGAGATGACGAGATAGTTTGCGCCAGTGCACCTCTATAACTACTTTTCAATCACAGCTGAAGACTCACCTTTCTAAATCTGCTTTCCTTGATGAATTGTAATGCTTTTATAATGTGTTTTATATATACTTCATTTGTATACTTCATGTTGTTGTTTGACTGCTGTTTTTCTTTTTTTGTTATGTTTCTGTCAAGTCCTAGGTGACCTGAAAGGTGCTTATAAATAAAATGTATTGTTATTATTATTATTATAATAAATCAACCCATTACCATGACAAGACAAGCTTTGTTATCTGTAGTTAACCAAATAATTCACTTGTGATGTCAAGATTACCTTATGGACAGTTTATAAACAAATTCTGAGAAATTGATACAGCAGAACTGGAGATATCGTCTGTTTTATTCCACACATTCTTTTTCTTTTTTTAAAACCTGGTGCCTACATTACCCACAGTGCAAGTTACTCAATGAGTGACATCACTGGTGCACCTTCCTCAGGAGCCACAAAAGACTTCATACTACTTTTTTACATTTGGTGGAGTTACCCTTTAATGGTTCTTTATGGAAAGTCCACCACAACAGAATGACACAAAACGACCACAGAACGTTTATTCACCAATGGGAAAAAAAACCCCAACATATTTCTGAGTATTTGTATTATTACCTCATTAATATTGTAATATGCTCAATTCTGAGTTTCTCCAAAAATACGTATAGCCCCTTTAAGTGAATATTCGTCAGGGCAAAAGCCTTATGGACTACACAGCACCCCGGTGCTAACTCACTCTGTGTTTCTCTCTGGCTTCTCTTCACTCTGTACATTCATCCTGCAGTACCGACTCACTTTTTTAAATACCCGAAGCTGTTTCGCCCTCTAGTGGCCGTCAAGAGACATGCCACTCTCTACAGTCAACACAAAGCACTGACAATAAATCCACTAAACACAGCACGACATGTAAAACATCTATAACACACTCTTTGGTTGTTTGGAGGCAGTCTATAGTTGCATATTAATTAGACTGTATCTACAAGTTTAATATTCACTGTCCCTTTATGTTTCCGCGTATGTTGAGGAAAACCCCCGAGACGACAGAGACGTGAAACGCGATGACAGGCTGGCGCACGGGAACACACGCGGGACTCTGTGTTTTGGGAACTGTCCTCAGACACTCGACTGTGGATCCAAGCAGCGGCGCGTGTGTCCACAGTGTGGAGGTGAAGGCGGAAGTGACAGGAGGACTTCCCTCTGGACACTAATTCTTTCTTTTTTTGCAGACAGTTAGAGGAATCCACCGCCGCCTGCCCAGACATGTCTACTGCGTACAGAAACAGGTGAGACACTTGTAAATCTTTGTTCTTGCATGGGCTGCAGAACGGCACGGACCGCGAAGAACTGCTGGTACATCGGCTATTGTAGCAGCTAGCAAAACTGTTGTTAACTTCAGTGGTAAGCTAGCAGCAACAGCAGCTCGGCTAACCAAACATAAGCTTAGTTTAGCTTAAAGGCAATAGTTGCAAAAAACATACAGTTCGTACATTCTAATATGATGTGGTATATTTTAAAACGTCGCAGTTAATGTCATAAACAGCTGGCCCCCGGGGCGTTTTGTTGGTTAATTAAACAGCAACTTCACCGTTATTAGTAGCTACGGTAGCTAACTGTTAGCACATCAGCTGACACATCATACTTCCTCAAGCACGAACTCGCTAACGATTAGCTACCACCCAGCTAGCTGTGTTTGCTGACAATGAGTTTCTGTCAGTGCAAAGGGTGAAAACAAATGTCCAGTTAAACTGTCTTCTGCGTTAGATTAGCTAATGGCAGATTAGCCGGACAATGCTCCTTAGAAAACGCATTGGATTCGGTTTGGAAAGATTGTTAATCAAATATTCTATGTAATTAACTGAGCATTTTCTGTGCTGCAGTTTGTTATTTTAACTCATAGTGTGAATCTCCATTATTAGTTACTCGCAATGACTCCCAACACTACTTGACTATATATGTTCTATTTTATGTTTTTATATATATATCCTATAGTATTTACCACCTCTGCTCATCATTTACAGCTTTGGTGTTAATCATAAAATAATAAAGTAAGGCACAGGTGTTTCTCAGCCCTCATCTGTTAAGAATGGATTTACTTTTTAATAGGAAATTGAATGTACACATGTTGCAGGTCAGTAGCAGATGTGCAGGCCCTCATCCCACAGGCTAGGTTTAGGTTGGGCTGGGTGCAATGGCATTTAAATAGTACCTGAAATATTAATATAGAATATATACCTGATAACTTGAAATCTCCTCTAAAGCATTTCATTAATGTTAAGACTGAGATACAAAATCAAATATCACAATATTTTTGACTAAATACTTCGATATTGAAACGATATTGTTGGTTTGTAAGTCTGCCACTTTGACTAAATATGAACACAATGAGCTTTTTGATCATTAATCACCAGTAATGTGGATACAATGACTAACCGGTTAAAGACAAGTATTTGAACATGTAGAGATCATAAAGTGACCTCTTTACTGGAATGAGCCTTTTAAACCAGGAAAAGACAACACTTATGTCGTATGACCATAAATCATGTGCAAATATAGTGTCATATCCCAATAATGATGTCATGTTGATATGTTACCCAGCGCTAATAAACAGGCTTAATCAATTAATTAAACGTTATAATACTTTTAATTAAGATAAGTGTAGCCAAACACCTGGAGGATTATTATTATTTATTATTTTTTTACCATGTGGTACTTAAAATGTACTCTGAAATGTAGATGGTACACCTGCATCTAAATGCAATCCAATGACCCAGTATCACAAGAAATCCAATATCTATGAAGCTTATCATATTCAGTTTTTGTGTGTAACCATTGTGG